>VWZK01017653.1:41219-218857 GCA_013396935.1 Baryphthengus martii | reverse complement strand
GGAGGGCCGGGCTGGGCTGGGCCGCACGAACCCCGACCCCCGGCCCAGCCCGCCCCGCTCGGCCCGGCCCCTCTCTCTCTCAGCCGCCGGGTTTGAGGCCCTCGGGCAGTGCCTGAGGGATTGATCGCGCCTCGCCTCGGGGGCCTCCTTCTTGGGCTTGTCTTCTAGGGCAGCAGCAGCTCAGGCTCCCTCGTCGGGGCGGCTCAAGCCTCAAGGAGCTGGTCCTGCCTGGCCAGTAGAAAAGAGATTTCTGCCCCAGCCAAGGTCACTGGGAGCCCGGGCAGGGACATTACCGCCAGCCCTGCCCGGTTTTAACACCAAATTGCAGATGCTAGTGTGAGCACTCCCCGGTATGAACGGGAGGCTGCCTCTTGCACAGTGAAGCATGCATCATATTTAGTTATAATCGCTCTGCTGACTTCCACAGGAGTCCGTCTGTTACAGCCAGCCTTGGGTTCCTGGCGTTGGAAACCAGGAACCTGGGTTTTGGGAACTAGAAGAGGTGAGCAGTCCGCTGCTCTCGGCAGAGCTGAGCTGGTTTACACCAGGGCTGGGCCTCATCCCTGAGCGCTGTTCCTCACTTCCCAAGGCAGCTTCTCTCAGAAGCAAGATCTCCGTGATCTCCATCAACATCGCAGTTGTGCAGAAGAAACTACGTGGTCAAATTGGAACATTAATTCTTTGTCGATCAGCAATGGTACTGTCTTAATAACCTCACAACAGAAGCCTCAGGGAAAGAGATGCAGAACAGACACCCCCCACACCCCCCCCTTTTTTTTTCTGCGCTGACATCCAACATTCAGCACCGATTTCTACCAGTAAAATTCAGTAGTTTGCAGACGGTGACAGAAATGCTACCAAACATGGATCTCAGGTTGCCAGCAGACTTTACTGATGCCATTATTCAGCCTTTGCATATTTAACGATGCATTCTTATCATCCCCATCCACCTGTTCAAGCTTAGCCTCCATACCCACATTCCCTGCTCTACAGATCGCGCTATTCCTGTTATTCCGCTAATACGCCAGCTGGATAGACAATTTCCAACTGCCAGATTTCAATCGGTGTGAGTGACCCCAGAACAACTGAAAAGAACATCTGTTCCCTCCCCCAAGCACACAGAGATCTGCCCAGTCGTGGTGCGACAGGTGCCTTTGTTCTGCGGGACTTAGAAAAGAGCTACAAGGGCTGTGCCTACCCAAAAGAAAATGGTCTTTCTGCTAAAGAAGTTAGACCACTTTCCAGCTTTCCCAGCTGAGTGTGTTTCCCCTG
This sequence comes from Baryphthengus martii, assembly GCA_013396935.1. Lineage (NCBI taxonomy): Eukaryota > Metazoa > Chordata > Aves > Coraciiformes > Momotidae > Baryphthengus > Baryphthengus martii. Next base: position 217,585 of record VWZK01017653.1, on the reverse strand, counting down.
ACCACCACTTTGTGTCTCTGTCTCACCCACAGATGGGGCAGACAGAGAAATAGATCTGACTGTAGCATAGCTCCTTTGGCTCTTGGGCATTTTACAGATCAACAGTGGCCCCCAGGGGTCGGACAAGTGAATGTGAGACCCTGATTAATATTTGCTACAGACTAGACGTTTTTTTCCCCTCCTTTAACCCCCTTGCCTGCCTCCTCTATATTTAAGGTACTTAGCTTTCTGTTTTTTCTTTTATGGCTTTAAAATTTTAATGTTACTCTTTCTCTTTAGTTTATCTTGGAAGTATTAGCCCTTATCATAGAGGCAGGCGTGTATATTTATACTGTGTATGATCTTTCCTAGCAAGAGCCCAGAAGGAAGAAGTTTATTTTCAAAACTTCATATCCAGTTCCTCATAAATAGCACAGTTCTTTCCCCCCCCCCCGTTCTTAATCTCCTAGCTTCCTACAAATGCCTTCTAAATCTTTCCCCCATAATGCTTTTTCTCTTTTATCTCTCACAACACTCATTCTCCATTAACTGTCCCACTTGTATCCTACCTCTTCCCTTGCGCTCTAGCCTCAATCCCAGTTGCCACATTCGACCTCCAACAACTCACAAAAGAAGGAAAAAACTGCACCAGGTACCATCCTGCACTTGGGGACAGGGGCAGGCTGAAGCTGGGTAAGAGAAATAGTCCAATTCTAGATAAATCTCTTAACTGCTTGAACCAAATTCTAAAACCATATGGTTGGGTTTGAAACTTCAGAGCTGTTAAAGGTGCATCGATTGCACAAATATCCAACACTTGAGGTCAAAATCCCAGCATGGAGAGGCAATTTTGCCAAGTGGCAACAGTGGCACCAGCTTACACCAGGGCTGCATTTGGTCCACTGCCAGCAAAGTTTGAGACTGCTGTTAAGCAACAATAAAAATTGTTTCCTCAGCAAAAATGTGTTGCTGAACATCTGGGCAATCTCATTGTGCTAGAAAATGAAAATGGATAATATTGATTGTTTGCCTCACTGCTGCATTTTGAGATGTCATTCTTCTGCCATAACACTTCCCCATCAGTAACCTCCTGTGTATGTGCCCACATTCTGCAGGGGTTTTTTTGCTTGCTTTAGGTATTAATGTACTTACACACTTGATGTGCAAAAAACTTTTGCGATTGTCTTGAATTTTGCTCAGTAAGGCCAAAAATGTTATTTTAAATTAGATTACGTTTACCATTTTGTAAAACTTGCAATTCAATTAGGTTAAAAAACACCTCAAGAAATAATTTGTTGGTTACCACTACCTTGAATATACACAGTCCCACATTACATTGATAGCTACTTAACATCTTGCTCTTTGCGTTTGTTTTTTTTTACATATATTGCTACTATTCTAATCCAGTTTTATTGTTTTATTTCATCTGTGAGCAGTAAATCCATCTAAAAGGATAACAACGTACTGATGGTACCCCTAATGGAATTATTCTGTCAGCTACAACAGTAGATGCTTGTGCTGTGATGCCTGCCATAGGTCCAATACTCGGGGATTATTCCCAGGAGGATTACTCCATTTCTGTGGCTAGATGCAGGGATACCTGGAAGCAAGGTGCCCAAGGTTTAGGTGGCCTCTTAACTATATTGTGACCAGAACAAAGCAAAACAGATGTCAGAAAGCCAGTACGATTGGCAGACAAGTCTGTACAGATGCGGCCTTCCCCTGGCAGGCAGAAAACCCTTGTGGCAACAGCCGGAGTAACGGCAGCTCTCAGGGTTAACTTCACTACACGAGGAGTTTGAAGAACTTCTGCTTTCTGTACGGGACCTGGATCACCACAGGAATGAGTCAGTGTTTGGATGTTTTACTGTTAACTACAGGGAGAGCAAGGACAGGTCTCTAGCCTACAATTGGCAAGCAAGATTTATGAACTTTCAGGCATTTTTTTTTTTTTAAACAAAACAATTAGAGTAATAAAAGTAAAATCGAAATGAGGAAAATGTGGTTTTGAAAAGCCTTTTCCATAACCTCAAGCGCATTTACTCACCATGTATCACCATCCCAATGTAAAATAAAAAAAACCCTGTAAATCTATTCTTGAAAGGGACAGAGAGGGGGAAAAGGTAACCATTATGTCGTTTGATTCAAATGTATTCAGACATATTCTGTGGGCTTACTGCTGGCCTTCTTAAAGGAAATACTGATGTCATCCTGGCCTGCTTCAGACCCAGCAAAATTTAAATGATACACTAGTTTAAACTTTTGGGTTATAAAATGATGCTACTTAAGCTCACATTACATGTTTTTGATAGAGCAAGAGAGAATACTGCTTTTAAGCAACTTTGGTTTGTATGACTTCACCAGTTAAAAAAATTAAGCAGATACTAACTTCCTGACCATATCGGACTGCACCACTGAAGGGTAAGCACAACCACACAAGTGCTGGGTTGGTTAAATACAGCACAAAATTTAGGGAGATTTGGGCATGAAAGAAAGACTCCATGTATATATGTTAGCAGTGGTTCAGATCTTGGATTTAGATGTTATGAATCACCCGCTAGAGGATCCTTCAGGACTATTTTGAACAGAAAAAAAACAAGAGAGAAGCTAATTTAAGATGAAAGACTTGTCCTCTTCCCCAGACACACTCTGCAAGCATATTTAAAACTAGGCTTCACCTTATCTAGAACATAGAAAGTCATGAAAGATTAATCCATTTTTTAATTTTATACTCACAATCACCATCTTTCTATCTGATAGATTGAAAGAAATTTCTTTTGAAACTGTGGGTATCACTGGTAAATTGAGTACCTCAAATGGAGCTGTAGGGAACAGCTCTTCTTTCCTATGATTGAATCTCTTCCCTTACTCCTTTAGTAAAGAGTAAGCCTCTTTAGTACGCTGTGACTAAGGTCTCAGTAAGACTGAGAATTCTAAAAAAATCTCCTTGCAAATTCTTGTACTACGTAAATTGTCCCAAAATGGTTGAGTCTGCAATGACTGGATAGGTCTAGGATAAAAATGTCTTCTGCATATCGGTCATTATGAAGCCCTGCCTCTTACAGAAAGCATGAGAAAGAGTTGCTATAGAGGGCAAAAGTAAAACCTTCTAGAAAACTTCCTCAGGGTGGAGGGGTGTTACCTGCCAGATCTCCTGTTGCTCTAGAATCACATGGGTGTGTGCCTTGACCGCTACATGGCTCTGCTGATTTATGAACGTGGATGCCACCCTGTCACATAGAGGGTATTGAGTTTTCAGCTTCAGGTGTCTAACGGTTTATTATCAACGAGTCCTTCTCAGGATCTCAGCTTTCAGTCATTTAAAAGCAGATGGTTTCACTCTAGCAAACACAGACATTCAGAGTTACAAATGAAAATACACACTAAAAATATATTTGTGAAAGGAAAGATCTAAATAAATAAATAAATAATTAATTTCTGAACTGGTAAACTTGTTTTAACAACACAGTCTCTCAGGCTTCCTCACTAAGTAAACACATCGAGTCCTGCTCCTGAAGTCATACCCATGAACCTAAGGGTTTGTAACAGCAATGCTAACACTACATTATCTAACGCAACGCTCTAACAAATAATGATGTATCATGCCAGAAGGGTTTAATTTGAAACAGATGGTCTAAGAAATGGAAACATAAGCAAAGTATTTTATTGTAATCACTATCCAGGAAACAAAAGGGGATTTGATATTATTGCCTCAAGGACCACACTCCCTCCCTCCCAATGTTTTTGTCTTCGATAACAGTAAACTTTTGTTTTACTAAGGAAGCACAAGTGCTGCCGATAGCGCACAACACGGAACTCGGCTCAGGCGGTTTTCCTAATCCTGATTAACAAGTGAGAGTTTGCTTTTGCAACAGCATTTGCTGCTTTTGCAGAGTTCAACTGATCTATCTCTCTTTACAGCATTTTCTTGATTTGTCCTGTTTTAGAAAGGAAAATAAATTTGTAGTTGTTAAAGACTTGGCAATGTTGCATTTGATAGTAACAGTCATGACTAAGCGCTTAATATTTAGGCTCCGCAGTCTATGCCCTAAACCCAGCTCTGCTTTTAGGTGCACTGACAAACCATTAAAAGATCGGATCTGCAAAATTCACTTAGCAGGAATGAGAGCATTCTGCTTGCAAAATCATTGGAGATCCTGTGACATAAGTAATTACACAGTTTCGGAGATTTCTAGTTTTAGCTATCCATTTAATGCTTTACAAGAAGTATGAAGGCAAAATTTTAGCTCTCCCTAAATGGATATCCTTTCCTATCTCTCTGCCAGGAGCTGTTTCAGATATTCCCTGTGTTACTTCAGAAAAATCACCCTAGGGATGAGCTTGGCACAGGCTGTCTAAACCCCACTGTTCCTTTTTTTGGAAACAAGCAATAACATGCAGTGTTTTCACATACAAGGTGCACTGAGGCCATGTAGGCAAAACCCTGGGATGAAATAACTTTTGGGGAAGTGTTGCTAACTACAGGTTCGGAGAACCTGCAGGATAGTCAGCTACATATGCGACATTCTCTGCTGGCGACACGGCAGAAATAGCAGCTGCGGCTCAGATTTAGCTAGATGAGCTTTCCGAGCAGCACTCCCATTTCAGAGACTCAGGCCCAGACCAAGCGAAGCACTTGCTTAGGCTGCACCTACCTTTAAATACGTGAATAGTCTTTCTGAAGTCAGTGGACCTTATCTGTATTGTGCCAGTGTTTAAACCCCGACACTTTCCAGGAGAGATTAGCTTGACAGTTATTGTTCTCAGATTTGGTGTGGTTTGGAGAGATAGCGTTTTTGTATTTCAAGCTTTTTTTCTGCAATGTTGAAGGCATATTTTTCCCTCCTACCTTCAGTGAAAAACTGAGAAATACCCATAAACAAGTGTTTATTTGAGACTTCAGGAGCTTGGGGCTCAAAAATCCCAAGCATTGTGAGATCGGTCCAAATAGCTTGAGAATATGAAAAGTTGATAGGATACGCAACTATTTAAACACAGATGAGAGCTTAAGTGTCGTAAAACACGTAAGTCTCACCATCCAGTAAGCTTGGTATAAAGCCAGGAGCTAAGAATTCTTTAATATTTGTTTCTATTCTCTTGACTTAACCATGTGACAAACACCTCAGTAAGAAACGGCCGGAGAACATTGTCCTTGGTGCTCTGCAGAGACTGTGCGAGCGCTGGCTCCTTTCAGACCCTGTGTGGATGGATCTCACACTGCATTCACTGGGTTTATACCTCTAGGGAGAACACCAGTGGAAAGATGAATTTGTCCCAGTGACAGTATTTCTCAAGAATAAAGGGACGTGACGTACATCTACATGACTGATGAGACGCAGAAACAGCTTTGCCTCTGCTGACAGAGAGGATGAGCAGAGCCTCAGACTGAGCAGTGCTGTCAGCGTGGTTGAGAGACATCGCTTCCAAGTAAGAGGAGTTAGTACAGTCCCTATGTCTGTTCAGGGCTTTCTTTTGTTTTGCCCAAACACAAAATGCAAAGTTCAGGACTGAGGAAATGGAGTCTAATCTAAGTTACAACAGTCAGCACCTGGATCCTGTGGAAGTTCTCCAAACTGCCATTAGCATAACTGAGACCGGTCCTACAGCATAACACAGACACACCCACAGACTCAATCTCCTGGCTGGGAGCAGCACATAATAATGATATTCCACCAGAGAATTTTTTTTTTTTTTAGATCATCAAGTAGAAAATCATGGAGAGCATCTTCTCATATTACAATGCTCATTACTACACATGTCGTCTTTCTGTCTCATTCCCCAAACTAATAAGCACAAGATCTAATTATCCCCATTTATAAATAACTTTCTTCATCCTTTCTCTGTCCAACAACATTTTGGCAGGCATCCTCAGCAGAAGATTTGAAATTATGTTCCTGCCAAAAACTATTGCTGTTGATGAATCACAGCACGCACAATGGAAAGGCTGTGGTTGCTTTTATTAATATCTACACATATACATATATATGTAAATGTATGTATATATATATGTGTGCGTGTGTATAGCAACTTGGAAATTGCTATACATATAGATCAGGCAAAATGGCATTACAGCTTTTTTCTCTCTTCCAAATGAATGTTACTGAGCTCACTCAATAATTTCTGCTAACGTATTCATGCATTTCCTAGGGAAGTTTTAATGACCCTCGGGTGCAAATCAGCCCTCTGCATTGAGCTAGTCTGACCACCACATTAGTTTAAGTTATTAAAGTCACCAGTTGTAGGACGCAAATGATGAGTTTATTCTTGAGCATAGAATTAGGCAGTTATGGAGCATCCAAGGAACTAGGCTTCCAAACTCAACTCAGGTCAGCCTGGACTAAAGAGAGTGCTGCTTTCACACCCCCATGCAGGGAATTGCTAATCACAGGAGCAGAGTTAATGCTGTGCTAAAGAACACCTTTGCTGCTTTTCTCTTGGTCCAGTGATGTAGTTTTCACAATATCCTGTGGCAATTTAATCTGCCTGCTTGAAAAAGTTCTGCCTTGGGTTTTCATTCGGCTTTTTGGCAATTTCATTTAGCGCTCACTGTTTCTTATACTGTGAGAAACAGAGGCTCTCATTCTTTGTTTGCTTCTTCCATGGCATTAATTATGTCATTTATCAGCTTTAAATCAACTGAATTCAAGAGAGAGTACTTAACAGGAGATGCTCCAGAAAGAAACTCTTGGAAGAGAATTGTTTTTCTATCCTAACTGATTTGCCACGAGCACTTTATTGTTATAACCTACTGTGACTTACTAGTGACTCTCCTTCAAAAAGAAGGAATGTATGAAAATGACTTGGCTGAAATGAACTACAGGTCCATTAGCTAAAATAATTGTTGCTATTAGTAGGAATTTATGCAGAATTCTTTTTAAAATATTAGCAAAATCTACATTCAGTAGCCATTGCTGTAGCAATAGCTACAATACACAGTGTACATTTTATGCGAGTTTTTTTGAATCTGCATTTCAGATCTTCTATAACATTTTATATCTGCAATTGAAGAGTAATAAGTGATTTACTGTTGCTCCAGATAGAATTTCTGGTTTGTAATTAATTTAATATGTCATATAGACCAGAACTTTGGACGGTAAACTAGCCTGGAAAAAAATTATAAATGTTTTCTTCTTGCCAATTTCAGCAGTTTGGGGAGGGGAGTTACTTATACAATGCTTCACTCTGGCTCTTTTAAGTTGCATTTGACAGACACATGGCATTGAAATACTGTTTGCTGCTTAAAATTAAAAAGTGCATTTTCATACTAAAAGTGTCTCTCCAAGATAAGTGTAGAGGAATGTGGAATTGCCAAAAACTAATGGCTATCCTGTGAGGACAGAAATCCGTTTGAACTTTTCCCTGCCAGCCTGCTTCCAGTCCCCAACCAAATCTGTCGTAAGGTTCTGGAGATTTATACCTTATACCCTTGCCCTCATCAAGGCCCTGCCTACATTATAGCCTTTGTCTTTCTGTAAAATAATGATGGAAATCCATCTTGGAGCAGGAAGAAGAGATCTCTGTACTTAACAGCATGCTGCCTGACCCAGCCAATCATTCCTTCATGCTGACAGAAACCAGAGGGAATTTTTCTTGCCAGCAGTAAACCCAACTGCCCTTTGCTCTGTTTTGACACTGCCTATTCCCTTTCATGTCAGCCAAAGATACTTCTTATCCCCTGTTCATTACCTCTGTTTTCTGTTCGACCCAAGTTAGGGACTGCAAGAGTGCCCTCTGAAGTCCCACACCTCTGTCACAAGGCGCATTGTCCATACGGGCATCAGATAGCCTCTACCAAGCAGTGCCCTATTGCCAACAGATTTCAGATCTGGCCCCAAGGAATGGCCACGTGACCCAGCACTGCAAGTCACTTAGCAATTTAAATCTCATCCCCATTGGGTGGCAGGTGGCACATCCTGATCACCAAAGAGAAACACCACAGAGGAGACAGCCGCTTAGAACTGCGCGGTGCTTGAGCTAGGAGGGAGCACAGACACACAGTACCTAGAAAGACACTTCACAGGTCTCTGCTTCGGCAGACAAAGCACGTCTGGGCACATGGGGTGTGCCATTCAACAGCAGGATGCTCACATTCTTTCTGGTGATGGACCTCTATGGGTATATATACAAATAAACCAAACCCAAGGATAGCACGCCCCAGATTTCTTGTACCCAAAAAGGACTCTCTGCATCCTTTGTGATGCAGTGCTGAAATGCAATTCTTCAGCATCCTGGACTTTAGAGATATATTAAGAGAATATAGTTATCTCTGGAATTTGTGTAGCAAATATTCAAGAAAAAATTTTCAAAAAATAAATGAAAATTAAAATAATCATAAAGATTATTTATCATTCTCCAAAAAATAAGAAATACAGACAATTACTATGGTATATTTTCTTATGAAGGTTTTACAGGTTTTGAAAAGTACAGCTATTCTGTGCTTCAGTGTAAGTGGAAATAAATATATTTATTTTGCTTTTACAGTTAAATAAACTCATGCAACTTCTGTTTACACATGCACACACTTAATCATCCTATCCCTTAAAGCAGAATATGCTTTCCTGTGTTAAAAATCCTAGTGATTAATAATTTCTAACTCTTTCCCATCCCTTTATTAGAAAGGGAGTATTAACTAAAAGACCATACTAGCAAAGGAATTATTTTGTGCACTAATAGACTACATTATTCCTTCCTTGATAATTGTCATGTGCTATGAATACGGTACTGTAGATAAATAGATACGTATTTCTATAGGGTATTAAAACAGATACAAAAAACCCCAGGAATTAATAACAGTTTTCTCAAGGCAACATAGCAACTTAGTCCTTGCTCTCAGGAGAAATGTAAAAGGCTGTATTTCCTCAGCAGCCCACAGCACGTCGATGGCTGCAAAACTTGGGTCTCACTGTGCTCTGTGCAGCAACAGCAAATTGCAATGTCCCCCCCCTTTTGAGGTCACTCCCAACCTACAGCTATTTCTTTTACTATATTTCTGCTCAGTAATTCTGGTTATTATTGTACATTTGTACAACTATTCCAATAAGCAGGCAGGGAAGAGCAGAATTGCTTAAGGCAGTGAAGTGTATGTTTCCTTGGAATGAGGCTAGCGCTGTGGGGGCATTACGCAGAGGGTCTGGATTGTAAGGAAATATGCAGGAGGTCAAGAGAAGGTTCAAGGCAGAAATGTCTCTCATATATTTACTAAAACAGCTTTCCAAAGTCAGTGCCAGTGTCAGCCAAGAGTACCGTCAGCGGCATCCATCACATAAACACCCTAAAACTTCCCCCCTGAGAACCTGCCCTGGAGTGATTCTTTCATTTGAGGTTAAATATGCCCCAAATCTGCCCTATTGGTCCTGGATACCTATGGGATGCATCTGCTTGGCTTCAGCTACACAGCTGATTGCAGAACGATAGGGTTTGAGCCTCTCAGGAAAACAACACATTGGTGAGGTCAGGAAGTCATGTCTGACATGGAGCGAAGAGGCAGAGAAAGACGTACGAGACAGCAGTAATTTGTAGAGGAGCCAAGAACTGGTACCACAGTGCCTGGGCCTTAACTGCAGACCATGCTTCCAGCTGAACATCTAACTGGTACATCTCTTACTGCCAATCATAGCTTAACACTGGGAAACCGCCAACGAGATAGCAATGCAGAGCATGTGCGTTTTGATATAGAAGATTGTGGCCAACAACAGAGCAGTTTGTCTGCATTATGTCAGAATTTGTCATCACCAAGTACCACCTATTTATATAACTACTTACTTCTCCAAGTCTTTTATTTCAAATATCTGTCAGTGAGACAGTAAGGGCTGATCCCAAGGCCAGATGGATTGAGCCTATAAAAATAGGATCCTGCTGTTACCCACTGAATTTACTCAGACACTGCAGTTTCTACCAGGTGAGTTTTTCCTAAGAAAAAGTAGCATTGGTTTGTATTTATAAAAAAAAAAAACCAACAACTAAACACAGCAACAAAATCCCTTTCACCATCTGTTCAGATGACTGTACAAGAGAAAAAGCTGACAGTAAAGCTGTATGCTGCTAAACCACCTGCGCCCAGGATCAGAACTAGATTATAATGACATTTTATGAGCTTCCATAGTCATCTTTGATCCAAAGATCCCCATGTGCCCTGCACCAACATAACTGAGAGGCTTTCAACATGTATGCTCCATGGCAGGGAGGTGTGCTTTGCAACTGGCACACACAGGGGCCATCCACTTCATATCCATTGAAGGAAGAAACCACTGCCCAGAAGCCACTTACCTGCACACCACATGAAAGGACAAGCCAGAAGGCACAAGAGCACCATGTTGCTGCTTCACTTGTAAACCCAAATCCCCCCTTGCTGCCTGTCACTCAAAAATATCTACATGAAAACTATTTATCTAAGCTACCTGTAGTAGGGACAGAAACTTCATTAAAAATAGAATTGGCCCAAAAATGGGATGAAATTCCATTTCCCCTCTTTCCCTTTGTCCCCTGTTGTGGGATAAAAAGATGGCAAGTATTTGATTTGCTCCAAGTTAGAGGCTTGAGGAAGTCCTAATGTCAACGAACTACAGCAGTGAGCTCATTCCAGTGGGTGCCACTCCCAATGGCATGTAACTATAATGAGGCTCTTTGAATATTAAAGGAAAAACTACCTTTGATTTCAGAGGAGCTGAAGATTTCAGTGTGAGCTTAGCATGGCATTTATGAGCTACTGTGTTATTGTGCCATGCTGAAAAAGGAATTCTCATTTTAGGTAACAGTATTAGTATCTCAAGTATTCAAGGCTTGTGATTTTGGTGTTGAAAGCCTTACATTGAGTCTTCATTGCTGACTGTGTGTAATGACATGATTTATTGAACCCAAACTCATGGCATGGTTTGGTTCCAAAACAACTGTGCTAACTGAACAACAGTTCTTGATTTATATGGAAGGCTACTTTTTCCCTTAAAGTGTTACAGGCATTGCCCTTTCTCCAGCTAATCAGACGTATCCTCCCTGTCAGTTCTTTCAGGTACCACTGAGTTCAGTGGGAGGGTTTCACACACAGAGATGATGCTCAGACACATCCTGAAAACCCTGTTTTTAGGCAAGTTCCACTATCCGAAGCTTTGCAGCAGTCCCTCTCCTGTTATCTAGCTAGAGTCAGGAGCACTGCAACCCTGTTGGCAGAAAAAAACAAACCAAAAACTCAGGGGGAAGGAATCAGCTTGCCCATTTAAAAAAGAAAAATGGTGAAATACTGGCAATGCCAGTGGGCCTGAAGGATTGTCACAGCCAAGAATCACTCTTCTCAGGACCACCTGTTTGAGGTAATTTCTGATGGTTTGACTAAGATCTCAGCTTCAGCCCAAAGACAGCCCTTCCCCACCTCCTGCGCCTCTCCATTATAGGTCTGAGCACTGGGGGGCTCTCAGGCATCCCTCGTGCTCTTACACATTCTCCACATTCTTCAAGCTTCCATCACTGCTTTCCCTTCTCTCTGAAAATCCCTTAAAATGGTCGGTCTACCTACCAGTTTTCCATGGCCTGGAACATAACCACTGGCAGAAATACTGTTTCCAGTCCATTTTATTTGCGTATGTTTTAGTAAGGATGTTTGGGTTTGTATTTTGCTGCTGATACAACCATTTTATTTCTTTTTTCTATCAACACAGATCGGTTCCATTTAAAATACATCAGGTAGGGACACCTGTAACTAGTTTTACTTGAAGAGATGTACACAGTTATGTATACATTATATACATATAGGCATTATATATATACATATATATATATACACATATATATAAGGCACTGTAAAACGTACCATCACTTCTCTAGGATTGTTTGTAAAAGTAGATAATATTTCTTCATGTAATTTGAAATGTCTAACCAGGACATTTAAAATTTTTTCAGGGTAACAGAGATATCAGCTGTGAAATAAGCCTTATTTTAAAATTCAAGTTCTTGTGACAAGACGAACAAAACCTATTTTGACAGTAATTCTAATCTATTTATTATATAACTGCTCCTCTCAAAAGATATATTCACCTGTATAAATAGTTTCCTTTGTCTCTCCTTATCATGTTCCAAAATGTGAACTGAAACTTGTCCTGCAGAATAAAAAATGACAATAATGGAGAAATGAGTACAAACGTGGATAATTTATCCATTTCTTAGAGAGAGGAAAGCCAAGATTGCTGTAAGCCAAGATGTCTGTAAATAAAATGTACCAAAACAGATCATGAGCTTATATAAATCTGTTTGACGTCGTTGACATCAGTGGAGCCTGGTGATTAGGGTTTTGGCCATTTCATATGTATGAGCTGATCTCTGCCATGTGAAGATACGACAGCACACAAATATGACTGGCATTTATAACGAACATGCTTGAATGGATCCTTGTTTAATGTAATTAGCCTATATATGCAAATGATGGCCTCAGAAATCCTGCAGCAGCTGCTGTTAGGAGAGCTTGGCAACCGTGTGTGTTAGAAGCCAGTCTTACAGATCAAACAGGCACATTTTCAAAAACTGTAAATAAATAGATAGATGAAGACAGATTAAAAATTGTACATCTTTGGGATGTATAAATCCAGATATCCTGAATAGAACATTTCAACAAATACCAATATAACATTTTACTCTGTAGCAATGATTCACAATTGTGCTGGACTACAGGATCTCTATTAACTCCACAATTTTAATTAAAAAACAGTATAGAAAATGTCATTTAGTGTTGTTTCATGAGCCACTTACTGTGGCCTCACAAGATGATCCATTGGTCACAACTAGGAGACACTCTTCTGAAGACTCAGAATATACTCTACTCTACCATAAGCACCTTGAAAAGGAGAATTAACCTGCAATCAGTTCTTTTAATATTTTGTCACTTGCAGATTTTGCACTAGAACTGGCCTTTCCAGTTCTACTGTTTCAGTTCACGTTTTGCACAGTGGAAGTCAAAAAGGGCAGCGCAGCATGAACCATCTCGGCAAACAAATGCACCTCAGGTGTAACTCACTGGGGCAAACCAGACACTTGAAAATACTGAAGTGACTCAAAGGTTTAAAAAATATATATGTATTACGAGAGCCACAAAAAAAGGTTACAGACAGAGCTCCACAAAGCCTGCACGGATACATTCCAACAATTCAAGGTGGCAGAACAGGTGAAATACAGACCATAAAAACGGTTCGACATTAACTTTCCAGACTGTCAGAGACAGCAACCTTGACCCCATCTTTCCCACACACAAAAAAATATTGAATATATATCTATATCTATATCTATATCTCTAGTCTGGACCATAGATATAGTCCAAAGAAAACCACATTGCAATTTCCACATTAGGCTTATAGGAGAATAGGCATCATCTAAGGAACATCCATTATAACGCCCATGAGGTGATTATCTTAGGCCAGGCTGACATAACATTTTTCTCAGCTAGCAATTTTCGAACAGCAACACAACACAGTTCATTTGCTGCACATGGCTACTGACACATAGCTCTGTGCAACCCTTAGAGCTGGCTTTAACCAAACTAAATAATGACATTGGTTTGTTTTCTTTAATTCAAAAAGAAAATGCAAATGTTAGATATTAGGGCAGTTCCTGCTATCACTTTCCTTAAAAATTCAAGACTTGAAGACTTCTGTAATGTACTTGCTTACAGACACATTTTGAGACTGTACTAATGGTCTTCAGGAAAATAGGCCACCCTGAAGCTTTTTCCCTTGTTCACTTCAGGTTATGTCTGCGTCCAGTTTTGACATAGAGGGCCAAATACTGGTTGTGTATCAGTGCAGTATTTGGCCCAGAGTTTCAAAGCCTTTGCTATTCAGACTTTCCTATGAGGTCAAGAAACAAAGTAGTAAAAAAAGAAAATATTAAGGCTTCAAGTAAAAATATTTCCTCTCTCTCCCACCCATGTAGGTACATTTAATTTCATAATACTCAATATATCATACACTTAAAGATACAGAGATCCAGCTTTTCAAGGCAGATTGTACTACAATGAAAACCTGGAGGCTAAATGGGAGCGTATGAACAGGGAACGAACGGCTAATAAAATGCAATATGCAATGAAAATTGATGCATAAACTAAACAAAAACTATTGTTTTTAAATAAGTAATACAATCCACAGCTAAACATAAAAACATGTCGAAAAGATTTAAGACTTCCGAAACATGAAATAAACATGACAAAAATAAAGAAGCTGCTTTACAAGATGTGTTAACTTGTGCTGGATTTTCATGGCTGATCCCCACCTACCACAAATTAGCATCACATAAATGAGCTTTGATGGAGCCACACCAATTTACTCCATCCGAAGATCTGGCCTGCAGTGTCTGTAAAAACTGAGACTATCTGGGCACAAGAACCTTACTGCTAATCTGTAATCTGCGTGAAGAACTATACTTTAACATGGGCTGGATTCCGCTCTAAAATTAGACTTAATCAATAGGTTCCCAGTCCTGCAACAGGAGCTATGGAAACAGACACATTTATGAGAAAATAGCTGCAGGTTCAGTGCCTTGGATGGAAATGAGGCTAGATTAGCTGCATGCAATCTCCTGTTAACAGTTCTGCTTAGATTATTCTTTCAGAAGATTTGAATAATTTACTCCAGGCTATGTGCACTGAATTATATGCAAACCTCAAAAGGAAAAAAAACAACAAAACACATAACAAACTTTGGTACCACTGTAAACCTATTAACAAGTCAAATGACTTTCAACTGTGGGCAAAACTACTCACAAAATATATAATCCTTACCTCTAAACCTATAATGACACAGTGCATTCATTCTTCCCTCCCCTACCCCTTGTGAACTATGTCAAAATAACCCTGGATATTAGTGCTTTATACACACAACATTGTGTTTAGTCTTACTGAGAAATTCTCTCATGAACTAATGTAGTTAACTTCAAAGGCTCTTTGGCCCTTCAAGTTCCTCAGTAGCTTTTTTTTTGTTTATAAATGCAGGAGAAAGACCGATCAAAGTGGAGCATCACTGGGATGCAAATTGCAAATATTAAATCGGTGCAAATTTTCAACCTTGCTCGCATGAATTTCATGTACATATTCAGAGATACATGGTAATATATGCCCTTGTCTAGCTCTCTAGCCCAAATTCCGTGTGTCACATAACCCCTCTCTTTCAGGGCTTACATGTGGCATACATGATACTTTAAAAACAAGTAAGTCTTGTGATACTCTATGCACCAGAGTGAGTTCCAGTCCTTGAGGAAGTACTGCATCTTCCTAAGGAGTTAACATCAGGGTAGAGTTGCAGATAAATAACAGTTAAAGATGGAAGAAATCTATAAGGCCATCTGGTCTAGCCCCTTGCCCCTGCAGGCTCACCTCTAACAGATTTTTTTTTTAAATTACATGACTTGTCCAAATATAGTTTGACTATCCTAAATAGTTAATCTCCAATATTCTGCCATGGAAGACTATTTCACTGCCCCTTCCCCTTCATCTTTTTTGCTCCCTTTGAAATGTAGGCCATTGGTTACCAGTGACAACCATTTGATTTACCTTTGGTTTTACAACTTTTAACTAACGTACTTGTAAAATTATGATACTTGATTTCCACTTCATTACTTAGCCAGTGACATATTTTTAGCCCTTTAAATCTTCTCATCAGCCAGCCCGTCCAGTCTTCTAATATATATTGCTCCATCTGTACCCGATCCAGTTTGCCAGCATCTTTCTGCTACTGTGGTGCCTCCAACTAAAGACAATATTTTACATGCCAGTGAGCAAATCTGCATAGAAAGACAATTGCTTCTCTGCTCTGTAATGCCTGTTTCCTACAGTAGGCATTTAAAATATCACCAAGGCAATAAAATGCACGCTGATTTCTAACTCACTCTCTCATAACGTTGCCCTATTGCAGCTGCATTGCTTTCCAGGTTTCTCCCTTCAGGCAACACAGAGCATTACACAGAGAGATGATTAACCTTCTTATGTTCTCTTCAACCTTCCTCTCCAAAAAATGATGTGATATACAAGGGACACAATAAGCACGTACTGCAGCAGATGTCAAGTTGTATCAAATCAAAAGATAAATTTTAACCAGTCAAAACTGAGGTCAATATTTGCCTTCTGGAATAATTAATCTCAACATACATGAAAACAACTAAGATGTTATCAACATATTCTGAATTACTACCAAATAGTTGGAAAGCTCTCCACTATAGTCAAGGACTGAAAAGGATTCAACCCCTTAAAACAAATATCCTGAAAAAAATTATGAGTTTAGCTCTCTAGTCAAAATTATTCACCAGGAGAACCAGGTGGGAAGTCGAGGTTTCATATGCTGACTGGCTCAGTGAAAATAATTTTTTGTGACTTTGGCAACAGTCGCTCAGGATATTCATAATTACACACACGATCTGGCTAGTTTGCATTGGTCCAGATCTCAGTACTTTTGACTTCAGAGGGGATAACTGAATGGGAGGGAAAAGGAGATGAGGAATGGAGAAAAGAAAAAAAAAATCCATTTGTCCCAAAATTAGCTTTGTCAGAATCCTCATATTTGTGACAAAAGTAATGCACCCCTTTCTTGTTTTGTATAGTAAGCTGTCTTTAAATCCAAGAAAGTAAACACAGTTTTCTGGAGATAGGAAGAGGAAACCTCAGAATGCTAAAGAGATCTGATTGATATTATTTTAAAAAGTTGTTCCCCAGGGGAAAAAAGCCCAAACGGAATATCCTTTGTCTAACAGTATTGCAGACCAGAGGGAATGTGCTAGTAATTAGGCAGACAGAGAATTTATATCTTTTAGATGTACGCTTGGCTCAGTTACACACACTGTAAATTCAACAGATCATGATAACCTTGCTGCAGGATCACACAGACGGCACCAGGGCAAGGCAGTAAACTACGTTATTGCCTAAATCCAACAGGTAATAAGGAGGGTGCAGGAAAAGCAGCTGACAGCTGTTTAAAATATGTTCCCATCCAAACATTTCCTTTCTTATCTGCTTGCTTTTGTTTCTGAGTCAAAGAAGCCTTTAAAAACCAGAGGGAGCAAGAGGTCAGAGTGGAAGATTCTTCCTGGTGTTGCGGTCCTTTTCCACGTTGAGACGAACACGCGCGCACGCACACACAATTCACACACAGGGAGGCGAATGGCAGACAGTGGGAAGCTGTTGTTATCCTTTCTTCTGCTCCCATCCAGAACCAGGGAGGCTTTTAAAGACAACACAGCGTCCAGGAGAAGGAACCGACCTGCAATGCCTGGGGGACACAGAGCAGTTCTCGTGCCCGCAGACTGCCCAGCACAGGAAGGCTGCTTTCCCTGTCGGTAGGAAAACAGCAGCTGGGCCTCTGACTCCTGCCGGACACATCGCTGTCCAGAAGAACTGGGAAAGGGCATGGGAAAAACTGAATGATCCTGGACTAACCATACTTTTTCACAGCACAACTGGTACACAACAGGTTTGTCGGACAGACACACGCACAATGGCTTTAGCGCTCTTGCATGAAAGAAATCCGCTCTGTGGTTGTGGTATTAGGTCGTAGCCAGTTCTCGCCTGTCAGTTCAGGAAGAGTCTGATGGACTGTACAATTTTATTCCCTCATGAATAAGGCTGCAGCTGGTTTTTGGCCAAAAGAGAAAGATGAAAACAGAACAAACCCCAAACAAGAAAAGGAGAGTGGCCAGCTGCTGCTGCTCCTTCTTTGTTGTTATTTGAGTCTTCACAGTGCTCCTAGCTTCATGGCTGGCTGAGTGGATGGCTCTTTGTTTTTAATTAGTTTTATTTTACACTGAAATTTCGTAGGTTGTTCCACCAACTCCAGACACCTTCTTAACATTTGAGTGTCTAGCAGGGCTGACAGGTGTCCCCTGGGAACTCGATGTTGAACCCAACCTGGATATTCCTTTTGGCTGTCCATTTATTTTACTGTGAGGTGTCTTCAACTGAATGTCATCCCTGCATCAAAACAAATATCAAAAGATGTGAAGTTAGTGACCAAAGTGTGATAGTAAAATGGCTTCATTCAGGATAAACAATTATCCCTGTTACCCCGAGTCCCAGTGTTGCAAAATATTCAAGCATGGGAGCAACGTGGTTGAAGCCAATATACTTGATGAAAAGCCACTGAAATGAGAGAATTCCTTTGGCCATTAGGTTAGTGGATCAGACCCAGTAATATTTGTTCGTTCGATTACTTGCTTAAATGCTTCGTTGAACCAAATTAATTGCATAAGCACTTGTAGGATGCGGAAGGGTTTAACTGTCACCATTGTTGACCTTAAGCCAAACCGTGTTGTACAATCAGAAAAAAAATACCCTCAAAAAACACTTTCCAGTTAAATATCCCGTTAAACAAAATTATGTTGCTCATCTCTGAAAGACGTAGGAGAGGTGATGCGTAAGGCTTCTTTATGACAGAAGACACAAACTGAATGAAGTCAGGAAGCACTCTAGGATGCCTGTAATTAAAGCCCATATTCCAGATGGACTCTTTAAAATAATTTCCTTTTTTATGACCTACTGCCAGGGAGCATGGACAACAGGCTTTCCTCAAAAGATCTTTTAAATCTAGGCCACTACACACTAAAGCTTAATGTGCATCGTCCCCACGACTCACAAAGTCATTAGATAAAAGCCTACCAACAAATACGTGTATGTTCTGGAAGCGCCAGCACAACTGGGGTCCTCTGTATTCTCATATCTTACTCCTGCACAGTGGGTGTCTGCTTGGGTTTGCCTCAGTCTGAAGTTCAAGACTGGGTCATGCCAGCAGCAGCGACTGAAATACGTTCTGGACGGGAACACTTTCTGTCTGCCTGCGAACTGAGGCAGCCTGAGCTATTTCAGACCATCCTGTCTGTCTTTTTTTCTGCAGGCCAGAGGGTTTGTTGGAGTAACTGTATTCAAAAGGAAATTTCTTTCTTTACATGTGCCTGCAAAACAAAACAAACTATCCCAGACTTTTACATAGCTCTCGACAGGCTCAGAATAGCTCAAAAAACGAAAAGAACTTTTTATGTGACAACCTGGTCTGACAGCTGTACCCTGGAGCTGGAGCAGCAGGTTCATCAGCTCACACCAGCCTGGCTTCTGCTGCGTGTTTAAGCTGCGCTTGCAGTAGAGAATGGAGTGGTGGGTGTCTG
Organism: Baryphthengus martii; assembly: GCA_013396935.1. NCBI lineage: Eukaryota > Metazoa > Chordata > Aves > Coraciiformes > Momotidae > Baryphthengus > Baryphthengus martii. Next base: position 198,493 of record VWZK01017653.1, on the reverse strand, counting down.
AACCAGCAAAACACGCACACAGAGATATATACCAAAAAAATTGTGTGGTTTTGTAAAATGCTGTTGTATCCCCAAACAGCCGAAAGGTGCAGGGAACAAAGTCCACATTTACCTCATCGAAATATCACAAAAGCCCTAATTCAGTGCTGAAATTCTCCTGAAGAAGACAGTCTGCCTCCTGAAACAAGGCAGAAAGGAGCTGGGGAGGGTTAGGGAAAAGGGGAGAAAGGGAAGGGTTACTGACAGAGAAAACATGCCAGCTTTACAAACCACTGAGTGCCTGTGGGAGGTTTACTTCACTAGGTTAAAACCTTCAAGTTTATTAAGCTATTTATTGATTAATCTAGGTACTCGGCTTTAGGAGCTTGAGTAAAAAGATCCTCCGCAATAGTATCATATGTCTACAAATTTAACATCTGATGGGATCTGTAGCTATTTTAATAGGTCTGCTCTTTTATCACTAGTTCTGTACTACTCAGCACAGCTAAATACACAGCTCTCTATGCCAAGCACAATTTCCAGGACTGGTCTCAGCCCATTTCCCCGAGCGCAGGGTATTTTAGCACATGCTGTGATCCCAGCTTTGCCTCTGTGTCCAAGCAATGGCTGGGTCCGGCCTCCCTTTAGGCTGCAAACGAAACCAGCTCCACCCTTTCGTGCGTAACAGGAGGGATACTCTGCCTCTTATCTTGCAAATAATTATCCATTTCAGCTAAGACACTAAATCACCATGACTTTTACAACTTAACCGACCACCTGCAGTTCAAGTTACAGCAAACGTGCAAACATTTTGTCATGACGAGGTTGCTATGAGGGTGTCACAGAATTGATGAGCACCCACAAACCGCCCATCCTCGCTGGCCTGCAGCAAACGTGGGGTCTGGGTTGAGCCTCCAGCGAAGTGCTCTGCACTTGCTTGCAAAGAGACTCACATTGCTAAGCAGCACCTGAAGCAGTACCCACCTTTGTGCTCCCACTGATTGCACCTCTGTAATTTCCACAGTGTTTACAAACGAGACAGCCTTCGGGCCTCCATAAGAGGGTGACCTAGGCAACCCTGTGGGGGACGACGGGACCTGGTGGCCTGGGGATTTGTAGGAGCCATTGCTCACCCTGCCCTGTAGTGCTTGATGGGATTGGACATTATTATTGGCTAAATCAGCTTGCAGAGAGGTGGTGGAAGTCCTTGGTGCTCTTGTCATTGCACTTGAGAGTGAAGACACTGAGGACTGCAGTACAGGGTTCCTTGTGCTAAAACTGGTAGCAGCCATCAGATTGTCTCTAGAGCCGTATCTCATTGCCATGCTGCGTGGGTCTTCAGAGAGCGTGCTGACTTGCTGAAGGCTGTAAGAGCTAGGGGTGTCATAGACACCTGAGTCTGCAAACACTGAATCAGGGTGCGAGTGGAGGAGTTTCTCCCTCTCTTCCATCTCTTTCCTCTCCTGGATAGATGCCATAATGGTTTTGGAAAGGTTATCATAGCGGACTGGGGAGGGGTCTCGCTGATGTGGAGCTGGACCCCCCAGCACCGGGCTGAAGCTCTGCGGTGGTTGGCGTTGCAGCTCGCTCCCCCGTAGATGGCACATTTTGGCTGATAAATACGGGGAGTGGTACCCAACAGAGCTGACCGCAGAATGGGCGATGCACTTCCTCCCCGAGGGCGACATGGGGTTTAGCAAACTGTCATAGGAAAGACTTCCGTTTCTGTTTGACAGGGAATTGGGAGAAAAGATGCTTTTGTAGGGGGTGGAAGCCGCCCCTTCAGACTTTATTGGGTGAAGGGGTACTTTGTCTGTTCCTCTTCTGCCAGCAGATTTCAGGCTCAGAGATCGGGAATTGATGGCAAAGGAATCTATCTGGAGTGGGGAAGACTGATAGGTCTTGTGGAGAGAGCTCTTCCGGTAGCTGGGGATGTCCAAGCTGGGTTCAGACTGGTAATCAAGGCTCCTGCCATCCTCTTCTATCAGAGCCCCTTGACTGTGTCCCTCCTGCATGGTGATCTACAACAGAGGCGAAGATGAGAAACAGAATGATATGGAAGTACAAGTTGGTTCTCCGTGGGGAGTGCACGGGAAGAAAAGAGCTGGAGGTCTACTCTCAGACTCTCAGCCCAGCTATGACAAAGGTTCGTTCTAAGGCATCTTCTAACTCCTGGTCAGCAAATGGATAAGCACTTTAGAAGCAAGAAGGAGCTATTCATAATAAGTGTTAAATAATATCGACCTTAATAAATATGTCAATACATGGACACTGAAAACACAGAATGAGAAACCTTCTAAACTGAGACTCAAGTCTCAGCCAAGGTAAATCTGATAATATTGCCCTTGGGAAAAGCACATCAAGTTTTCTACAAATAGCTCCTGAGTTGAGGGATGTCTGGTTTTGCATGCTGAGTCAGAAATACTTTAGGCTTCATTTTAACACACTGAGGACACTCATCCACTTTACTCAGAGCTATGAGTACTCAGTAATTCTGAATTTCTGATCATAGGTCTTCAAAATTAAGCACCTAAGACTAATTATAGCTCCTTCTCACCATTTAGACAGCAAAGTGAACCAATTTTCTCTTTTTTATTGCCTGTGTAGGACAGAATGGCCACAGTAGAGAAGGAAAGATAGGCCATAAGTTAGTTATGTGTATTGAAAACAGTTAGGATTTCACTTTGGTTTACTCTGTGAAAGATTGCTTATGGTTCAGTTCACTTAAAATGCCATTCTGTGCTAAGCAGTTAATTTTTATTCTTATTTATAAGGAAGAGTTTGCCATAATGCACAATAAATTGGCTACACTGGCTCTGCAAACAAAGAATTATTCTCGGTCACATATTTAATCAGAAATGCAGTCAATGCAGTTTGTCCTTTATCTAATTTCTGTTGAAGGAAAATTACACAAAAAAGCAGAACTGTCAAAAATATGTTTTATTGTGAATTTTTCTTCAAGTTTTTTTTCTTTGAGATAGAAGATAGGGAAATATGCAAAAGAGCTCACTATCTTCTAGAGTATGACACTAAATTTGGCCTTCTCTGGAAAAACAAAACCAGGTGACAGCCTATAAAGGAGGAAGCGAGAGCAATGAAGTAGCTTCTGTTTGTGCTACTTATCCTTGTGCCCCAATCCCTCTTTGCTACCAGCCTTCACTGCTTAAAAGCAGAATTCTATTGAGAAGCTGAAGAATGGATACAGAAAAGACAACATGATATTCCCCACACCAGCCAGTCTCTTTCCTTCTGTACCCTATACTAAGATAGGGCTTGGCAGACAAACACGCGCTATCCCACCAGCCTGCCAAGTGAACTCATTTTTATAAGATTCCCACTTGACTACCAGAAAGTTGTGACTGCTATAAAATTGAACAAGTCCACAAAGCTGGTTGTATGCACACCAGTCAGCCTACAATAACATCTTTTTCGGTTAGGATTGAAACAGCAATCCTCAGAGTGAAGATGCTGTACTCTGTTCTGGTTTCATAGCACTGCCCAGTTTCCTGGCCTAATCAGAACCTACCCTGTATCTGTATTGCATCTGAATGAATAAAAAAAGCTTGCTTTCTACAGCTCTCTGACTTTTGGCATCACGACCCAAAATTCTGTTACTTAGACAGCTCAAAACTGCTAGCTGATGCCTGTAAATAGAATGTTTTGAACTGGATGTCAAGCCATTTTAATGTAATAAAGTATAGAAGATAGGATTTTAGTTTTTGGATACAGTGAACGCACTGTTGTTTTTATGTTCTCTTTCATAAGCCAATTTTTTCTTCATTAGACTGGACAAATCCAGAGAATAAGATTAACAATTACTGTAGTAAGACAAAAACTCGAACTTGGTGGCAGCTGGAATTCTACCATCTATCACAATCTTTTTGTTTTTTTTTTCAAAACAAGAATGCTACTAGAAATGTTTTCTTCACCGTTTAAGGAACACTCTGCCTTATTCTGGTACTGCTGCAGTGAACTATAGATCTCTATTTTTCTCTCCTTACTGACATCACCCCCTTCTTGTTATTGCAGGGAGGACCTGATGAAATTAATTGTGAGAAAACTGCACTGTCTGTGCTATGTGTGTTTTACGGGTATCTCCACTGGTTAAGACTTGGATAAGTATTGCAAATATACAAGTTAGACCAGTGATTTTCAAACTGCTGGTCTCAGGTCCTGGAAAGCCAAGGAATATTTGCAACAAATCCATGAGAAATAAGTGAGGAAAATAAGCCTATTAGCAGTGGGCTTCGTTTTGCACTCTGCTTCCAAAGGAAACAGTGTAAACTGTTTCAGAACCCTTAGCAAAACAGAAAACAGACAAAATTCCAGATTAAGTCTCTCTAATTGTTTGGACCTTTGTTGTCTTGGCAGAAGGAAATGATGCCAAGTGTTAGGAAGTTGTTTTTTTCCATATAACCCAAATGCACTGAGAAGGTGCTAAGAAAGGTCAAACTCGAGGAATCTTTCATTATTTTTAACTAAAAAATCTCTTGGGATGTTTTAAAAGTTCTTTCTGTTTTGCAAGCTGACATATTAAGGCATCACTGAGCACGCTGTCTGTTGGCTAAAGCGTCTGCTCCAGAAAAGTGCTAAACATGCCCAGCAAACTCTGAAGGCAATCTCAGTTGGCACCTATGTCAGGAGAAGCCAATGGAAGGTGACACTTCTCAGCATCTCAGGATCAGGCCGAGACACTGGTAAAGCAGGAGTGCGCGCCTGTCAGCTGGACAGATGTGTCAAGCTCAACAGAGGAAAGCTGCAAAAGCAGACATTTTTCCATAAGGAGCATAGTGAAAATACACATTATCGTGCAACAACGCCAAGTGTTGTTATTTACTTGTATGCTCTGACATTCACTAGAGCCTGAGGTGAATTTATCCTCAGGTCCATGCTGCCCAGTGTTAGCTGGCAGCAGATTCTTGCAGGCTCACTCACCTGCTCAGCCGTAGCATGGTAATGGACTTTGGGATTGTTGCTGAAAGCCGGTCGATACTTGTACATGGCAGGTGTTGGAGGGCTGATGAGTTTGGGTGAAAGGCCACCTTCTGTAAAAGAAAAAAAAAAAAAAAAGGAAGACTTTCTATTAAAATCTGTGGACAGAAAGCTATCATCCCCAACTCCTTGCTATCCACAGTCCTCTACAAGCAGATCTGATCTGGAAAGAATAAAATTTGCAGCACTTTTGTGCAGAATTCCACCAAAATCAATGGGCTCCTGTGGAAACAACAGGACATTGTTGGCTGGTCAGCAATCTAAAGAGAAGAAACAAGGTATAATACATTAAGTGGGGTGATACATTTTGGGAAGTAGTAATATTGCTATAACCTGAAATATTAGATATTTGGGTAGAATTCAGTTACTAGTTTTGTCTGAAAAAAAGAGGTTTTTTAATAGTATCAAAGCTTTAATTTCATATTTTCAGAAATAAATTTTTTTATAAAAAATTATTAAAAAAGTATAAAATTTATATTTTCATATAAAACAAATTTCATAATTCAGTATGTAACACCTAAGCATTTCATGCTAATATGTCTGATTCCTTAGTTCAAAATGACATTTTTCATTTCAAAATTGATCAAAAAGGTAAGAAGGGGTCTAAAAGGGTATAAAAAAAAAAATCCATGAAACTGATATGAAATATCCAACCTATGCTTGAATGAACCACTTTAAGATGGCTTTTTTTCCCTTTCCTGCTGTTTATTCCCCTAGCTCAGGACTCTTATAAATAGAAAAAAAACCCCTCACCCAGATCCCATTACTGTTTTGAAAGAATACCACAAGCCTTTTAAAGAAAGGCTGAGATATTTTCTTCTTGATAAAAATAGACCACTAATCATGCAAACTGTACCTTCACTGGTACCCAGCTGCCCTTTTAGCTCAGAGTACTTGCTTGGATCTCCTTTGGGTGGGAGAGGTGGTTGCACATCCATAGTTTTATCCTCCAGACCTTCCAGGCTAATTTTAGACTGAAAATGAGCAAAGAAGCAATGATTAGCTGCAAGTTGGTTAAATAACAGCATGTGTCAGAGTGCTTGAAGTACACAGAACAAGAACTGCCTATACCTATAAAGATGAACAAGATTTAGCATCCACTGCAGACAAAGACTGTCATGTGTAAAATCAGCATTGCCATAATATGCCAGTATAACTTGAAATGCACTATCCTAGCCTACTTGGCATGCTAAATAACATTAGCATCACACCAATTAATATGTCATAGAAGACAACAGTGTCTTCTAGTATTTTGCAGCAACTTTCCAGGCACCTCTCAGCAAGTAGCCGTCCAAAGAGTGTAACAAGTGAACTATTCACAAAAATCTTGCAAGGTGAGTTCTTTTGAATCCATTGCTTTTTATATGACTAACAAATCCTTCTCTCTTTTTCATGCCAGGAGAAACTGAAAAAAGAAGAGGAGAGAAGAGAACTCAGCTTCTGAGCCAATATTTCTTTCACTGGACCATAAGTCTTCCTGCAGTCTGGAAGCTCAAAACCTTCTTTGAAGTAATACAGTTGACCTGGTCATACAATGGCTCCCACACAGAGTTAGGTTCATTAAAATGAATTTGAACACCAAGAGGTGACAACTCTTGGGACAGGAAGCAACTATTAGAAAAACCAGCCACCTCTCCCAGAAGATGCCCAGAGGCATTCTATTATGGAGTTGCAGAAACAGCTGTTACTGGATCAAAAGGTGCTGCTACTGAACCTGTGTTACTTTCAGAGGTTGAAGCATACAGCTAGAACTCAACCTGTACTATTTTCTCCTAAAAATGCATCATCTCAGAGAGATTTTCAATGACAAACTCATTCCCAGGCTTTATAATGCTCAATCAGTGCTCTTCAAAAGCAGCACTTGAAGGCTGCCTTACCTTGCTCCGGTTGAGGTTGGCTTGGATCCCATTGTCACTGATCTTCACTGTGATCTGTCGCTCAGATAAATCAGGTCTGAGGAAAGGAGGCTTCACACTCACAGCTTGCTTCTTCTTAGGCTCAACGACATACCTGATGAATTGTTCAACAGCCATTAAAATAAATAATAATCGAAGAACAAGACATAGAGACAAGAAAATCTTCCTGCTTCCTGGGGTACAATTTAAGAATATGTCAGAATCTAGGTAAGCAAACTCCATTTATTTCAATGGATGTAATAATTAAAAAACAATAAAAAGATCAGTGGGGTTTTTAGCGAGCAAAAGGAGAGGGCGCACTAAAAAATCCAAGCAATTTTCGAAGCACTGATGGCCAAGAGCACAGATCACATGAAGAGAGAAAGAGGCCTACCGCCAATGGATGTGATTTACTGGATCTTACCCAGTTAATATGGAACAGCTTCCCTGTGGTGGAAGATGGTGACTGGGGGAATAGGACCCAGTGCATGGGGAGGTAACATAGAGAAGATGATGTGCTGTCAGTTTTAACTTGTTTCTGGACCATGTTTAGAGTGTTCAAATAAATGGAGGTAAAAGAAACAGGCAGATCTATTGGAAGCAACAAATCTAAAGGGAAATGGCTGACATGCGATATCTAATTTCTTTCCAGTGGACTAGAATTCTGTATAATTGGGCAGTGGCTGTACAATGCATAAACATCAATATGCACACAAGCTTTCTCTGTTTCATCTAGTGAATAGGCCATTCTAGTAGTGATAGCTCAGCGGCTTTCAATATACAGGACAAGTGGAACAGGTCTTCACAAAACACAAATATTCTGCTGAAAGTCTGAGAATATCCACGATGATAGTACTCATATCCCTCTCTCAAAAGAAGTGTCTCACAGCTTCTACTACCCGGCTCTCTTAAAGTACCTTGACCTGATTTTCACGTTTTGATAAGTTTGAGAAGCAGCTATTCCAGTGTCTTCACTTTAGCACAGATAACAGTCTTTTAGGACTTATTTGTTGCATAGCAAAGAAGGGGAAAAAAGGTAGTAGTGTCAGGATCTGGAATAGCTCAGCACCCTGAGAAGGCTCAAACAGTCTTCTTGTAGTACGATTATTAACATATTTGCAATCTGGATAGCTCAGCACCTAGGATATTTATACTCAATCTGATCTATTGCATTAAAAATCCTGATTTCAAAATGTGAAATGATAAATCCATTTCCCCAAAAATAGAAAGCCATAAATAACATTCCAAGTTCCACGATGTAGACCTCATTGAAAATCTGTTTTATGATAATGAAAGTGACAGTGAGATTGAAAACCGCAGCAGCCTTAAATTAAAGTCTTAAGGAGAAAGGCCGATTTTAGATTCATCCTTTTCTCTAGCAGACTAGAGTACCTGGACATTGACTGTAAAGTGCAAAAAGTCGTGTTGGGAATATGATAACATATGGAAACTTACTTTAGAATCATAGAATGTTTTGCGTTGGAAGGACCAAGCACATTTTCTTCTTCTGTCCGAACAACTACACTATCTTCCTCATTTTCAGTTGAGAGCATTTCTCTTACCTGGGAGCCAAGGGGCTGCAGAGCACATGTTCCACATTTCCGCAGCATCCTCGGGTGAAAGGATTCACTCCCCCACGGAATTTACCTGTCACCTGGAAACATATTCAGGACAGTGCTCAAACCCCTAGTTATATAAAAGCCATCAATCAACCCTCAGAGAGCCAAGAATAAATATGCCTTGCTCTGACCTTATTGCCCTTCCCAAATGGATTGTTTTCCTTTGAACGCTGCCCTCCCTCTCTGCTGCTCTAACACACCACCTCCATCAGCTGCTTCTAGCTAAGAGGCACATCAACTAAAGATTCCTTCCCAAAAAGGCAGGGATCTCAGTGTGACTTGGTTTCAAAGTGGCCACGTTTACCTCTCCATGCTGCTTCTGCATTAGATTCCTGCCTGCCTCCAGTCAGCCAGACATCCTGTTTTGGTCCTTTCATTCCTCTGTCACTTCCACTCCTCTGCCTTGGCAAGTGCTCTCCAAACAAACCGGAATGTCAATTCAACATTCGTAATGTTGGATGAGAGCAATGTTTCCTCTCCATCAGCCTCCCATCCCTAGCAGCAACCAGTACAAACCACTGCCTTATGCAGGAGGGTGCCAGGAACTCCCTGGTGATTATGATGTTTGCTTGGAAATGAGCTGGTTTAATAAAAGCCAAGCCTCATTAGACTGGCGGGATCTATTCAAAGCTTCATAAGCATTATAAAGGGTTTCTACTCTACAGGCAGATACTTGAAAGTAACCATATGGGGATAAATACCAATAAAGCCAGAGAGATTAACAGTGGTTGCCATTAAAAGCATTAGTGTTGCTGTTTGCAAGTAATGCAGTTTAATCAACTGCTAGTTCTGATGTAGTAACAAGTTTACAGAGTATCAGAAATACTTTAATTACTTGCACATAAAATAACAACGATTAAATGATTTTGCAAGATATCACACTGGCCTCTTTGATATAAACACGTAACTCTTTAAAAGGCCAAGAGAGAAATGTTGGAAGTTTTGAGTGTTGGAAGAGTAACCTGATGACTAAAACATGGGCCTGGGACAATTGGTACATCTGCATTCAATCCTGGGCTGAAGCTGACTTGTGCCAGATGCTGGCAAAGCAGTTCATATCTCCGTACCCATTTTCTCAAACACAATATAAAACCAAAATTTCTCAAACTCACAGATTACATTACTAATTATATCAGTTTGGTTTCTAAAGTAGTTTGAAACCCACTGATAGAAAGCACTCAGGAGGAAGGATATTTATTTACTCTATTCAGAAACTAAAAATACCAGGATATGAGCAGATGTTGGGCTATTTTGATTCCATAAAAGACTTTCAGAAGCATTCAGAAAGCTCGCAAACATCTAAACTCAGCCACTATACACTCCTAAATCACAATCTGCCTACTATGAATGCTCAAAACCTACAAACTCTGGAATGAACAAATACCAAAAATAAACAGTAAAACACCAAAAATGTCTGTACCACTGGTCTATAAAATGTGCCAGAAAAAGAGGACAAGTGTAACTGAGCATATTATAACTGGAAAGCTGACAGCAGATAACTAACAGCGTGAGAAAAAAGAATCAATGTAGAGACTGTAGGAGAAAAGTGAATGCTTTAAAATAGTGGCAGAGCCAGGAGCAGATCTCATGTGCATCACTCTTGGTCTAGCGCTCTAATTAGTTAGATATGCTTCCTTTGAAAAAGACCTGAAGGCTGGGAACATCCATCCTCCGGTTACAGACAGGCAGTAGATATGAGTAAAGAGAAATTAAGATCAGATTGTATTTAATTCTCAGAAAATGGCATGGGAAAATGAATTAATCTCAAGTGGTTTGGTAGCTCAGGAAACAAAACCAAGCTAGGATGCATTTTCCAATAGTTATCTCAATTCAAGTTAAATGCAAAATTCTCAACCTTCCTAAATGATAACGTAGCCACAAACGCAAGCAGTTATATTTTACTTTTTTTTTTTTTTAATTTACATTTTTCCTTCATCCTCAGCCTAAAATTTTCACAGGCAGTTTTCATCACTGCACAAAGACAAGTCTAAGGCAGACGATAATTTGGGATATGGGACTGAAATGCCCTGGTTTTCATGCTACTATTGTGAGTGCTATCAAACCCCAAATCAATTTTAAAATGAAGAGCATCTGATTCCATGAAGGACAGAGAAAAGCATTCAAAGATCTACAGCTACGATACGCCTGCTTTGTTCAAAGGCCATGTTAGGCAACAATTCAGGATGACTTCAGATTCTATGCTTATGTAAACCTCCCACAGTATGCTGGATAAAAGTTCTTATTGTCTCTTGTGGGACAGGAGACAATCTCATCCCAGTTTACAAAGGCCTGGCCTCAGACAGATGTCTTAAACTCTTACAGTCTGCACAGTAGCCATCCAAGCTACACAAGCATGAAGCCATCAGCCTGCAGGACAGCCAGAGCATCACACTGCTCAGCATCAGCTGGAGAGCACCCGTAAATGCAAGAGCAGTAAAAATGCAGTAAAAAAAAAAACCTACGTGAGAAAAAAAATACGATGTGGAAAAAAAAAAAGGTGAAATCAACCCCAGGTGTGCGAGAGGCACGCTGGAGCTGGAGCTGTGAAAGGGTAAAGCACTGGAATGCATGCAATTAATTAGCCTTGGGAAGAAAGCCGAAAATGCTGTGTGCAGCTGAGTGGCACGCTGCGTGACCCAGCGGCGAGCTTTCTAACTGAGCTGCCCCTTGTGAATGGCAGGGGCACGCCATCGATCCCACAGCTCGATCCCTGTCACTCGTATCATGCTATAGATACACACGTGCATATAGGTCTGGACCATCCATGTAGGGGCTGTGGATTATAAACATTGGAGTAACTGCAGGGGAACTGAAGTTTTACAGGGTTTTTGGCACAAGATGTCATGTTGCCACTTGGTTTGGAGAAGCAAAACAAGTTAGGTCCAATAGTGTCTGTGTGTGTGTGTCTGTGCACATACACATGAGAACAAGAGAGAGACAAAGGGAGTGAGACAAAGAGCCAGCTCAGTCAGACTGTATTATGTGCAGTGTGGGTTAGCTGGGGGAGTTCAAAATATCACTAGACAGGGCAAAAGCATGATTTAATCTTTTCCTTTCTTTCTTTTATTCAATCCCATGGTTTGTTCAATCTGACTCATAAAATGTGAACTTCTGGGGTTGACAGTACTCACCACATAAAACCGATTTCAAGGCCATGACTAGATTTTAAATGGTAAATAAGCGTGGGATGGCCCTTTGTGGTTAGACAGGGGAAATGTTTGCTTGTAGTGCATTTAAGAAGAAATTCTGAAAACAAAAACACTAGGCGATTTTCCTAGATCTTCACAAAAGCTCCAGCAGGAGTGTTGCTGCTAAGATCTAGATCATTTACTCAAGATGACCTGGTGACTTTCCTTCCCAACTCAACATCGTAGCTACAAACAGAGATAAAGGATTGCTTCTTACCTGTTCATTCGTTGTGCGCCCTCGGGCCACTAGAACAATATGGAAGCCAGTAAGACCAATGACTGGAATAAAGAATAACCCAGCCACACACATGACAGCCATTCTGTATCCAGGAGTTAAAGAAACTGGGATAAGTAAGAGGAAAAAGAGGCTATGAAGGAGAGGGAGAGGAAAAAGAGAAAAAATAATCTTGGAAATAGGAAAGATGTCCCTCACCTTTAATTAAGTCTAACTAAATTTTATCTCAAAGTGAAGTCCATCTGCTACTAGCGGGGGTCCTTATCCTTGAGATGGTTAAAAAATAACGTGAACTCCTTAATTCTGGTTGTAACAATCTTGTCAAGACTGTTCTGCAGTAATCTATCAAGAAGGCTAGCCCCCCTCAGAGCCAGTTGTTCATGTATTAGCACACAAGGGGACTGCTTCCAGGGCAAACTCTGCTTTAAAATACAGTAACAGAGTCCTGAACACAGAAAATCGTACCCGGAAGTCACATCCAATTGGAAGTAAAATTTGGGGAGGCAGCTTATGCTTTTGCTGGATTATCATGGCAAAGATTGAGATAGACAAAAGGTCAGCTATAGTTTTTGAGGTAATCAATAGTTACGCAGGTCAGGCAGATCCAGAGGAAAACTTGCACTGAGCATTTACTGGGGAATCGAGAGAAGAGTAGATCTCCTCCAGCAGTTTCAGGAGGACAAATCTTCAGATTCATTCTTTCACGTTTTCCCCAAGGCCACCTTGAGTCTTGAAATACCAAAAAGAAGGATACGTAATGGTAGTATGAGCTGCTCCCAGCTTTTCCATATGGTGTAGTACAAAGATGAGCCCAAAGGTGAATACTCCAACCATGTGCGTACTTAAAGACAGCAAGAAGAGAAAAAAGTAGCGGTAGTTCCTCCGTCCTATGCAATTGTTGACCCATGGGCAGTGATGGTCAAAATCCTTGTAAAGAAAGGGAGAGAGAGGGAACAATATCCAAATGGTGAAAGGAAATACACTGTCTTAGAGATAAATCTGAACCATTGTCATCAAAAATTACATCAGGCTAGTTGTACAGCTTTACGACATGCTAGACTCTCTCAGTTTCTGTATCTATGGATGGAGAGGTGCTTGAGTGTTTATAGAGTTCAAAGAGAGTATTTAAAAATACAAGACAAGTTATTGATCTGCTAGCAGCAGAAGCACTAATTTTTTATCATCCTTAGCATGAGGAGTCAGTTACAACGAAGTAGTTATAACCTAGAATGTTTTGAAGATGCAATACTGCTGCAGAATTCTCTGCCCTACATTTCTATATGTATATGTACCTGAACAATGGACATCACAGAAGATACTTTTTTTACCAAGCAGCTCCCCAAAGAACATCAACAGCTTGATGAGACACAGCGAAAGTTCTGCACAAGTTCATTAACAGTGATGAACCCAAACCTAACTATTTGTCTCAGTCAAAAGCTCAAAGTCTTTCGTAAAGTCAGATCCCTTTTAACAGGAGATTTAATAAGGAGGGCAAGCCACAGACACCTTTCAAGTGCCTTTACACAGTTTTATAAGCATGTAAATCCACTGTCTTCAATGGGATTATTCTTGACATGAAGACAAGATCAGGTGCAAGAAATAAACCCTTCTTATTTCTGTGTTCTTCAGAACAGATTATTACACACTCATTACATCAACAAATGAATTGTTTATTCTTTGTTTTGTGGTAATGCTAGTTTTAAACATTCCTTCATGATGACAAAGGGAGTTTTGTATTCTTAAGTTTTGCACCATGTATTTACCAAAAATTTACAAAATACAAGAAAATGGATTACAGCTTTCTCAAAGCACCTTAGAAAATGACAGGGGCAATTTAATAAAGATAATTTCAGGCTATATCTGAAATGCTGACATGGCATGTGTCTATTAGGCAAATCTGGTTATATACAGCCCAAAATATCTATGGGTGATGAAACTAGGTAAGTACCCACTGCAAACACTTCAGTAAGGAACACAAAAATCTGACTACTTTTGTCACAGATTCATTTTTGGGTCCCTCTAGTCACAGTAGACTAAGTTTTAACTGATTTTTATTTCTGCAAGTGTTGTTGGCTTTTTTTGTTTGTCCATTTTTAATCAAATTAGCTAAAAAGTTTTATATTTGGGAAAAGAATTTTTATTGTGCGTTCTAGATGGAATGTGGAAAGATTTGAATTATAACTCAGAATGGGTTCCACACAGAAAAGCCAGTAGAGTTGCTCCTTTCACTGTCTCCAATCTCTTCTAGAACAGACAGGTGAGTGGAAAATAAGCATTACAAGAATCAATAAAGCACGCTGTTTAAGACCACGATTTATTGATTCAGAAGTCATTAATGCTTTTTGCCTAAATTCCTCCACAGCACTCATTATTTACTTACACAAGCAGAGCTACTTACTTGCCCACCAGAATAGTAAGGAACATTCAACTGATTTGACCGTCAATAAAACTTCTAGAGAGCTAGGCAGAGTCACCTTGTGTTCTGCTATTTTATTTAGGTTACTTTCGGATTCTCTCCCATTTTCATTTCTGCGGCAGAACTGACTCCCTTGGAGGCCTTATGGCAGCATGAAATTGCAAGTGTTTATACCAGTGAGTTTTGAGCAATTTCTTTCTGCGAAAACTTCATTTGTTGAAAATGAATTTTCATGCTGAGCCACTGGGGAGAGCAGAAGAAACAAATTCTATGGGATGACTGAGAATTTACCATCATCTAAAAAAGTCTTCATGATTCAGAATTAGTGAAAACATTTGTATTCTTAAACTAGGAGTACACAACTCAGGTTTTCTAAAAAAAAAAAATAAAAAAAAAATCCATCTCTTTTCAACAAATCACAGGAGTCTAAAAAAAATTGTGTGACACAATTTATGAATAGCTGTCGTTATTCCCTTCCACCCAGGGACCTTGGAAGTTCCTTGCTCTCCATCTTCTCAAATCCCACATCCTTCTAAGGCCTTCCACAACAGGACAGTCTTGTACTATTTATCAATGGTTACTAGGCAAAGCACTGCTTCCAGATAATTATAACTTAGATATATATTGCCCTGAAGGGGAAAAAGACAGACACAAGATAAACCCAAGCAGCCTTTCTCTCACACGTAACTGTGCTGCTTTCTTTGGGACTATTCCCTTGCTTATGGCAAAGAGGATTAGGACAAAGATGGTGTATGCAGCATTTCGGCTGACTCTGATATTTCTTCCCTTTCTGATTAGTAATTCCTTTCATTTTAATGGCACAGCTGAATATATTTTAGACATATTAAAGATTTCATCTTTCTATCGGAAAAAAGAACAACCCAGACTTTGCAGCAAAAATCATTCTTAAGAAGTGGAATTTTTAGCTCAGCAATAAAATATCCCCCCTGGCAATACGCTGCTGTGGATACAGCACTCTGTACTTATAAGTTTGGGAGATGTTTATAGCCCAAAAGCACATCTTACTATTTGGGGTTTAGTTTTTAAAAATCCTGTGTGCCTCACCAAGACCCTAGGGCAGTCAAGAGACCTGAAAGTCCCATAATTCAGAGCAATCAGTAGTAGTAATGCAAATGATTTCATGCTCTGAGCTGGGGTGTTGAAACAAACATGGGGTCCTGCCATTGACTGGAGAACCACTCGCTGGGTTCTGAGTTAGGTTTTCTTAAACCTCACACAACATTCTAGCTTCTCTGCTTGTTCATTAATGTAGGCACCAGTTTGTTCCAAATTAAATGATGAGCCCTAAGCTCACATATGACGAGCTACATTGTTTCACCCTAAATTTCCTGCTTTCTTGAACTCTGCCTCTGCATCAATTCTTCCATTCATCACTTTTTTTACACTCACGAACCTTTAGCTACTTTAAGGAAGACATAGCCAGCATTACAAATTTTTATTCTAATTATCGCTGGTAATGAAGTTGAGGGCTGTGTTTGAAATGTAGGAGGAGTCCATCAACAAGGCTACATCTGGGAACTTCCAAGAACTGAAATATTGGGAGAAACACCCAACTGCATGTTTCCAGTAGGATGTGCAACCCCACCACTGAGGCAAAGCCAACAGATCACATAATCAACAGAACTGTTACCTCAACACAGTTGTCACAGACACTGCAGTGAGAGCAGCGTGGAGGACGGTAGAAGTGGCAGGTGGCACACCATTTCATCCGTACTTGGATTCCTTTAATCTCCACGTTCTTGTAGAGTGGAGCTCGAAAGTCGTCGTCCTTATCTTCATCTTCATCTGCTGCTCAATGCAAAACTAAAAGTTAGTGGAAATAACAAAGTGTAAAGATAAAAGAGCTAATCCAGTCAATGCCTTGGATACAGGGGCACGGCATGTGCTCTTGGGCTTGTCAGAGAAATAACAGAATGGTGGAAGTGATGAACTGTCAGAACAGGTTGCCTGAGCTGCAGAACTCTTCAGTGATCAGGGCTCATTTTAGCACCTCCCCCAGGAGTGCTGTGCACCCTTACTCACCAGCTCCTGCACAAAAAGAGGTGTTTGAGTCTTATCTTAGCCAGCACTCACAACACGAATGAATGAGGTGAGACACAAACTAGAGTCAAAGAGGAGATGAAAATCACCCAAGTCCATGTTGTGAGTTCTGCTGCATGCATTCGGGGTTAATTCAATGCTAGCCTACCAAAACATAAAGTGAAAGAAATTACAGGGACAAATACTAGAAGAGGGTTGTGCTAGCTTGAACCCCAAAAATCAACCTCGGTGACCCTAAGTGACAATGATTTGTTCAGCAGTCAAGTGTCAGCCCACAACCATCCCAAAGATCTGTTGCTCCAGGGAGTCTGATGCCACAGTGAGATACACCATTCGGAAGAAATCTGTGTGCCCATGAAAAGACCTTCCACCAGTGCTTACTTCTTTATAGCACACCCCATGCTCACCTCTTCACAGCATACCCAGAACGCTCTTGCTTTAGCAACGGTACGTAACTGGAAAGATCTCACCTCTCTCAAAGGCAGCACAGTCTACTGATCTCAGCACAGGACCCGGAGTCAGAAAGTCTTTTATTCTAATTTTCTCACTCTGTGGTGTTGAGCTAGTCATTTAGCAGCTCTTTGCCACTAGTAAGATGAGGATGACTATATTGCAATCATCTTATTAGGGACAACATGGAGGGCAGATGGTTTATCATCTCAGCTAAGCACTGCCCTGTTTAAGAACAGAGGCCATTTAAAAATAAATGCACAAAATAAAAGCCCATCTATAATAGACAAATATATTTGGGAAGAAAACTGAAAAAAAAAAAAAAAAAGAGAGAATGACATTCATGAAAGTTCATCTCTTAGTCTAGATTCTAGGTTCCTGTGATCTGTATTTGTTTTCTTTTGATGAAGAAAATCTAAGAACGTCAGATCTATTTAACACCAGCTTAAACATTATAGTGCAGCTGGCATTGGTTGATTGGCTCGAAATTAGGTGGAATTTGATAATATTGTCCCAGTGGGGCATCAATCATTGCCATTTAGTTCTATATTAAATCTTCTCTAGATGTGTTATCATGATCCAATTTCCATTGACTTCAGAGGGATTTTCTCCCTTCACTTAGATAAGCTTGGGATCAGCTACAGTATTTACTTTGCAAGAGTATTCTCTGGATTAAAGCAGAGTGCTGTACTGGCTCCACTCTGTAATTTTCCTCCACAACTAGTCAGTGAGACTCCTAGTGAGAGCTGGACTCTAAATCCCTTAGGCACCTCTATAAATACAATCTGTAGGTTCTTCAACACTATTATAAACTAGCCCATGCTGTATAATACACGTGGGCATATGAAAACACACTAGAATAGTCAAATCATTTAAAGCTCTTATACGTAGACAAAAGGTCTATACATTGTATACCTATGGCACCTAAACATATTAGTCTTGCAGAATTGACACACACTTCAAGAGTCTGTATAAAATAGATTCACATCAAAAATACTGGAAGCCAGCTTGTAGTTGGTATCTATAATTGGCCAGCAACAAACATTGCCAGTCTCAACCCAGACCGTAAATCAGATTTGTCAGGGTAGCCCCAATTACAGTGACTTTACACTTCCTTTCCTTCTCATTTTGGTGTATCACTGGCAACTCGCTCACACAGAGTCAATCCTAATCCATACCAGAAACCTTCAGAGAGCCAACATATTAAAAGATTATTCAGACATGGATCTGGGAGTATGATTCAGGCCCTCTTCGACAATACAAGAGTGAGCTGGGTTTACTTCCTCCCACAGCCCAAGTTCTATCTGCCAGAGAACCTGTAAGCTCATACAATACGGTTAGAAATGTGGTTATTTCCAGCTTTCAGTGATCTGAGCAGAAGAATACATTGGCAGAGGAATGTGTCTTACTACACAGATTCTTACACTGATCAACTGACGTAGAGCAGCCATGTCTCACGTTTTCATAACGTATCTTATGATTTTTAGTGGCTTTCTTACAGGAATTGTGTGATTTCATTAGGATCTCAGCTTTTGTATTGCTTATTTGTAGTTTTGGTTTTGAAGTATACGTGTAACTGTCAGAAATGTGCCAAGAAGCTTGAAAACCAAGAAGACTAAACCTAATTTCAATAACAGAAAGCAAATAGATCTATTGTATATTCATTTTAAATCACTCCTACAATTTCTGCATTCCCTGCGCTGGCAGTTCTGCGGGCGGCGCGGGGTGGTGACAGCTTTTTTTACATGCATGCCTGAGATCTGAAATAACATCTGCTCCCAGCACTGGTATTTATAGTCTTATCCATCTTTTCTTTTCCTTATCAGTTTGCTTCCTTCACACATCTAAACTCCTATCCCATCACTTTATTCCAGGATGATTTCCATCCCTTTTCTTATCCTTTCCCCACTCCTCTTGCTCCCAGCCTCTTCCAGACCAAGCACGTGCGCAACATAAAAATATAAGGCCAAGGCCACAAATGAAGATAAAAGGATGGAAGACTGGCAGGCTGTAGAACTCCTCCTCCTCCGCTCCCGACTCCTTTGTGTTAAGGGAGATGGGAAGGGAGGGAAGATGATGAGAAAGTTTCAAAGTTTCTAATTGATCTCCCTGCGTGTTTCTCCTCTAAATGCAAAGTCCAAAATAAAGAACTTGTTTGCAAAAGGAAGTTACAGAAATGCAAATGAAAGTATGCACTTATAGTACACTTGGTACTGATCACTCACAGGGTATGGCGAGCACCTGGCTGCAGGCTCCAGTCTGAGGGAACTACATTGCACAGATTCGCTTTCCAGACAGATTTTCGAAATGGAACAACTTTATTCCTGCTCTCTTCCTACCAATGGCAAAGAGCATGGATGTTTTTGATAACCTCACACCCAAAGCATGTTTAACCACTGCTATCTCTGCTGAGATGGAGGAACTAAAAGTCCAGGAAACTCACTAAAAGCTCTAAGTGCTTAAACTCTTTTGAAAACCTGACTAGTACCTATTTATACGTTTAAGCACCTAAACAGTGCATCGCTTCATATTGCACAAATGACTGAATCTTGCCTTTGCCTTAGTTTGCCTTTACACAAGTTTATTTCCTTCACTGCAGTGCCACAACACTTAATCAGGGGTTCCAAAGCTTCACCCGAAAGGAATGGCAGACAGATGCTCACCATTAGACCCCACTCCCTGGAGAAACCTGGCTCTTGCTATTCAGGGAAGCCAGGAGGACAGGTTCTTGTCAGGTAGCAATTTAAAATAGATATTGAATTAGGGAGTAGAGGTGAAAAAGCATAGCTTGCAGAGTGCACAGATCCACTGTTTTAGCAAGACTGCCTAGAGCAGTCTCTGCTGCAAACTGCATGTGAATAATTATAGGAAGACAGATAAAATGAGGTGATAATTCTCTCATTAGGATGTGTTAAAAGAGATAGCAATACTGTGGTTCCCATTACAAAAGTAGAGCGATCTTTATCCTATTAAATCAGCTGTGAATCAGTACTAATTTAAGCAGGCGTATCTTTCTAAACGTATACATTTTTAGACACTCTAAGGCAAGCCTTAATCATTGTATTTCTTGGCTTTCAATGCCTTTCCATTTGATTTAAGGCTTTTTGGAAGGTCTGTTTTGATGAAGCTGTTACAGAAAGTTTAGCCTCTCCTCCACCACGCTCTGTTACCTATTGTGAAGACGGTGACTTAAACCGAATGTGCCAGCATGACACAGGGCATGGCAATTGTGATCACATCAGTCAGAAGAGCTACTCGAGATGAACCATTCTACGCTACCCTGTGCCCTCAACTGCCAGTCTGAGCAATGCAAGGACAACTGACACCTCCTAGGTCAGAAGAGAGACGGAGATATCCAGCATTTCACTACCGTCCCACCTCTACCACCAGCTGAGTATAATAAATAAATAAAGTCTACAAGAAAGAATACCAAAAGAAAGGGGGATTAGTCAGCAAACGGTGTATTTGGATACCTGACACCTCCTTTGGCTTGAGTTTTCAAATCCCCACCCCCAACAGTCCCATTCTCTGTTACCTCGTGGGAAAACTCCAGGGT
Organism: Baryphthengus martii; assembly: GCA_013396935.1. NCBI lineage: Eukaryota > Metazoa > Chordata > Aves > Coraciiformes > Momotidae > Baryphthengus > Baryphthengus martii. The sequence continues at coordinate 178,102 of VWZK01017653.1, read as the reverse complement.
CCATGAAAGTCGCCATGCTGAAGTTTGCCAGTACAAACAAGAACACGAGCCCATTGTACACTGGGATGGCTGGGGAGATGGCTTTGGTTAACCAGGGGCACCTGTGGACAAGAAAAGTTATAGGTAAGGGCTCTTTCAGCTATGACACGTAGTTTCTTCCCATTCACCAGCATCACATAGAGGAGTAGTCTTGTCCCCTCTCCACCAGCCATGCAGCAAGGCTGAATTTGCAATTTAAACACAGGAATGTCCATAGAGCCAGTTTCAGCGATCTAAAGTGCACTGCAGACACCCTCCGTAAAGCTGCTTTGTTCCACAGCACAGAAAGCACCAATTGTTCCCAGGGCTCATAGGGCTTTGCAACCCTATTGCCTTATTTGCAACCTGGCATTTTGCTTCTCGGTGTAAAAGCTTCATCCCATTGTTGCATTTCTGTTTACCTTCTACTTTAGCCTTGCTGCAGTTGGCGTTACTTTCAGTTTCCACTGGTGGAAAGCAGAATAGGATTCTTACACCACGGATCTCCACAGCAGGTACAAAGAGAAGCACACTCCTCACAACACTTTACTGAGTGGTTTTCAACTCCAAATAACACTCAAAACTAACACTACTAGACTCTCCTTGGGGGAAAGTTTAGTCAGATCGAGCGTGGGCTCTGCAGGTGTCAGTAGAATGTAAGAATGAGATACTGAGAAGAAAGTGGATGGCATCTGCCATGTGAACACTTTTCAGAAACACTGGAAAGGCTCGCAACAGGAACACCCACCTGGTGAATGTAACTGAGAGGAACTGAAAAGAAAGGTTAGAGGGGGAAAAGGAGGAGACTGGAAAAAAAATGGGGAAATGCTTGTTAGTTATAGGAAAATTGTTCTAGCTGCAAAGGAGAACAATTCCTACCAGCAAAGAAGGGCAGGACCAAGGCAGAAAACAGGCTGTCTTACAAGACACTCTACCCAATAAAAAGCAGTGTTTATTCACTCAGCCATTTACAGCCTCTCTAAAGCTTATCTCTAAACACTAGATCAGATCTACTTCTCTGTTCTGAATAAAGAAGAGGTTTAGTGTTATAGGATTGCTGAGGGGAAAAACCCGATCAATCTCATGAATACTGCAAATATCAGTAAGGAAAAATGTGGGACAAAGAATCTCTTCAAAAAAAGCAAGACCCCTGACTGAGTGGCTCCTTAGATTTCCACCTGCCTTGACAGCCAGGGATCCTCCAACGCTGCTAAGCTGCCAGCCATTCAGCAGCAACACCTTGCCCCCATTAGCATAAATCATACATCGGCCCACATATTCTGGATTGTATTTTGCCTGCATTGCATCTTTGGTTGAATCTGGTTGTCTGCCAGGCTGAAGCCTGTGCAGAGAAAGAAAAAAACAACAACAAGCAACCAGCCTTCTCCAAAATCGAATTTGCCATGCTTTTGCTACTGATATGCTGCTTGGAACAGCTGAGAATGGTGTTACTGACCTTGAAGGGGCAATGCTAAACACACTCTTGTGGCCAGCAGTAGAAGGGCACCATGTTTTCTCCTCCCATTTCTTTGCGAGCAGGCGGGAAGAGATTGGTTTGTGCTCCCCTCCTCTTCGTAGCCAGGCTTTTAGCATTGTACTGCTGCAAAATGATTTTAAAAGGACCTTTCCTTGTGTGTGCTTCAGTCAGCCTGGCCTGAAGAAAACTGAAGATGGACAAATCCTACCCAGGGTGAATGAAGTGCAGAGCCGAGAGCAAGGTATGTCTGTGGCTGGGGCCAAACCTTCAGGCTGACTAGGAGAGAAAGAAAAAATAAATCTTCTCACCTGAGTAAGGATGCTTTGCTATAGCTAACAGAAGGTGAGCAGAGGCATGAGGTTTCTCCTGGGACTGGTCTTAGCAGGGAAAGGCCCAGGAAATTAACACCTATTAAGGGAATAGGAAAGGGCTGAGACTTCGGTGAAGAAGAGCTGAATTTCTCTGTGTTTCTCTTGCATTTGAGATCTCATGCAGGTGGTTAGGGAGTTTGGATAAAAGAACAGGTCATGTAGAAGAGAAAGCTGATGGAGATGAACTAGCTCAGACAGACCCAGCTGAAGACACCTTGGCTCCACGATGTACTCTAAGACCCTGATGTTTCCCAGGAGGTGGAATTTCAACATGCAGCAAGGTCATACTGACTTGCTGCCATGCTCAGTTTTCCTCAAAGCAGCTGCTGATGACTGAAAACCAAGGCAAGGCAGAAGTTTCTCACTTGCCATGAAATGTGCTGCAGTGACCTTGCCAAGTGAGCTGCAGGCCTGTCACTAACAACAGTTTCTGCCAGAGCCTTTGGAGGAAAGCAAAAGAAATCCTGAAATAAGCAGTTATAGAATGATTTCTACCCTGAGAAAGAGTTCTTCCCTCTAAATTATAATAAAATTAGATTCAGTAATGGGCATGACTGACTTCATTTCTTCCCATGAAGAAATTGCCTACACAGAGGAAGATTATAAAGTTACCCATTGCTTGTCAAGCATGGAAGAGAGACTTCCTTGGCAGTAAAGTCAAGTAAGTTGGCAAATGAAGGGACAGGAAACCCTTTGTTACAGATAACTAGTTATTCAGAACAAGAGTATTATGAGAGAGACTGTCTTAGATGATTAATGTAAGCATTTGTTAACATTCTCACTTGTGATTTACTTTGCCATGTTCCCAACAAATATATCAAAATACCAGGAAAAACTTTAGCCATAAGCTAAATTGAACAGCTCATTTAATGGGTAAATAGTGTATCTGAAAGTACTTCACGGAAATTGAAATAAAGGATAGAGTGAGTCATTGCACATATTAGCCAGAAGGTCTATCCACAAGCCCTCCATTTTTAATTCCTAGAATTATTATGCAGCATCACAGATTACATGAAATTAGAAGGGAAAAAAAGGTCCTCATTTTTAAACTAGAATGACCAATAAAACCAGATATGGAGATCAAGTCCTGGCTCATAACTAAAAAGGTCTGAAAAAGAAAATAAAATTGCTACTAGGATTCCCAAAAAATGATGCATCCTTCCTGTCCCTCTTCCCTAATGTACACACAATTATAGACAAAGTACAGAAATTCCAATCCAAGTCAGGCAGGTTGTTTTATCACTAATCCATCAAGCAGAAGTCGGGCTTCTGACCCTCTGCGCTCTCTGTCTCAAGAAGGAAGCTGCAGAAATGCTTGGGCTGGACCTGTAGTGAGCTTCTTTTTACTTTGTGCATATCCTCTCTCCAGGAGATCTGCCTCCAGCAGCAATAATGTCGATCTATGGGACAAACCTAGCTGAACTTTTGAGTTCTTTTTCTAACATAAGTTGTAATGAATCTAGATAAACAACGCATGGACTCAAAGTTTTCTTTGCTTGGTTACCACAAAATTTCAAGAGGCTACAGTCTCGTGTCTTAACTCATCTCACAGTGGAATTACATAGCATGAAGGGTACCACAGTTTTATAGGGACATCTCAATTAAGTCAAGGCAAGATCAGTGTAGGGGTACCGCCACCAGATTTTTCTCAGAGAAAAACTAAACCCCAAGATTTCTAATGTGCACTGACATCGAGGAGCAAAACCAAGTCCTAACCCAGAGCTATTCTATTAGAGCTTAATTACTATCAAGGAAAGCTGCACCCTTTCTGTTTTCTGGAGCACCTGCAGAATCACGGTCACTGCAGAGGTCAAAGGTCCTTGGACCACTGAAAAGTTAAGTGATGTGACACAGCACCAGATGTCCTATGACTCTCTTTGTACATAAGGAACCAGACATGGCTCACCTGGCATATCTGCAGCTCAGAAGACTCTCTGTTCCCCATGGCCACTCTTCCCCGCTGCACAATCAACATGCAAGTTCAAGGTAGATGTGAAAATGAATGTACAATAGGTGCTCTATTCCAAGTTAGTTTGGATCCCTCACTCGAACCAGGAGACCTGAAGGATAATGCTGCTACTGTTGCAGGTACCAGCCAGGCTACGTCAAGAACTGCTCAGGAGAGAAACCTTCAATGGTTTTGTTTACTGTAGAAATTAAAAGCCAGCACACACCACCATGGCATACTAGAGATAATTATGGATCTCAAATTCTTCTGAACAAAGCACACAATTACACAGGCAGCATTTTCCTCATAATTATACTCCTCCGACATGGAGTGATTCTGTTCATAACTCAGAGGAGAATAATTCAGGGTGACAGATTTAATCTCATTTATCCTATTTGCTCTTGAAACCCTATCCTAATAAAATGGAAAGTTAAAAAGATTAACAAATAGGATCACACGACTTGCTAGGTGTCAGATAGGCTTAGGCATTGGCAGCTGCCTTCCTCTGCTACATAAAACAACAAATAATCCTTTCTTCTGTTTTTTTTGGTGCTTTGTAGCAAGACATGTTTGTGTCTTACAATTATAGTTCACCTATAATTAAGTAATTGAATAAGACATTCTTCTTGAATCTTGTTCTAAATTAAGATTTGGTGTTCTTCATGAAAACCTTACACATGCTCAGAGAGACACTAGGCCACAGAGGATAGAGTCTGGGATTTCAAGAATCAGGTTTTAGTCTTGGCTCTGACATTGGCTTGCAGGGTGACCAAAAGCCATCTGCTTCCCTGCTCCGCCCCAGTTAGGCCTTTTGGAAGTGAGACATGAACTACTGACAGACCATCTTCCCCACTGCAGGACAGAGAAGGGATCACTTTCCATTTTGCAGATCTCAAAGCGTCTCTTACAGCACCAGGCTGGAAGCCCTGGTGTTCGCTTCTCTGGAGCCCAGCTCCAGGCACCCACCACCTTCTGCTGAGGGGGGCAGGCCTGAGGTGCACTGCTCCTGCTGATGGGTTTCTTGTGTGAGGATGGGTCTGTGATTACCTAGGAAACAAAGCCAGCGGTTCATTTTGCACTCTTCTTGGCACATAACAAGCACGTGTGTGCACCAGCTCCCTCAGGGTGCTGGCTGCCTGAAGGCCAGAGATGAGGAGCAGAACATGGAGCAGAAGGCTACAACCCTTCTCTTGCTAACAGAAAGACAGTGAAATTTGCTTGTGTACTGCATAGACAAGATGCAGTAACGTCAAGAGTACAGACAGGAATCCAAACTTTGGATACTTACCCACATCTAATAAGAAGACTCCAAGGACTGCCTATTTGGCTGCTCAGCTACACCTAATATTTGATCTGAGATTACCACACATCCTTCTCCTCAAATGGATGGCTGATACGCAACAAAACAATTAATTTATTTCTGCACAAATCGTGTGCTTACAACATGGAAAAGATAGCATCTCTTAATTTGAATCAGCTTCTTCCACCATTGGAGTGGTAAAAAGTAATATGAAATAGCTGATTCAGTGTATGCAAATAGAAGCAGCTCAGTGAAGTAGGGACTAATTAGATAAGAGGGGTCAACAAGCAAACATAATTTGACTAAGCACTGGTACTAATTTCACTGAAAACCTTCAGACTGTGTCTGTAAGTCTGTAGCAGCCTGTCCTGGTTTGATTCCTCTCCAAGAGTTTCTAGCCAAACCATGAATGTTAAGAACATGTACCAATTTGCGTACTGTAAAATCCAAGTAAACAATTTCTAATCATCACCAGATCTGACCAAAGATTTCACATTTCTAACATTGCCCCAATATCCAGAAACCCTGAAAGCTGCCTACCCCGAAAGGCACAACAGTCTGGATGGCTGGCACGATACGTCAGAGGGGAGATAGATACATAGAGGTGAAAGTCCAACCCAGCACTGTACCACCTGGACCGTAAATGAAAGGGCTGTCAACTGGCTGATTCTGAACACTCACATTCAAGAATAATTTGGAATTAGATGTAAACATTTTACCTTAAAGCTCGTTTCACCAGTGTGTATGTAGGACAGAGAAGGTGCAAGACAGCACCCTGAAGGCTGTGCAACGCCCAGTCTGCGCTACAGAGCAGAGAAGGGCAGAGCTCTCTTAGTCTTTAGCAGTGAAAATCTAACATATTTCTCACATATCCCAGTCTGGTGAGATTTTTCCATTTATATGCTTTTTCCTACCCTGAAATCACAGAAAAGTACCTTTTTGGAATAGTAACAGAAGAAAAAAAAAAATGCTCATTTTCCATTTTTCGTCACTACTAAAGATAGCTTGAAGATTATTATACAGCTAAAAATATTTCCCAAGGTGCTAAAACATCTGTAGGTTTAAGAAGGCATCACTGGAAACAGTCAGGAGAGAACGTATTTGAGTGTCATAACCAACATGAAACAGAACAGCAGGAAGTTCAAGATAGCCAGGTCCTTTGCTCAGCTCTGCCACATCAGATTTTGATAAATGAACTAATTTCTGCACCATATCTTACTCACGGGCAAGACTGCAGATAATATGCTGTTGCCATAGCACTACACCCTCACTGCGAGTACAGTAGTTGTTCTGATAGAAAGTGATATCAAAGTAAAGGATAACAAATCCAAATGTTACATAAAAATGGGAAAAGGAGAAGTAAATACTGGAGAATTTACTACTGAAAACCTGAAACTGATTAGAGCTGAGTGACACATGGAACAGCTGACGCTGGTGACAAGTGGGAGATACCAAAACATCTACCCTGGGTTTTCAGGTGTGGTTTTCCATCACAAGAAACAAAAAAAACAAACCCACAACCCACTACCAAAACCCTCATGAATTTCATGAGCTCCTTCCTAATTGAAATATAGCTGAATACTAGAGACAGAGGTTCAAATCCATCACCTGCCTAACGGTGTTTAATTATTCACAAGAAATGTGCTGGGTTGAAATTCACTCAGGTTTAACAAGAGCTGATGGGGTTTCAGTGAACTTTCCATTACACCCTGGACTCCGTCCAAAGGCTAGTGGTTCCTGTCTGGCAATGTGCAGATCAGAGGAGCTAAATCAATTAAAAAGTCAGCTTGAGATATGATGGTCATTGATGAAAAGTCTTATCTGGGCTATGCATCAGCCCCAGACTGAAATATACTCTACCCTTTTCACAGAGCTGCTTGAAAGCTCTGGAGCATGTTCCCTTCCTCCCTTTTTAAACAGTCTCCAAGTATCTGAGAAAAGACACTATTGTCATGTGAATTGATGTGGCAGAAATATAGAGAAGGAACAAGAATACCAATGACCAATTCTGAGTGAGACAACCACAGGGGTAAACATATCCATCATCATCCTCAAGTTCAGAAGGCATCCAGCCATCCCAGACCTGTTGCACAGGCACAGACTGACACCGTGGGAACCACATACTCTTAAGAGCTACACACATGATGCGACTTTACATCATGTACACGGTGAGCAGACAGGCCTGGACTGTGCTGGACTCCACTCATATGCTTCACAGGGATGCTCTCTGCATGCTCAGTAGCTGCTGGGAGCCCAGAAACCTGGTGGAGCAGCCATAAAAGAAGCAAAGAGTTTGGTTACTGCTGGGAGCTGCATTCAGTTGCTCACAGACGCAGGGCATGGGCAGGCAGAGGCTGGGCTCATTTGCAGATACACAGTGCTTTGAAATTTGTGTTGCCCTGCAGTGAGTTAAGGACCTACACAGAGCAGGTTGGTGCTTACTGCACATACAAAAGCCCAGGACAGTTTTTGTTTTGCTGTTCTTGTAAAGGCATATGCTCTAACAGTGAGCACCACTTGAAATGCCCAGCCTTTTATGTGCACCTCAAATTGAAGGTATTCATTGCACATTGATTCTAGGGTATATAGAGGCTGGATTTCAGAGAACACTAACACTTTTATATTAAAAGGCTAATGCTCGCACCATAAGCGAGACAGTAGGTCTTCATGGCACTTCAAGCTTCTAATGGGCCGCAAGCAGAGTCACCTAAGGCAGCAGTAAACCCTCTGGTGCCCCACGGAAAGGAGCTGGTGCCAGTGCATACGCAAATCAGAGCAGATTCAGCACAGGTTACAGAGTGAGCGCACAGATCCAGAGACAAACCCCCTTATATGAAGCTTCTGGATTTGCTTTCTTAGCCCTGGACTTTGCAAAGCCTAAAATGCCACACAAGCTGGGAGAGGCAAGGGCAAATGTAGACCAGGGCTTCTCAAAGACGCACCAACCTTTTTGCAGTACCATGCCAAGCAGCTGGAACTGAACCCCACTTTTTCCAGCAGCTAACAAGAGAGCTGAGTGTATGGGTGGTCTTTGGCTCAGGACAGAAGAGGAGGACAGTAAGAAGTCACTGCAAAATAACCAGAGCAGGAGAGACCCTAGTTGCCCTTCACACTGAAAATTTCAAATCCATTTGGTTAGAAAAAGAAGTAACTGCTGCCCAGTAACATTCCTTTGCAGTTCTGTCTGTATATGGCTGGCCACCAGCATCTCCATTCTGCAACAGCTGAATGACTTCCAGCTTGTTCCAAAATTCACATAAGGGAATTATCAAGCCGCAAAAACCTTGATAAATGGGAAATCATAGAATTACCTCCAAAAGATGCTGTATGAACCCATAACTCATAACACAGCCGAGTCCTCAATGCCTGTAGCTGCACTGCCCTCGGTCTGTGCTCCCATGTGCACCACTTCCAGCAATAACCACAGTCCAGCTGCTGAGCATCGTGTCCAGGGAGGTGGAAAGCTACTTCACAGTGTCTGAAAGGGATGCACATGCTACACAAGCTGAGTTTTTCTGAGCATTTTTGAAGACGCCATGTGGAATGCAAACACGCACTTCTAATTTGTAAACACTAGAATTGTTAAATTAATGCCACATCTACTATAGTAGTGTTAAAAAGAGATAGATTCTCATCTTGAGTGTCCCAGAGTCCCATTTCCTTGAGAAATGAAGAACACAGTTTACTTGGGTTTTATACCACTACTGACCCTTATGCTCTTCCAGACCTCTCAATTATCTACAACCTAAGTTTTTACTGGATAGATGGAATTGCACTTGCCAGATACTAGCAGAACACATCTAGTACACATTCAGTGTTTGAATTCATGAGAGTGGTGCAGTGGAAACAAGATAGCTCATTATAATATGCTGTGATGAGAAAGAGAAACAGGTCAAAGAAATATTATGAGATAAGGAAGGGGGGTGGTGACACCAGTGAAAAGATCCAAGTCTATATTACCCTTGTTGAAAGGTTTATTTGACTTTTTAGATATTTCTTTTCCACGTGAGCTCAGTAGAAATTAAATTTCACAAGATACCATCCCTGTACAGTTATTGGAGAAATTACTTAACTAAAAGGCAGCATCTATTAGATTAAAGTACATGCCACTTAAATTAACAGTGGGCCAATATGCATGTAAAACATTCAATATGAGCTCTGAACCCTGTGACCATGTCCTCAGTGGATTGCCGGAGAATGGGGTAACATAATGTGCTTTCCAAGATGCAGGAAAGGAAGAAGAAAAGCAGAGGACATCAACAGAGACAGCCCAGGTGTCCGAGCATAATCCTGGGCAGCCTGGGTGTCAGGGTGCCCATCACGTGTCTGCATCAGAGAGAGAGCTGCCTCGTTAACACTCTGCATCGAAAGAGCTGCAGGGGCTGCTTGGCGTGATGGATTCTAGTAGGGAATATCTTATTGGAGGACCTTATCTCTTTACCATGTGTCACTTGCTTCATGAACCGGCAGTGCGACGCCAGCCGGCCTTGTCAGGGATGTTGTAAGGCCTGAGCTGGAAGGACAGGAAGGACTATCCAGCTGCAGGACAGGTCTGACATTTTTGCCACTCTTCATGTGTTTGGGGAGGGCACGCACCATGATATCCAGTCGGCTCTGACAAATCGACCAGCAGCTCTCTGCAGCGCTGGGGCAGCTAGAGAGACTTGTACAAAGGAGGGGAAGGAGAATCCTGCCAGGCTGGTAACAGCAGTTACATTTCTTCCATGACTTGAGAGAGCTGCTCAGGAAATTTACAACTAATTAAGACCAGACATTCTTGCAGACTTGTCTGGATCATGTATTGCCTTTGCAATCTGGAAACCATACCTGTCCGTGGCCTGAGTAACACGCTTCAGAGCTGCTACGCAAGTTTTTTTATCTATGCAATAGCTTGCTTGTGCAGGGAAAGGAAGCCACTGCCAATCTGAATGTTCTTGCTTAAAGATTTCTAGACACTTGTGCAACAAAATTACTGCAGTTATTGCAAGGTTGCTTTATATGAACCAGAAAGATCAGGGACTTCATATTTTACAGAAGAGATAAACGAAACCAAGAGATAGAGGTACCTCTATCACAAATAGATGGAGAAGATAGGGTAGGAAGTGTAAACATGCTCATATATCAAGTACTGGAACAAATATATAACAATAAAACAAAAGCCTCTCTTTGAATCCCATCTTTAATTTCCCTCTGGAATATCCTCCTGAAGCAGCTTTATGGAAACCTGAACTGGGAGCATGACATTTATATACCTTATTCTCACTACACTGACAAAGAATATTTGCATAGCTTGTATAAGGGAGCCCTAATATCAAGATTTTAAGCGGAGGAGGGGGGAAATCAAAATTACTTTAGCTGAGATTTAAGAAGAGAACAATGCAAGAGACCTTCACGTTTCAATCCATAAAATAAACTTTGTATCTGAGCAGAATATGCCCCAGTGGCCACCTCCTTTGGGACATTTTACCTGTTCTCAAGGCACAAGCCACCTCTTGAGACAGGAGAATCATCAGTGATTCAGTCTATTTTGGCAACATCTTTAATGATAAACTGGAACAGAACTAACAACTATGGCTGAGGTAACAGGACAGGACACACCATCCACTTCAGCACCTTGCTGTGACAGCCCCCATGTGTACCACCTCTCCAGGCCATGCACCGTTCTGAAACCAAGCAACATTTTATACCCTAGGTCCTTCTTCTGCAGAATGGGTGCCAGCAACAGCAGGGCAGAATTGGGGTCCTCCCAAACCAGTTCACAGCCTGTTTCTGCTGGAGGACTGGAACTGTTTTGGGGCACAAGGACACAGCTGAAAAATCCTTGTTTCTTCCAGCAGAGGGTAGTGGGACACACAAGCCAGCAAGCAAACATTTAAGTTTGTATTGCAAGCGAGAGACTTAGGCAGTTCAAAACAAAACCAAGTGTGCAACAACAATAACAAAACAAAATGACACTGCTTAACTTGGTCAACATGTTACAAAACTAAACGTATTCCTCTGTCTGCATTCATCAAATGAGGAAATGCATCAAAACAGCTTGTTCTCATTATCTCCACCCTTTGCCAGTAACATCATCATCTTCATTCCTCTTTCTAGTTTTGGGAAGGGACACCACCCCCAGGAAGCAGCAGGGTCAGACCAGCCTTTTTCTGAACATCCCTACTAGAATCTGTTTTCTCCTTCTCTCTGTGATGCTATCCTCCTTTCCTCGAGTCTCCCAGAGAAATCCCTGAATAACTTGCAGGCTCTGTTTCCTCTTTTCTCCCTCCCATCACCCTGCTGCTAAATTAAATGACTGAGCAGCAACACACCTTCTCTCCTGCAGGAGAGGAGCGCTGTGCTACGGCTGCTTTAATTGGGGTGTGTGGCAACGCAAAGGCGTTCTCAGGTGCCTCCGTGGGCCTTGCAGTCCACAGGAAGATCTGCAGATGCACATCCCAGGCTCAGAGGCAAAGGTGATACGTGCAGGAGATTCACGGCCGTTCCCAAGCGCCTTCTCAAGATACCAGAAAGACACTCCACAGTGCCTGTCATATTAATGGTCTTTTTTTTTATTATTATTTATTTAAATGATGTAACATCACCATCTTAAGGTCTAAATGTTTCTGTCAGCTTGGGCAAAATATAAAGGGAGTCTTTCAATATTTGTTTTGATGCACAGGTATTCAATTCAGGTTGACAGAAAACAAAATTACTTTGCTTAGAAAACATCCTAAGAGATGATAGTATCTTAATGAGACAGACAGGCAAATAGGATCCAGACTGGTATACTGATTTGTTTCTTTTCAGTTCCACTCCCAAGTGCAACAAGGTGGGGATCTCACCAGCAGCCACAATGCCAGGGGGAAGTGGCACTGCTTTCCTTGCATATTCTTTACTCTGCCCCAAACCTCACCATTTTTAAAGAGAGGAGTAGCTTGCTCGCATACTGCACTGGACAGAGGGTAGATGTTTTCCCTATTAATACCCTAGTATTCACTAAAAGCCATGGGGAGTTTGTGATTTTGGAAGGGTGCTTTTTTGGAAGAACCACAAAGTTATCAGAAAAGGTAAAATGATGCTCTGGGCCTGATGAACTAAACCATTTTCCAACTCTGTTGCCGTAATTCAGGATTAAAATTACCTGAGATGCATTAACAAAGCTTAATACACTCCCAAGTCAAAATGGAACAATTAGTGGCCACTGTACCAAAATAGAAGACTATGGAAATGGCTTAAGTGTCACCATCTGCTAACGATATGCAATAAGCAAACCAATTCAGGGGGAAAAAAATAAAAAATAAAAAGGCATGTTTTTGATGTTCCCATTTCCAAGAATCAGAGTGAATATTCAGTTTAAGCATTACACTTTCCAGATTCCCAGCTGGGACCAGAAAGGGGAGCGTCAAGCATCTTATGATTTAACTGTTGAGAAATTTCCAGGCCAAACTTTCAAGCAAGAGGTTTGGATACAGTTCTGAACTGTGGGATGTTTTGTCTGTGGAGTTCTACCATTGCTTCCAATAGCAACAGTTACCATTAGTATGTGTACTTTTTAAATACCCAGCTGCTCCTGAACTTTGCTGAAATTCACAATTCACGCCTTTTTTTCCTTTGATTGAATTTAAAGAGTAGGGACCACTATTCTGCTTTCCAGAAATCTACGAACATTTACTTCTTGCTGAATAGCTGTCACAGTGTAATGAAAATAATTTACTGTTCAGTTTTTCTGAATGAACCCCTTCATCCCTCCTGCCATTCCTCCCTTGAATATTCCTGAAAACCGTATGCTACAAGCAAACTAGTTTTGGCTTACATTAAACTCTGACATAAGTCATTTTCCTTTACATTCCTCTTCAACAGCAGACAGAATTTACCATAATGGTTAAGGGGGAGTGTGGAGCTGCACATAAGCAAAACATAAGACATAAGCAAAGCTTGCACATTTAGACTGTGCTTTCATCTCCTTTGATTTGGGGTGGGGGGAGGGCAAATAAAATAAAATAAAATAAATAATCAGAGTATTCCAGCCACTGTAGTCCTGTTCTGAAGCTGTTTTATAAATCTGTTCCATAACACAAACAGTTCCAATCTTGCTGGTCTCGTAAGTCACTGTCAACATTTTTTTAGGGATTTTTTTTAAATTTATTTTTTTTTAACATGACTACTGGAAAATCAAAGCACAGAGCTACAATTCATATTCTGAAGACAACTTTGAAGGAAACTCCTGACTTCTCAAAATGTAGTACAATGTACCTGACTCTAAAGGGCAATAACATGGTGAAAATGAACCATGTTCAGGGAAGTTAAACCCCTGAATTACCCTTTGGTGAATATGAAAAGCCATTTTCTTTTCAAAGCCAAAGAAGTCCCTTTCTCATGACTTAATTCCAGGGTGCACGTTTGAAGCTGAGAAAAAAATATCTTTTCACTCACCCACTGGACTAAAAAAAGCCTCTTTTTCATTTACCTTAAGAAGTATAGTCAAGTAGTTAGAGTAAGCGACCTGGCTGAGGGTTATTTTACTCACCAGTTTGCCTATATATTCCACAATTCAGCATTTTTTTTTTACTTTGGGAACATCTCACCTTTAACGTTAACTGCCCTCCATTAGCAGCATTGGGGAATTTTTCTTTTACAAGAATACAAAGATATGTCAATAAAAAATAATTGGAAAGTGTTATATCCAGTCTCAAGAGAAGTTCACCAATTAGGGGTGGATTTACTGAAAGAATGGCTGAAATCAGTGATTATCAGCAACAGAGTAGTAATTCCTTAAATCAGGAGATTTACAGCGCTGCAATTCGGGCACAGAGATGCAGATGGGGAGTGGTGCCCATCCTTTCTCTCATCTATCACAACAGCCCTCCCAAAGCTTCTCATTTGCCATGTTTACACCTAATTTTCTGACACACTTCCAGGCCTGTTTCCATGCACTGCAGTTAGGAAAAGAGCCTTTTACATTGCTTGTTCCTCAGACACAAGTGACAAACTCGTTTCGTCAGCTCTTTGATATCAGCTGTTCAACATTAAACACGAAGAGCAAGAGGGTTTCATTGTTTTACAATAACAGATCAATCAAGTAATTGACAAGTTAACAAATCTGTTTGCTTTCCATGGTGTTTTACTTTGATTTTTTGTAATTAAACAAAAGACTGGTTGGATCCTGCCTTTTCCCTCAAAATGGAGCACTACCCATATAGGCATTTTAACTCTATGTACTTTTTAAAACATCATATTCTCTCTTCTCCCTCCCCATGACAGCTCAAGGCAAACCACAGTCCCTAGGACATCTGGAGGCTGTGGTTTGAATGAATCCCTTCCAGACATGAACAAAAGCAATCATCTTTGCTGAATTAATAAATACTTAAGAATTGTTAGTATGTCTGAATTGCAAAACTCTGTGCTTGCAAAGGCTTCAATAACCTCCTTCAAAAGGTTAGTAAAAAGCAAAGGCTCCATGTTAGCTGTCTTAACCGTGCAAGATGAGAAAATGCATCTGCCTTGGGTCTTTAATTGATAGGCAGCAGCTCCTTTAGTATGCCTTGCTTCTCTTGAATTCACATAACCTTGGCTTTAGTTTCCCAGGGATTTTTTATGAATGTTGTGGAAAAAAAAACGCTAGAGAGAACGATGTGGTTATGCTAAAGATACAGTGAACACAGCCAGCGAGAAAATGCAAGTATCCTCATTCTGAACAGTAAGAGCTGCCAAGAGAGCAGAACCCAGCCTTGAATGGCAAATGCTTTAAATTATTCACTATTTGTGCCAGCAAGACAAGGAAGGGGTTAAAGTGAATCCAAAACATCTTAACAGACCTCAAAAAAGAAAAGAGCCTGTCCAGACAGTGTGCTCCCACCAGAGCCTGGGTACCACCCCTCCCTAGGGGGTGAGGGACAGCACGGCATCTGTGCAGTTAAACCATTGCAACAGAGCTGCGCCCTTCTTCAAACTCAATCTGGGTGTGCACTTCTGGCAGAAAGGCTGCCAGGGCAGCCGAGGGGAGGAGCAGGCAAGGAGAAAGAGATTCACTTTCTACCAGGATCTTGTTTCCTACATGTTCAACTCGACTCTGAACGCTCGCCTTCACAAACACACAGGCACCAAATTGTCCAAATTACGTATAATCTTGTGTTTCTCATTTACGACAGTACAACCAGCGACGAAGAACTTAAAGTGCTCAGCTCCCTCCAAATAGGAAGAAAGCCCGTGGTGATAGGCGAGAGAACGCGTGACTTGTTTTTCCACCACACCGTGATGCACACATACCACACTGAGTTCAGGAAACTCCAGCCAAACTCTGCGCACAGGCTCCGAGCAGTTGTCTGTAAGAGTTAAATCTCCAGTTCTCCCCCCTTGAATTAGGAGCACTAATCACAAAAAGCAGAACCTCTCTGGAACATCTCTCTTGCAAATTGTTGTAATTTCCCATCCATCTTCAGCTTGGATGACTTTGCCGGGTCCACAGGGGATGATCTACAGCATTCGTTTTGGATTAAGGGTTCCTAAACTGTGACTCAGGAGACAGAGTAAATGATCTGCAGCTGCCTCACAGAACCATGTTAAATGGTGAAAGTGCCACGTCCCATGAGGCTGTGCTAGTGGGTCCTAAAGGAGGCCGAGTCCAGCATTTACCACCTGATCTAAAATTTTAGGAATCAATGACTGTGTCAAGTTGATTTGCAGGGTGATAAAAATGTGAAAGATTTGTTGGATAACCTCTGTCGTAAAGGACTTGGATTGTTCAGCCAACAGCTTTACCAGTATGAAAAAAAACCCAAACAACAGTGGCTGAACAAACCAATACATTTTTTTTCTGTAAGTAAAATCTACTGTTTGTCATTGGCTTTTGTGTCAAAAGCTACTTCTAACACCACACCTTGCTTTGTGTGCAAGCAATATTAAAACCAGTTGTGTCTGGCTTGACATGTAGTTTAACTGCAGCATGACTCCACAGAATCAGTGAAGGCAAACAGGCAACGTAAGAATTGCATCCTCTGGATCAAAATGATTTTCAGAAAGGACACATTAATTTGCTCACTATTTCTCTGGCAACTTCTGAAATTTGGAAATTTCTGGATTTTTCTGTAGGCACAAATTCCTTTTTCTAGTAAAAGCAAGTTTTATATCTGTTTCTATGATGACATTTTCTGTATATTCAGTGAAAAGTAGCCATACAGGACCACGATAATGTGCTCCTTTACTTCCCTCTCAATGTTCAGTTTCCATACTGTCACATTTTAGTCACTCGGTTGCTAAGCTGTCTGAGTGCTCTATGAACTTTCCCGTATCACACGCTGACAGGCGGAGGCTTCGACTGTGAGAGTCACCTTGCAATGGTTTGCCTCTTAAGCATCCCCTGTCTGCAGAGTGGATCCAACCTTACAGGTGGATGCTGCCAGCCAGCATTGGGTAATTAACTGCAGCCTGGTAGAAAATTGCATTAGCATAGGCAGGCCTAGCATCGATCTACACGGTCAGTGCAAACCTGCAATGCAGATACAGACGCCAGTTTAGCCAGCTCACTTCAGGTATTTAAGTTCAATAACTGAAGTAACTACTAGTTAGGTGCTCGGCACCTTCCACACTGTGGAAGATTCTCCATAATCTACCATCATGCTTGATCACCCGGGGGTCTGTGTGTTGAAACGCCCTAGTTTGAAACAATGAAAGCGGTGGTGCCTGCAGTGTTTGCTGAGATACTCACAACACAGGAACTAAATAAGCATAAAGAAACACAGCACTGTCAGTATTATAATCATGTAGTGCTACCTCATCTCCTACCATCGCAGCAGTGTGAGCAGAAAATGCTTCAAGTGATGGTATGTGCTCAGCTTCCAGATACTCCCAGTTATGCTCTGTCTTAATATGGTTGCAAACTCCAGCGCTTCAAAGCTTTTGCAACCAATAGCTGCAACTCCACTGTGCCAGGCTCCAGACCCATTCCACATTTACATTTAAGCCAAGTTAACAACATTTACAATATGGATTTTGAAATTCATTGATAATGTAAAACAGACTAATAGGCCAAGAGTTCTACCAAAGCACTCGGGAAGACAGTTTTCCCTCTGTCTCAGTGCATTCCTCCCTTCTGAACAAAGAGCTGACATAAACAGGATTGTAATACCAAGTGCAGGGGATCAGAAAAACTACCTGTCAGCACAGCTGGAATTGAGCACCAGCTGGAGCCAGCCTCCACTGAGGTCAAAAAGGAAGACAGCAGCCTCAAATCTTTGCCTTCTAGAAAAGATGGCCAGCAACACTGTCACCAACATCTTGCTGTACCAGAAGGCCACTTTTTCCTACAACATCCAATTGCATCAAGGACTGAAATAGTTAAATCACTGGTCTATGCCAGCTGATAAATTCTGTTCACAAACCAAGTGAGTGCTTTGAAAAAGGTCTGATTAGAGCTGCCTGGGGGCAAGATGCAGGAAACTTAAGTGACTCACTTATATTGCTGATCAGAAGCCTTTTCCCAGCAGATGGTGGGATGGTGCGTGAGCTGGTGAAATTTCAGGGAAAAGTTCTCCTCAGAAATATTCTGCAATTCATTGTCTCCAACCTTCAAAACCATCACCATGTAGCAACTCAACTTTTTTTGGCTCTTGTCTACCAAGAACATTAATGCTTCCTCCTGCAATTCCACTAACTTTTGCTTTGAACTTGTTTCCTTCAGTGGAGCTTTTTTGTAACTCCGAAAGACTCTGCATACTATTAACATGTCAGGGACACTTTGCATAAAGAATTTGCACACTATGCAGCAGGAATCTTTAAAAATTGTTCGCTTTTGACCAGAGAGAAAGCTCAGAAAGAAGCCCCTGAAGGAGCACAAGCGGCTGCGATGGAAGTAGGAGTAAAGTGCTGCAGCCATGAAAGAGGGAAAAAAAATCAGTTGGATTGTGAAGTAAATGCTTGGAACATATGTCAAGGCCAGATCAAAACAGCCAGTTGTTGCTGTTATCTACTTAATCTTCTGTTGCGCGGAAAAGGAGTTAGAAAATTCTTTTCGGCCAACGTGACTGTCTAAGCCAATGCCCAAGGCAAATGATGCTCTAAACAATAAGGCATTTTGCTTAACTGCAATAAATACAGAATTTGCAGACAGCTGTTTGGTTGCTATGTCCTCCTGCAACTTCCAGCCAATACTTCATATTCACATATATGCATAACCACACCTAATCCCCTCCCCCCACCCCAACTTCTCAGCTCCCTGAGAGAAAAGCCATGAGGCTGGAAATGAGGGCTTAGAACTTTAATCCTTGAAACAAAAAATTAGGCCACTTCCTCGAGAGCTGCCACATGGTCTCTGTATGGAAAAGTGACATTCACTAAGAGTACCGCAGCATATGAGATCCATTTGGGGATTTTTACTTCTGAGTTACTGAAATCTTTTCACAAGATTATCAATCATAGAACAGTTTCACTGCAGATGGATCTCTGGCAGAACAAAGAACTGATAGAAGCAGTTCTTGTAAAATGGGCATTAAAAACTGCAAGTCAAGGCAGCAAGCTGAAATGGGAACCCAGCCCTGACAAACTAGCCCCAGCATCTGACTTACCATGCTACGGGCTTTGATATTTAGCAGCTACATTACTCATACAGGAGATAAACTGATTATTGTTTGCCCTACATGTGGATTGTGAAAAGCTAATAAAATGTAACTTTGGCTGAAAATCGTACATGCAAATCTGTGCTTTATGCTGAAGATATCAGCCAATGAGTCAAATTCACAAACAGAAATCTTAATTTAAAGGGATGTGACCCTGAAGTTACACTTATCTTCCTGTATATACAGTACAGTTCTACTATCTGTCTTTGGTAGCACAGACTATTAGGAGCATAATATTCATAGGTTACAATATAGACTGTAGAAAGACAGGAGTATATTAATTTAAGTCTTAAAATATTTAATAACCTTCAAAATGCAGGGTTCTGCAAACTCATATATCCTACTTTGCCAAGCAGAGAGTTAACCATTCTTGCATTCACAGCAAACTCTGCTAAACGTTTCCATTCCAAGACCACAGAAGTCCCTTGAAAGAAGATGAATGAACATGGTTGGTTGCAGACACAGGAGCAGCAAGACTAAGCCCACCTTTTTCTCCAGCACAGGCACTCCTACCTATGACCAGATTTCTGCATGATGACATAGCACACCTCTGATGCTCACCCAGTCACTGCTGAAGACTCTGAGGATAAAAAATAATTGAATCTAGCATCATCCCTTGGAAAAAAAAATGTCATTTTTTTCTGTATCATTCAATGGAAGACACAACCTCTTGCAGTCATTGTGTTCAGCAGGATGAGTACAAATCTTGAACTTGATCAGGATCTATTACCATCTCCTTTCAGAAGCTAGCTTGCAAATGTCTAAGGCTAAAATAAATACATCCTAATGAAAGCACAGACCATCGATGGATTGAATCTATAGCTTGAAAACTCAGGTATTGGACATGCTATAGAAACTGAGGTACTTGCAATGTGTAAGAAAAAAAAAAGAACGTGAGCCCCAATATGGCTTTTATACCCAGGTGTATCTTGCCTTCTCTTTCCTAATTCTTCAGCAGGCACGTGACCCATTCATTGACAAGTGTGTTTTCCCAGTTTGGTTTCCTGGGAGTCTCTACTGGCTGCACATCAAGCCAAATGTTCATTTTGCTATCAACACAGCCAGGGGGCTTAGAGATGCTAGCCAACCCTTGTTCAACTAGTGTTACTGTTTTACAACATGTCATGCTTGGTGATATTGAAAGGAAAAGCCAATAAAAGGAAAAATTAATCTTGTGATTAAACACAACACTTTGGATTGCTGGCTGCTGACACTGGCACCGTGCCACCCTCTCCGAGGACAGAATAGAACCTGTCTGCTGTCTTCACCAACAAAAAGACTTGTACAAAATAAAGGTCTCTTGCTATGAATGATCAAAATGAGCAGCTTGGCAAAGAGACCTGGCCAATCATCAGTTACAGCTTTGTCCTGTCCCAACTTAAAGCCGATATTGTCCAGCTCCAGACTGAGATGATCAAAGTCCTGCTCTTGCAGAATTTCTGCATGCCATGTAAGCTACAGCTAAATTCACAATATATAGAATTTATAGACAATTTATAAGAGGATGCGAGTTTGAAAATTTGTTTTTAAGATATCTGCATGTGTCAATGCAGAATACAGACTGGTTTGAAATCTGAATCCTCAGGGCTTGCTAAGCACCTGCTCCCTCAAAAGTGGGCTTATGTGCCATTGAAAGATTTGTGCTGGTCCTTTGGAAAGGGATTAATTCCTTTTCAACTATGAATATTTGCATAGGATACTGTGTTAGTTATGCCAATGTCCTCTTTGATACTTGCACTCGAGCACAAATTGTAGTTTTGTGATCAACAAATGTTGATTTTTATTCTGGCAAATGTTAAAGTTTAATTTAAACTCTGCTTAGAATGTCTCCCTTAGGGCAATTCAGATCTGCAAACATAATTAGTGAAAGCAAGAAAGCTCATAAGCATGGTCAAACCAGAACACACTTCTGAATGACTTCTCACCGTCATTGTGTTAGAGGAATACGACAGAAACTCCATACTGTAAACAGCAGGGTCTGGCCTCTACATTATTTGGAAATGGAATCCCCCCTCTTCCAGTCCCGCTCTCCCTCCTTCCACACATTCTTTAGTCATCCACAAAATCTCATCGCTTTATACATGAAGTATTTTCTCAAACTTTAACAGCACAACCACTGGACAGTCTTTCCTGGTCCAAAAAGCTATCATGTGAAATCATGTGAACGACCAACGTAACTATCATCACCACCAAAACCATCAACAAGACCTTCACACGAAAACATTATAAATGCAAAGAAATCCAAACTCAGAAGACTCTAACACTTCTAATTTCTTATTTCAATAGGGTCACTGATTTTACATTATACCTACCAGTTTTGGCAGCATCGAGGTCTCTCAATGTGATGAATGATGCTTCTTATAAAATAGTTTTCTAAAAATCAGTTCCATCGAGCAACCGTACATGGCTGTCTCCCAACAAGTATGACATAGCTGCTTCCCAGTAGTAAATGGTAGAGATACCACTGTTTTCCAAAACAAAAGCTATCTTTATGAAAACCTCTCCATTTTTATGTTTTATTGCTTTCAGCCCTTCCTAAACTGCATCAAATTGAGATGCTGAGAAGTCTCGCCAAGAAGGTGGTGAAGACACAAATATTTTGATCAGAAGAAACCTTTGACAAAGTCTTTGATGATGAATTGCATAATAACAGTGTCTGGAATCAACGTCTCAAGCTTCAGATGGTTATGGCAGACAAAAATGGTTCTGCGACATAAATCATATAATCTGAAATGGAGTACAACCTGCTTGTTTGTCCCTGTTGAAGTAACCATAAGAAGCTGTTCTTCAGCTCACCAGGCAGTAAAATCCATGTGTTGATAGAAAAGTTGTGTTACCTAATACTATGAATCCATAAAAGTGACGAATAGCCCTAATGTTGATGCAGCTGGTGAGAAGATGCTGTCAGATCATTAAGCGTAGCCAGGTGATTTGTCAGTGTTCAAAGATGTTGAATTTTCTGTCTTTCCACTTCCTCCCTCAGGCATCTTGCACATGCACACGTCCTCTAAAGCCATCTTTCATTACAGCCTGAAAATCATATTTTTCCTCCTCCTCTTCACCTTAAAAATCTCCAGGTTTCCAGGGATGATTTTCAGCTCCATCTCTCGTTTCTCAGAGAGGTTAGGTTTGTGCATAAGCATTTATTATCAGGTTCAGGCTAACACACTGGATTGTGATTAACACGTTCAGTGTTCCTAGGAAATTCTTGATGCTGCAGTAGCTGAATGCAGCCATTCTACATGTGGGCTTTTTTTCCCCGTCTTGTGGCTACAGACAATAAATACTGCTTATGGATGCTTTTTACAGAGCAACAGATTGGTGTTAGATTAATTCTAAAACCTATTTTGTCAGATTAGTCTGATTAGCTTGGATTTCAGATCTGTTCTGCAAGACACACTAAAAATCTCTCCAGTTTTTCCAACGAGAAAAAAAACAGTGAATTCTCTAACGTATCATAACAGAGAAACAAAGCTCCTAGTACAAACAAACCCAGAAGTGGAAGGCACCAAGGCCATGACAAAAGGTAATAGTAAAAGCACAAAAGAACATCAGGAAAGCTCCTCCAGTAATACTCTACCATGACCAATGTGCCTGCGACTTTGCTAAGTAGCATTCCAAGATCACATAAAGGTTTTTTTTTTACGTATGTAAGCAATTCTTGCTTGGGCCAGAATGGCTGCGTGTATGAACAACCTGCCACAGATATTTCCAGCTGAAAGGGTTCATTGTCTAATCCCACAGATACAGGTAAGAAGGTAACTGGAGCATTCTTCATGTTTACAGGGTGAATGCTCTTCTGACTTAATCATAATGCTTGACAAGGTGAATAAACACAAAGATTGCAGTATGAGAAGAAGATCTTCAAATACACAGTACAGAGAAAGCATTTTTCACTCTTAGGCAGCTAAGATAATTTATACTGGAAAAATCCATTCCTGCTGTAGGTTAGTATTTTACATACAGTGAACATAACCCTGAAGACGGCGATCTCAGCTATGACACACAGAAAAGTAGGTATCTTTACGTTCTCAAACAAAGCGATCTTTTGACCTGCTAGGGGAGACGCAGCCACCTCATTTTTGTCTCAAGTGACTGCTTTCCTGTTATTCAGCAGCAGCTCTGCAATGCATTAATCTTACTTTGCAAATGCTCTACAACATGGACTGGCTGGGCTTCAGGACAGTCAAAAAAAACCTCAAGTGGAAACTGCCTATGTTTGCTTGACACTTCGTTTTCAGGTCACTTGTCATCTTGGTATTAACAATGCAGTGGCAGTTCTCCTGTGGAACAAATTCCTTATAAATATGGATTTACAAGACTGAAATGCCTAGGTAATAAAAACAGCTGAGAGACACAAGCCCACTGGTAGGATCATATTTAAGACTAGTTGCAAAATGTGACCAGACCGACAGCATACATCTCTTCTTAAAATCTTCATAAATCTCAAATATGAGAAATATGCATTTAAATAATACAGGAAAGGACAAAAGCAGCATTAGAAGCCTCAAATGAATGCAAGTCGCAGATACATAAATACACTGTTTTATTATTACACTACATTTTCAGCCTGCATAAATAATTGTACATATATTCTGTGGCTGTACTAAGCCACTATGACAACTATGACCTTATTGTGGCAACAAAATGCCAAGAAATCCCCTGAGATTTAGCAATATTTTCTGACACCACAATCCTGCAGCTATCTCCGCAAGCAATTAAATGAAAATGCTGCACTGCCTCCTGCTACTTTCCAGAGAGCTGTACCAGGCAATTCAGCCTGTCTAAGAAAAACACTGATGATGTATAACTGGTGACTGACAACTGCCAATCAGCTCTAACATACTCACTGCAATTTCTTGAAGTGGTTTCGACAGGCTTGCAAGAGAAATACCCCACTGTATTCCCCCAAAGATGTGAAAAATACCTTCCAAACAGGTTAATCTTCCTGAAAAGGAAACCTATATTCTTCACGGCGAAAAAACAAAATTGCAGTTGTGGAAGATACCAGATTGCTTTGCACTTGCTATGCCAACCTTCCTGCCGCCCCCACCGCACGCAGGGAAACTGGGCCACGCTGCATCGAGCATGGCAGCAGCCACCAAGAACATCCCAGGCGGGATACTTAGCATTTCAGTGGTCAAGTTTTGGGGAGGGTGTTTCTTGCCTGGTTCTGGTTCTTTGTCCACTATGAGCTAGGCTAAGCTTCAAGAGTTGATAGCTATGTTTTGTCATTCCTGAGGGGGAACACAACCAGCTGCAGCCTGCATGCAGCATTCGTGCGACAGCCTCTTCCTCAGGTTGTTCAGACAACTACTGTGTCCACCAAAGGATGTGCTATGCAGGAATCTGACACAGAGGAATTGATTTTATCACATTATTCAGGATTTTGTCTGTTTTCATCATGCTTTTCTATTACAAGCAAAATCACTTTCTGAGACTATTAAAGAAGCTGGCATCAAATAAAGCGGAGCCTCAGATTCCTGCCTGGAGGGTCTATGCTATAGCATTTGTAGACTGAATCAAAAGGCAAAATTTGCTGATAGACAGCCAGACTTTTAAACTTCATTTGCTCAGGCTGTACCAGAAGCATGCAGCACTAATACAATTCTAGCAAACATAGCAATCATTTGTTCTGCTTGACAAAGGTCACCAGACATCAGCTTGAATCTCCCACTGAAGTTCGTTTACAGAATTCTGCTTTCAGTGGCAGAACCAAAGACTTACTTCACAAAGAGCTGGGCCTCATTTTTCAGAATGAGCAGTCAGGGACATGATGCCTTTCTTACGCTCTGCAATTTTATATTTGCAGGGTATAATCCTGAAAACTGGGATTAAATTTAATATGCTTTAAATTCGTATGATCTCATTACCGGAGGAGATGATTCTAGACAGACTATGCAGAACTGTACGCTAAATGTACTCAGAGGCCCAGAATGTGACAACTACACACGTAACTTGGCAATTCTGCCTGGAAAGGGGGGTTTGGATAATTTTACTCACAGAACCTTTTGATTTCAGTCTTAGTCAAAGTCCAGGTGGCAAATTCCGAACACTGAAGTAGCATGCCACTTAATAGGAACTCCCCTCAAACTATGAGATTTTATTCTGAGGCACAAAAAAGGTACACAGTTTTAAAGAACCTTAAGCTGGTCTCTTTCACCAGTGAGGTATCAACTTGCTCTTACTTTGCAGTAGGATTTGCAAGGTAACAGCAAGTTGATAGCTTGTCTAATTCCTCAAGTGCAGAGGTATGTGGCTTGCGGGTCTAATTTATACACGGACATTTCCAACTTTCAAAGGGGAAAATGTGATTTAAGTACAAGATCGTCTGCCAAATTCCTCAAACAATTACAGATGTTTCTTACTTGTCTGCCTAAGAGGGCTGACTGCTGAAACCTAGACTTATCCAAACCACTACAATTTCCTCTACAAGCCATTTGTCTAGAGTATAAGGACAAGAGAAGATCTAGATTTATGGATCATGACACAAACTCATAAATCTTTGCTCTAAGTTTACGATTTAAAAAACATTTAAGTATGGAGTCTGTCAGACAAAATAGCTTTTGGTCCTTTAATCATGGTTCCAGTGAAATGGAGCAGAAGCAGCACTTGTTTCCCCCGCCTTAACGTACGCTTACTGGTTTTGTTCAATGCAAGTATCTGCAGCAAGACAGCATGTAATCAAGCTTCCAGAATACTGGAAAGGCAGCTGATAACTCCACAGTGGGGAGCAGCCCAGCTGAGGTACCTTTCTCCTCCTGGCCTTAACACTTCTCAAGCCTGTAGGCTTCCCTGCACACCTTGCTGCTGGCACACCAACTATTACTTCTCCAACCTCACAGAGAGGTTTCCTGGCATGGTAGGAACAGAACAGCTATTTACAACCCACCTGTCCAGCACGCAGGGGCTGTAGTGTCTATCAGCATCACTCAGAACAGAGGATGGGGTTTGGTTTTTCAAACAGCTTGTCTTGATAGGTGTGAAGCAACCTCTGAACTGCTCTCGGTTTCTTATTCTGCATCAAGCTGCCCCCAAAGTACTGTTGCTTGACAATTCCAAGATAAAGAACCTGCCCTCAGTTTCATAAAATGTACCGAAAACTTCTACCAATTTGGATGACTACTTTGAACATGTAATTCTCAGTCTCTGACAAATGAATTTTTTTAAACAAGCAAAAGAAGAACACTTCTTGCCTAATTAAATTCCAGTAACTTAGTCTTTGTGATACTAATGGTGATGTTTTGGGCCTAAGATTTGGCAGGGTGTTGCCACTGACATTTCTTCAACCAAAACTTTTAATCATATATTATCTCAATTTTTAATATATCTTTAGCTGGTTCAAAACACCATTTTTTCAGTGAATGAGCTATTCAAAAATCCTAATCAGGGACCCATTTTACTGGGAACTGTATAAACACAGCTGCTAGGAAGGGTCTGGTACAGACTGTAACATAATGGTTTGAATTCTGTTTGGAGGAGAACCTTATAGTGGCAACTTGAACATGCCAAACATGCCTCTGTGACCCCCAAAAGAAATGTGATGTGGTTTGATTAAAACTAAAGTGAACTTTAGCACGCAAATAGAAAGGGCAGACGGTGGAACCAGAGCAACTGTGATTCATGAGAAGAGCAAGACCACATGATTAAGAGAGGAAGAAGAGTAGTGGAGGAGGAAAAATAGCTGTGAGGAAAGAGCCAAAACAACCTGAGTCAAAACCAGAGCCAAGGAGGCCACCCAAGACCTGCTCTGCCTACCCAAGCACTACTAGCCCTGACCATCGAATGCAACTAAGGAATGACTAATCCTGAAGGGAGGCTTCCAGGATTTAGCAATAACATGTGGAGGGCTCTTCAAATTGTATTCTGCTTGGGTCAGGTCATTTTCCTTCAAAACTATTTACTGCTTTCAGGGTTCAGGGGAAATCCAGTGCGAAGCCAAAAACAGATGGGAAAATGTTTAAAAACAAGCAGAGCAACTCAGCATCAGGAGAAAGCCCAAACAGTTTTATTCAGAGATAAGGCACATGAGGCTACAGGTGGAAAGTACTGAGAGGGCTGTTGCAGGTGGTCGCTTCCACAGGCTCCTCTGGATGCTGCAGAAAAAGAAGAAATGCTGGTTATGCACAATTTCCAGTGGCTTTAGAGAGGGGGTGGGAAGTGGGAATGTTAGTCAGGTTATTTGCTCAGTGCTGAAATAGCTCTCAATACTAGCCACAGACAATTATAATCCTAGCAATCATTTTATTCTGTCACAGAAACATATATTTGAGATAGTTTGGCTTCGATTTATTCCATATATGTAACAGTGGCAAGGAGTTTTCAAAAAGGGTTTGTGGTTGGATTTATGGACATGTAATCATTTTGGGAGGCAAGATTAATCACTCAAGCTAGCAGGGTAAAGCAAAAATATACATAGAACTCTCCTTAGATAATTAGTTAGATACTTATATTCTAAGTATTACATTCTACAGGTACTTTAAGGTATTACAGAAAAAAAAAAAAAAAAAAAGACCAGAAAATTTTGCAAGAGAATTGTCTTCTGACTTTAAAGGATATCTGAATTTCAGATTGAAAGGATTTCTAGGAAAAATCTTTTTGGAATGGATGTGGAATTTATTATAACTAACTACATAGCTTACCTTCTTGCTGGATCTTGAATTCTCATTCCTAGGAGAGAAGAGGTACGTATCAGTGGTGTATTGTCAGGCTGAAGCTGGGGGGGTGCTGTTAAGAGAATTTGCAAAAATATCTGCTTACCTAACTCGGTGCTTCTCAGGTCCCTCTAATTTTGATTCTTGTGATCATCTTCAAAAAAAAAAACCAAGAAAAGGGAAAAAAAAAAAGAAAAAAGAAAAAATGGGGCTGCATCTCAGATTGCAAATACTGGTGTCACCCAACTTGAACAATCAGTGTTGGCTGCTGCAGTTCCAATTGGTTGTGGCAAAGCAAATCACAAAAAGAGGGCAACATTCATTCAATGACCAGTTCAGGTTGCTTGAGTTTTTCTTTGGGTATTTCTGTTTATTTCTTAAACTACCAGTACTGTAGACTGGACAATTTTGTACAGAATAAATAGTTTCTTTCAAGAATCCCATTACAGGCTATGGATTTTCCCCCTGAAATTCTACTTTCACTAAAATATGCAGTCTTCTCTTGGACTTTCCCTGCTGGCAAGGCAGCACATCACTGCCTAGTCTCTGGAGTCTTCTTGCTTGTTTATAAGCAGCGGTCTGGCCTTTCTAATACACTGCACCTGGGAGAGATTTGCCCAAGCAGCAAAATCACTCCTCGGGAAAGAGTTTTTAACCACACTCCTTAATAATGATCTCTGGGATGTACTGCCTCCACTGTGGATTTTAGCATGTTGCTGACCGGCAAAAATTTTTCCATGAAATGAAGCCTTTAGTCTCATTACAAAGACCCTTCTTGCTGCGATTCATCCTGATGCTCATTTTCTTTATGCAGAGATTGCTAATTTGGAGAGGGAGATCAGGAGAGCCGAGGAGACACCAGGGTCAAATCAAGGACAGGAGACAGGCAACTTGGTAGGGTAACTCTAGATCCCTGTATTTTGCTGCAGTATATGATTTGTACATCATTTGTACATTAAGAAGTAAGGCACAAAATCCACAAACTGTGTATCGTGTTCAATTCTGGCAACCTACGTGGGTTACAAAGTCCAAGCCCATTAGGAGAAAGCCTAGACCCTAGGTTTGACATATGTTTGTTCTTATACAGCCTCTGCTTGTAATTTTCCCATATACTCCAGTGTTTGACTGTACGGCTCACTTTTTGAGTTCCATTTTGGAAGGTACTAACAGTCCTGACAGAAGATACCTTATTTCTATCAAAAGAGTTACTCAGATTCTCTGTCAGGACACAAGACAAGTTCATTCCAGGCATAAACTGACTACAGGAAAGTTCGAAAAGTTCATTTTGCAGCTTTACTAAAAAAGTACTGATGGATTTCTGATACCTTATCGCATCTCTTCCACTGACATTACTTTCGATCCTTAAGCAAAAAAAAAAAAAAAAAAGTTTCAACTGCTTTAATAAGTATGAACCAAGAAATTATTTTTGGTGACCATAGAGGATTGCTTGCATGTCAACTAAATGTCTATAATTACTGATAAATTCGTATCAGAGGTTGAACTTAATTAAGATTTATGTTGATTACCCAAAGCCTTGGAGACTTCTTAACTTTGTACAATGTGTTTATTACAGATCTCAGTTTTGTGAAGTTGCCTAAGAGCAACTTTTTTACCACCCTGCTTCACAAACAGTGAAGGGGTGCACTGAGGATTCATTATTACAGTACTTACCAAGTATGAAGGCAATAGGAATAAATCTACCTTAAAATGGTTGTAGGCTACCTCCCATAGCTGGGATTTATGCTTTTATGCCAAAAGACTTTGTTCGAACCCACAAGCTCTTTTGGGGTCACTGCATAAGTGCTTTAAGTTTTCAAAGAGAAAGATAAGTAAAAGATTAGGTACAATGGTTTGTTCTTAATAAATAACAATAATAAAAGTCTATGAATCATTCTCCCCTTCCTGAGTCAAAGCTTCTCAGAATCATTCCAAATTTTCCTCCCTCCAGTCTTGTTCTAATTGAAATCCCTGGTAAAGTAAAATGAGGAAATCCAGTGCTTGTTTGTAAGAAGTATTCCCTCCCACACAGCAAGTGTTTTTCCAAGGGTGGAAAAACACTGCTTTTACTTCTCTGAATGGGGCACTGCATTAAATAGATATCCTTCTGTCTGAATAGGCAAAGGCATGAATTCCTCTTGTTTCTGGGGAGGAGGGCAGCCTCCCAGTGTGATAACAGAGCCCGACCCAGCAGGCAGAGGATACCGTCTATTCACAACTAATGATTACCCCAGGTATTTAGGGACACGAGTGCTGGAGCTGTGCAGCACTCTGCAAGGTAATTGTGCAGGTCAATTCCCTGCTAAGTCTGTTCCATGCAAGCACACAGTCGATCTCCTGGGAAACCTTTTTCTGCTTCAGTTCTGATAGCATCTGAAACTCTTAATGGAGCATTTGACTCAGCCTTAACATAATCAGGCAAATCAGGTGAAAATGTAGAAAATGTTTACCAAAAATTCCTAATTACAGCCTTTTCTCTGGCAGAAGACTAGGCAGAAACAAAACAGAGAAAAGCATCCCCAAAGGATGAAGAAAGAATTGGAGTCATAAAGGCAACCATATGGTAGAGAAGCAGAAAATCCTCCATTGGGTTCCAACTCCTAAATTAAAGGTATCTTCTGATGCACGCTGGGAAGAGATAGCATTGAGACAATCTGGTTGTTCCTTTTGTGAGATGGAAACAATCTCTCACCCCTCCTCAACCTTCTACAAAAATCACATGAGGAATCACTCCAGTCTGTCACACAAGGAGTCAGGACATCCACCCAGTTCGGTTGCACGCGGCAGGTTTTCCCCATCACTGGTCTCCCTCTTTTCTGCCCAAAATGGTCAGTCTGTAACATTACAGCTCACTGCTGAGCTCTCCTAGGGACTGCAGTGGATTTGTAAGGCATGTGCTGTCATACTGCCAAAACCACCTGCAGGACTCTATGACATACGGGAAGTTGAGGGGAGAAAGGTTATCTTTTGACAGTAGAAAAGAGATGCAAACTTTAATTGCCACAGAGCTAGTGCCTACCAGATGTGAGCAGTGAAGATAAGGAAAATACCTATAGGATTTCAAATTGGGTTTCAAGGAGAAGAGGCTTAATCCATTTCTAATTAAGTCACCAGACGTTGTGAATTGACACTCTGGCTAAATGTATGTGTGCAAAAACAGCTAAGAAGAGAAGCAGGGTAACTCAGCACAAGCTAGATGATTTTTGCAATCTATAACTAATCTTCGAGCAACACTAACAGTGCCAAAACTCCACGTGGCCACTTTGAACTGGAAAAGAAGCCAAAAGCGGAGGACAGCCGTCCAAAGGGAACACAAAAGCAGATTCCAGCAGCTTTGCTTACGGGCTCTATTCACACTGCTTAACTCTACACAATGCAGCCTGGCAGCGCTTGCCTGACCAAATTAACAGCGCGTCCCTAATGAGCCTGCCTGACAGTTCAGTATGTTGCCATTAACCAAGCAGTCAATGAGACCTCACTGTCCTGTCCCCACTGCCTGCCCAGATGACAAACTTGCCCCTCTCACTCACTGCCATTTCCGTAAGGACAGCTTAGTGACTTGGCACAAAGGCTTGTGATTTTCTTTTCTTTTAAATGGCATTTTCAGTTTTCAGCTGAACTACAGCCTTAAGCCAAGGGGCAGGGAAGGGGAAAGTTCCCAAATCCCCCTAGATTTGCTAAAATTGCATCCGTCCAAAGAATTGTGCTTGATAAAAGGGTACAGAAGGGAAATACCACAGCATTGATCTTGACTCAAACACTGCTCATCTCGCAGCTGTACAGGACTCTGTGGCAGCTCTATACCACTGTGACCTGATTCAAGGATGGAACATCACTGTCACTTGGTCTGATATTATTCTTATGGCCCTCCAGCCCTCCACCCACTCCAGTTGCCATCTCCAATGCCATAAACTAAAAATATGAGCCATCTTACAAGCATTGCCAACAGAAAAGAAAGTGTTTGGTAGTTTTGGGCCCTCTTGACCTCATTTTTTTTGATTGACACATGATTCAAGATGGCCTAGCATCACAGTATCGAACTTCAAATTTGAACTGTGAAGAGGCTTGGATAGAGTTGTTCTGTATATTTAATTACAGAGTTTAGTCTTGATATATGGTACAATGTGGATTGAGAACTCTGTGGTCTACTTCTATTCACCTCTTTCCTCATTAGTGTGTGTTCAAGGGCTCTTACAGGCAACATTTTCCTGAAAACAGAACAATCAGCCTAATGATGCTTCAAGATCAGCTCTTTCAAATCTCTTTAACCATGCACACTGCAAATGCAGCACATGGGAAGCTTTCTTCCATGAATTAGAATTCAGCTGGATTGATCTCTAAAGCAGTTCAGATACAGAGTGTAACATCGAGGTTTTTACTTGGCTTCATCCTAAAGTTGGCTCTTCCACTGAAAGATGAGTGTTATGATATATTGCACTGCAAATTCCAAAGCAGGATACAGCATATAAGATACATATTCAAAGTACCTGCAAGAATCAAACATAAAAGACACTGAGCACATTGCTGCTTTCAGAGACAGGAAAAACGATGATATCTGTTCCATGTTAGATTAAAATTTTCCAGTATTGGGTCAGAAACCATAAGACCTGTGAATACTGTAATGGCACTTTACTCAGCCTCTACACTTGTTAAGCAAGGAGACCCTCAGCTATCCCAAACTGCAGCCTCTTTAATCTGGTTTAGTGTAGCTGCTTTCCAGACTGTGGTTCTTTCATGATTTTTCAAGCACAGACAGGAGGAAGGTGCATACTTTCAAGTAGGATGGAAACCGAAATAGCTCACTGACATAACAGTGATCCTTGACCATCAAAATCCTTCAGAATAGGACCTGCACATCTGCCTGAAACATAGGCTTCAACACTTTAAAGTAAAAGTTAGGAGCTCTGTGGTCACAGTTTTCTAAGAAACAAAGTCCACTGATAACAATTGCTCTTCCAGACCATGACTAGCTTTCATTTTCAAATCCTTGTTTCATCTCACTAACAAAGCAAATGTTAGTTACAGACCCTAGAGGATGTCATACACAGAGAGTTAAGTAGTCTTACGGAGCTATTTTACATTTTAAAAGGCAGTTCTGTTCTTACTTGTCTAAATGTTATGACTTCCATTAAAAAAAGAAGTCACTCAACATTTTTATCTGTTAACACTATTAAAAAAAAAAAAAAATCACAATGGATATTTTTTGTTAATTTCCCTTCAGCAGCAAGTTTCAAAATTAGTTTCCAGTGCAACTCTGGGTGGATAAAATTCTGCAGAGAAGACATTTCTCGATTTGACAAAACTGTGACAAGAGCAAAGCATGCTACTTGCTTTGCCCAAATGATCCTTCTTTTCAGCTTTTTGCACACTGTTAAGGAAGCCTCTATAGAAAAAAAAACAAACCTCCTAATACATAGATTCTAAGTAACACCAGAAACAAACAAAAAAATACTTCTTCAAGGTAAAGCTTTAAAAAAAACCAAACAACCTCAAACAAACCCTTTCAGTTTCACTCGTACAGGACCTTTCTAAACAGGAACCATTACTAAAGAATCTTGTCCCGTATAAATTTATCTGCAATTAAAGCAGAACAATTGGAAAAAAAACAACACACCCAACAAAAAAGCCCTTTAAAAAACCTTTTGTGATCCTCTTGCACTGCTGGTTCTCCACAGCTAGGACTACAACTAAGGAAATCCATGAAAGTAGCAGTACATATTGGTCAGGACTGGGTTTGAACTCTTAACAGCTTTTCTACCAAACAAAAATCATCCTTTTTTGCTTAAGTCAACAGACATCTTACAATAATATTAACTTGAGTTTTACTTTTAAAAGTTAATTTCTCATCTCTATTGTTTGAGGGGGAAAAGGGTCGAAGATACCTCCAAATCAGATAATGTTAGTAACAAAAATACCTGGATTCAGATTTCTCTTGAAATTGGCAAAACTGTATGTGAGGTAGTAACCTAATCTCACTCTTGCTGCTTTAACTACATTGCTAAGTCTTGTTTTCTTCATCTTGTCAGGCAAGATGATATAGGAGAAGATGTAGATTTTTATCCCACAGCCTGCTACCAGTCTTTAGACCAGAAACAAGTTCTGTGGGGGAGAAAGAGAGAAGATATACCCCATACAACACAACCCAGCGCTACACAACATGAAATCTCACTTAAGTAGGAAATTCACATAAAAAGTAGACTTGTTTAGCTTGTCCAGTCTGTGTTCAGAGCAAAGCTTCTTTTAATTCCTGTTTAATTTATTTATTATTCCAAAGTGTACATCTGTGCCCAGTGTTGCTAATCAGAGTGTGCAAAACTCATACCCTCTCCGCAGCAAGAGCAAAATTTAGAGCTCTGCTGTCCAGTTCATAAAGTTTAGTGTTTTTATGAATAAGCAGAATTAGGCTCTGGAGAACATCCAAGCTTCAGGACATAATTCCCAGACAGTGCCTCTGAAGCCAGATTTTCAGCATCTTTCCTCCAGGAGACAAATGAATTCCAGTGACATGGCATCATATTTTTTTTCCCTTTACTCTGAGACAGCTTAAAATGGAACATTGTTAGTAAGCAAGAACCAGCTCTTCCTCTAGGTATGTTGTGCACAGTGTCCTGGATTTTACCCAGATCCAGCATAAGAAAGCATTCAGAAATAAAACTAAGAAATGAGAATATGAGCAGCCACAGGCAAAACTGAATAGCACCTTATCCTTGTTTTCTAAAAATTCATCCCATGTACTGCCAAACTGCTGGAAAACCTCTTCCTTCCCAAGCCCGAACTTCTCCCTGTCACGTCACAGGTTCCCATTCAAGACCAGTGACTCAACACCTCAACAGGGAAAACAGTCCAGGCTGAAATTTATACCGAACAGGATGGGAGAATGTTAAGCTCATTGCAAGGAGGAAGGAAGGAAAACCCATTAGTAGTCAGAAAGGAAGCACATTTCAATAAGGCTCTTTTGTCTTTAGAAAAGGGAAAGCAAGCAGAGAAACATGTTATCCCTGCTACACAGTTGTGCTTTCATAGGCTTCTTGCTTGGAAAATCTTTAATTTCTCCAAAAACTACACAAAAGAAAAAAAAATACTAAACTGCTTAACAAAAGAAACCTCCTAATTAACAACAACACAGATCTGCTCTGGAAGAGATCTGAACATTTGCATCTTCCACATAAATAAGAGTCAAGGACTGTAGGTGCCAGATAAACAATATGCACTGACTAATTTTTAAAGTGCAGCACTTGAGCAATGATTGCACATCAGACCACCTCTGCATGAGTGCTTGGGCAGAGACCTGGCACACTGCTTGGCTGATAGACCCTCTTTTTTTCCCTCTCTCACAAAAAACATGAGAAACATCACCCCAGCACATTCCAGAGGTTTCTCTGGTTGCCTCTGAGACCCCTCCAAGTTACAAGACCGTCATCATGCAACCATCAAGTCTAAAATGGAGAATTCTGCAGAGAGACAGAGCAAGGAGGTGCTTTTGGAAAGGATATAAGGGTAAGCTCACCAGGACAGGGCCCACAGCATACCTCAGAAATATAAGACTTAGGAACATAATGAGTGTCTAATGCATTTTCCTTCTTCTACTAGAGCAAACAGATGCTGGGAACAGGCAAGCGTACATCCCTGGGAGCTGCGAGTAACGCCAGGAAGGTTCCTCTCTGAAACGGCATCTCCATGAGGAGCAGGGGCTGTGAGATCATCCATCCACTGGCACCAAGCAGCAGCCCCGTGCAGCACAGCAGTGCTGCGCTGACGTCCGCTTGCAGCACACTCCCGGGGAGTTTTTCCAGAGAAGTTGCAGCACCTTCTGCAGCTGTGCCCGTCCATCTGTTTCCTGCCTTTGATGAAAACTCAGCAGCTTGGCTAGACTGGATTTGAGACTTAACAGGGATTTTTTTCTTTTTTTCTCCAACCCTTCTATTGGAAAATAGATGCTTAAGCACAACTATTTCTCAAGATCGCAGAAGAATCATGGGTTATCATATTAGCTCCCTTCCATCTGATGACTCCAAGAATAGGAGCATTACGTCCTTATCGCTGCCTGTTGCCATTGAACAAAAGCTGCAGTACTTTTATGCTTCATTCATGAGTTTAAGCCAAGAAGAACAAGTCCAAAGCACCCCTGACTCAGGCAGTCTTACCCCACCTAACGGTGGGTGGCACCAGCTCAAGACCAGAGCACGTTTGCGTGCACTGCAGATACAGCTTGGCCACCGTTCATTCCACTGCACGTAATGTGCTCTTCAGAAAAGGGCCAAACAATAGAAGATTTGTGAGATAATGTAGTGGAACAGAGCTGAATACTTAACATTTTGAAAAATGCGAGGGCCTGACGAGCCGAGCAGAGGCACACACTGAACAAACCCTTTTCAGAGGCAGACTGAAGCCTGCCCACACGTTACCAACCACCGGCCTCCATGACAAGCATGAACTGAGGCTCAATTGTGTAACACAGATCAGAGGTTTCACCAGAAGGCTGTCAAACTGAAAAGCTCTCTTAAGTTTCCAGCAGTAGGGCTGTTAGCGAGA
This sequence comes from Baryphthengus martii, assembly GCA_013396935.1. Taxonomy (NCBI): domain Eukaryota; kingdom Metazoa; phylum Chordata; class Aves; order Coraciiformes; family Momotidae; genus Baryphthengus; species Baryphthengus martii. The sequence goes on along the minus strand of VWZK01017653.1, from coordinate 142,213 downwards.
AGCACAGTTATATGACCCCCTTGCACCCTCCTCAAGAACAATGATCTTCAAGAAGAAAAGCAACAGCCGAAAAAATGCAACGGAGAGTGAGGATCAGCACTCCCATGATAGCAAATCAGTTCCTAAGAGCATCTGGTGCCCCTTTGCTTTTCTAGAGGAGGCTTTTCCATGTGCTTGATTGTGCAAAAAAACCAAAAAAAACAAAAAAACCCACACTGCTGATTTAAGAGCCCTATGGACCGCAGTCATAGGAAGCAGGGAGGATATTTTGGGCAAGCATCTCATCTGGCTTGTTCCAACACTCCTTTTCAGGACAGGATATAGGGCTAGATGGACCCAGTACAGCTGAAGCAATAGTTGCAAGAAAAGCCCTGTTAAGAGGAATTACAAATCAACACAGATTAATTTTTTCTAGGTGTCAAACCGGGAATAATTTGGCCTGCAGAACTTTGGCAATAAGGGTAGAGGCTGAGCGTGCTGCAACTTTCAGAGCTGCTCAGTTGAGAAGCAATCCTCATCAAGAGCCTCATGAGGCTACAGGCTTCTCTCTGGTCATTCAGTATGAAATATTCTGTTCAGAAGTAAAATTCTAAAGTTAAAGCTGGGTTTTTTAAGTGAAAATTATTTTTAAACTGAATGCTTTCTGGCTTGAAGCCATAGGTAGACAAAGTTCCATGTATATTTATAGATCCGATTACCCCCTCACCATTCACACATCCATCTGTTTAAAAGGTGCACTTTTCATTTATACCTTCTTAAGAAAAAGAACCAACAACACAAACCCCAAACCTTTTAATTTCTCCAAAGCCTATCAATGACTATAACAGAAATTAACAGCACTCACTTGCACGTGACTTCATTCCATCGCTATTTGGCATATGAGCCTCCATTCTGTGATCGCATTAGTTTAGAGGACAGCAAGAAGTAAGGAATGAAACAGAAACCTGGAGAGATGTGACTAAACCTGGGGTGAGTTCGGGCCATCCGATTCTAAATGGACTGGAAACTGAGCTCGCGCCTGCAGCCCATCCCTGCCAACGCTCCGTCTGGGTGCACGCTTCCCACGCTCCCACAGCTCCCCTTCTGCCACGGCTTCACACCACTTCACAGGTTGTAAAATCCAAACTACCAAACAAGGAACAGGCCAACACACTCTTTTACAACAAATAGTCACTTTTAACAAACATTGGCTTGGATGAAGCTACATAGGTGAGTTTTCAGGTTTTTTTGTTGTTTTTCTTTTAAGTGAAAGCTTGTCATCGGGATATAACAGGCTCAGAGACGGATACGTCATGCAAAAAATGTTTGGGTAGTTCTCTATTCCGGTGTACTCACAAACAAGAATAGTCTATCAGTATCTCTTCACACAAACCCCCTCTGCAGTCATCTCAAGAAAGCTGTTGAATCTGGAGAGATCCAAACTTTAATATCTGCTGCTACAATAAGTAAGAGGGAACCACATCTGAAATGGAAATGTTTATTTTCAAAACCATTCATGCTTTGGCTCAGATTTTGGAAGTGGCAGGATAAACGCTGCTCCAAATGTCCCCCTGCTGCCTGGGTTTCAGCCCGGGTACACCCGCACGGAGCTGAATGGCTGAGCCGGATCCACAAGAGAAAGCTCTCTACTAAAGCTCCTCCTAGAGCTACTGCTGTTCCCTCTTACCCAGCCAGATTAAAAAAATAACACCACCGATAGAAAGAAAAATATTTACTCAATGCTGTAATCTTCTCAACAATGATTATTCTGGAAAGACAAGTAATAACAATGCATTGATCGCTGCAGGCAAACGACCGCTTTCCAAAGCCGGCCTTGGAAACCACACCTGCAGCTCCGGGCACACCTGCAGCGGGTTGCAGATGCTTAGTCACCTCCGCGCAGAGCGAACAAAGCAGCAGCCACGTCTGTGCCTGTAAGTGATTTCATTTGCAAAGTTACAGATGTGCCTCCTCGAAAGCACACTCTAAAGGCAGCCTCTCAGAACATTAAGCCCCTTTACACCTTCTAAATAATTCCAGCTGCCTGTAGAGAAGGGATGCTATTTGTTATCCCATCCTTAGGGATTACAGTTGAACTACTTTGCTGTATATTATCCTCCGCCCAAATATTCAAAAATCACACTGACTGCTTGTCTGTGCAGGAAGCAAGAGTTTCAGCTGTATCAAAGGGGAGGAAAAATCCAAGCTGTGTCTACAGTGAACCTCCTCTAACATCCCTGCCCCCACCCCATGCTGTGTGATTTCAATGTCAGCACTATTATAGTTCAGCCAGACTGCCAAAGCCTACTTAAAAACTGAGCAACGGAGATTAGAGACGGAGTGGCTCAAAAATGAAGTTAAGCAAAACCTTTATGCATTTATCATAAAAGGATAGGCTTCATAGTCCATGAGGATATTACTTGGAAAACAATCTGCAACTGTGATGAATTTCCTTAAGCTTCTGCAAGCACAGGTCTGTACAAAATGGGATTAATTCAAAACCTTATCAGCAAACATTCATACGGTCCAATTCATGGTTCCTCCTTTACAGGGTTAAAATTTAAGCTATCTGGTATACCACAGAGGAAAAAGTAGTTTTTATAACCACACTTAGATTCTCAGAGCACAATTCTGCCCTTGAGCAAGTTTGCTATTTCATTGTTAATAATGAAACCCTAAAGGAAAACCTCAAAGGAACTAAAAGGAAGAAAAAGAAATCTTGAATTACTTTTTGTATTTATCTGTTCTGCTGACATACCCATTTACCCAAAATAAATATTTATTACACTCCTTAAGCAAAAGGAGATTTAATCCACAGTTCAATTCTGAGATAATATTGAGCATACTATGGATTTTAATTTCACCCTCCTAGCAGCACAAACTGTAGGTGAAAACACCCTGAACAAGTGTTTCTTTTGTTGCTAGTGCAGAAAATGAAAGTTTGGGCATCCTGGAGGATTTTTTCAGGTATGGTGGGCCACATGCCCATCTCTACAGTGTTCCGACAGCAGCTGCCTCTGCCATCACTCACAGAGGCAGATACATGAAGTGTCACGCTCACGGGCCATCAATTGGATTAATCCTGCTGGGAGCAGATGGCTCTTCCTCACACTTACAGCACGGCTACATTGATAAAGACATCGGTAATGGATAATTCAAGTTATCGGAAGCTCCATCAGAAGCACGTAAAGGGTGTTGACTGTATACCAGCTGGCTTCAGGAAGTGATTTTCAACATCAGTTTGCACTATTTTCATTTCAGAACAGCCTTTTCCAACTCTGATAAAGGCTAGCAAGATTAGTAAAGACAGATTAAGATTAGTAAGGATGGATTAATGCAAAACTAAAATAGACCTAATTTTAAACTCCATGCAGATCTTCCCTCAGTGGAACTGATTTTTCTTTTGAAATTGCAATTTAGTAATACAAATTTGAAAAGAGGCAAGCACTTGAATATTCTGGAGCCCCTTCGGTATTACCTTCCAAGAAGAAAAAGCCATCTCATCTCATCAATTCTGCTCAAAGTGTGCAATATTAACAGTGGTGTCTCCTTCCCAAGACACTGGGTCCTGGGAAGCTGCTGCAACAGCTGCTAAAGTCCAGAACCTAAAGCAAGAGATCAAATCGAAATCTGCAGTAGCATCAGTCTAACTCTTGACCAGGATGCCAGGCCAGTTTCTCCATTTGTCAAGGAGTTAAAAGATTTAAGAAATGCATACTAACTTTAGCTAAGCTGTGATGAGCATTCCTATCTGTAAACATTTATTAACATCTCTTTCCACTGAAGAAAACATAAGAAGAAACTAGACTTGTGAATCAAAGTATAAACAGTGACATCAAGTACAAACACTGTCTTCACACGCGATGCTGATCTCTGACTGGCACTTGGAAGACAGGAGTGCATTACAAGTCATCCATGTCAGGATGGAAGCCAACGGTCTGTGATCCATTTGAAACACTTTTCCTCACACAACACATATTGTATCATCTCTGTATTTCCCAATGTTTACACTTTTTAACAGCATCAACAGATACTCGGCCTGCAGTGAATTAGTTTTTAAATGTAAATCTCACGGTGCAGGATAAATTGGATGCAATTCTCCACGGTACCCAGAAGAAACGACTGCTCACCTCACACTAACACCCTTGGCAACTGTAGCCTTGTTTGTCCATGATCAGTGTCGGACTGAAACTGAAAAATTTGCATAGGTTTCTATTAAAGGACAGGAATGCAACTAATGGCAATCTCAAGGGGTTTGTGATACTGCTATTCAAACAAACCTTATCGCAGAATTTGAAATCACTAGTTTGGGTGGTATAGTTTGTTGAGCAGTTAAGATTTTAAAGGCATATGACTTACACCGCATGATATTCTGACTACAAATTTGGCTCATGTGTCAATAAAGCACATGTTACATGAATTAAGCGTTGGCAAACTGACAGATCTCAAAGCAGCTGACAGCATAAAGTCACTGGGGAATGGAATTGCTTTAGTTCGGTTTTACATTAATCAGAGCTAGCCAAATGATCATCCAGATCCATAAAAATGCTGAAACCTAGCTATGACAAATTCCTTGGAAAACACGTTCTCCTAACACATGGATCGGCAGAGTGATATAAAAAATAAAAAGACAAAGACAACTAACTGTGTGCATACATTCAGTTAACATCAGTTAAAGTAGCGAAGCCAGAGGCAGAGCTACACCTCTGATAACACAGAGCACAGGCAACAGCTACAGAATAGAGGACGAGTCTTGAAGAACTTCACCATCCTGACAGGTAGGTGACTCGAGAGTAGCTTGCTTTGTCACTGCTGCAACAAACCCAGTAAATCACTAACACAGCTTTCAGTCACCTGAAACAAGCGAGCAGGACATCAGCGAGGGATTCTGTGGTACCACTGCTGTATTAAATTCAAATCTGGGAAGCCAAATTTTAAAATTTGTATAGGAAAACTGGAGGTGGCAGAAAAGAAGCAACCATGAAAAGAATCTGAAGGTTAGAAAAATTAAACTTTCCGTAAGAGATCTTAAACACTCTATCTGTTGGGAAGAGACAGAAGCAAAAAGTAATCCCTACGGAGATCCAAAGGACTCACCTAGTAGGGAAGGTACAGTGGAGCTCAATCCCAGCAGCTATTGTATAGTTCAAGCAAGATGAATTAGAAATATGGTATAGGTTTAGCGGTGAGGCCAATTAGTTACTGGAACAAAACTGAGGAAGTGAGACAGAAAATCCTTCACTTGGTGTCATCACATCAAAACTATAAGCTTTTCAGGAAAATATACAAGATACTAAGCTTCTTGAAATGATAAGGGTAATGCCTACGGGGACCAGATGGTAAAACAAGATGATTACTGGTTCCTTCTAGGTGTAACTTTTTTGCATCTGAGCCTGATCCTACAAATACTTTCAGGTACACTCATGGGCATGTAGGACTCTATCATTCTACTAAGGGTATGGAGATGATGTAAATGTTAAGCTGAGTTACTTTAATATTAAAATTTGAGAGTGGAAAGAAAAGAAATTCAATCAAGGCTAAGATGATGAGATGGAGAGGAGAAACACTGAGTAATTAAATGAATATTGACATATTCTGGCCAAAATTAGCATTTAGGAATCACTGAATCAGTATTACTATCTCTCCTGAACATTATAGGGGCAGGGGGGAAGGGATAAAAGCTAGTTTGGTATTAGGTACACACTCACGTAATCTTGCAGTCATTCCTGTAAACCCTTATCACTTTGAATATTTAAACATGAAGTTAAATAGCTGTATGTTTTCCAAATTTTACATGCATTTGGCAAACTTCCTGTACCATAGCCTCTTCATTATGATTTTGGTCTACTCCTTGTATGCCTACACTAAGGTACTAAAATGAGTAACAATGAAACAAGAAAGGAAGGAAAAGCCACACAGAACAAAACCAGTAGAACTAACTTCACTCATTCAAAACCACAGCAAGGCAACTTTTATGTTGACACTACCTGGCCTCAAAATTCCATTATGAAGTTTTCAAGTCATAATTCAGGAGCCAATGCAAGTAGTCAGGTTCTGTTTGCAGCTGAGCTAATTCCTAGTCTTTTCTTGGATTAGATCCAAACTCTAAAAAGGGCAAAAAGGCCATCTCTAAGAAGGGCAAAAAGACATTTATTCTATTCAGGAGCTTTCAAAACCTGTCAATACCAGAGATCATCATACGTTCCTTGTGCAAGGCCCATCCAATATGATCCCTTAAGGAGAAACAGAAAAATTTAAGGCTCAAGCCTACTAAATTGGAACATTCAGAAAGGAAAAAATTAATCATAAGTTTAATTAAGAGATTATTCCACTCATATCTGCCCTGGATAGTCAGATACAAAACACTGCTTCCCTCCATTTCTTATTAAATCAGAACAGATGCACTAAGATTATTTCAATTGTTTTACTGCTCACAAAGCTTTAATGTCAAAAGCTGAAGTGACCCTGTATATATATGCAAGCATTTGCAGGATTAATTTTTTTAAAATTCATAGATGTTGAAGTCAGGAAACTTCAGAAATTCAAATTAATCAAGCAGGGAGGAGGGGTAGTGAATCAATAAAACAGTACACTCAGAAACTATTTGCTGGTGAAAACATTATTACTCGTAGTATCAAGCTTAACTTCTTTATTTGCAATTTCAGATATTCACAATGGTCACACATGCACAAGTGAAATCCAGAGACTCTCTTAGAAGCTTACATGTTAGATAGATGGTAGATTTAATCATTTACAGCCCTAAACTTTGTATACGTAAATCCTGATCCAGCACACTCAGTACGCTTTTTTTGCATCCAGTCATGCCTTCCAAATAAAAACCAGAATCCCTGGCTAAGATACAGATTGTTTTGCAAAGTTAAAGATAAGGACATTTTGTTTCAAAGGTGGTATGTTATGAACCTCCAATTCATTCCTCTGCACGTTTTCCAGTCCTCATTCAAAATACAAGTGTGACAAACAGCCTCTCATTTCCGCAGGTACTACTGGATACATAAGCACGATAGAGGAAGAAAATGTTTGCCAAAGCTGCTTGTCTGAACAAGTTCAAGGGTAAGATGTGTAGGGCAGAGAAGAACAATGTGCCACCGTCAGGCCCTTGGCCAAGGAAGACAAGGTGAATGCTTCACTCAGAAACGGCAGTCCTCCTCCTCGGCCCATTCAAGACACGTTAGAGCAGTCCAGTCAGGCAGGACTCTCCTTCTTCCTCTCCTCTCCTTCAAAGGGAGAGGTTTTCAAAACTCTTAAGAAAATAACATTTTTATCATATCAGAGCACAAGTTCAGCAGGCTCAGCTTCCTGTCCCTGACAGTGGCCAACAGCAGATGGTTTGGAAAAAAAAATCCTAAGAACTACTCATTCATCACATCTTACCTATTCTAGTGTTCTTGCGTCACTGATGGTAAAGCTCAGGGCAGACAGAGCTAGCAAGATCATAATTTAACACCAATAATAAAATCTTCCATTCACATTCAAAGCAAGACATCTAAACTATCAGAAATGTGAAGCAGTTCAAGACACAAGATGAAGGGCAGGAACATCTATCAGCTGTGCTTTTGGTTGAATGCACTTTTTTCATAGGGCTGGATTTGATGATCCATGAAGTTCCTCCCTGCAATAATATGAAATCACACAGCACTTTGTTTTCTTTGACTTCAAGCAGTCAGATGAGTCTCATAGAAAAACAACCCAAGGATAACAGCTATATTTCAGAGGAAATTTGTTTCAGGTTTGAAGTAGTCTCTTCTCTCTGTCATTTAGTCCCATTTGACATTCTCAGGTATTTCTTACAGCTCTTCCCATACATTGCTTTAGAAATACATGTGTATATAGTTCAAATATAAAAATAAAATATAAGCAAAGGCCAAGTATTAAAGGAAAAATATATTTTATGTCCTATAGTGTGCTGTGGCTGTATGAACTAGAAAGATACTGCTAAGAACCACTAATCAATCACGCTTGTAAAGATGAGCGCATTCATACATGGACAGAAGCAAGTTTCCCAAAAGCTGGTGTTGAAAGAAGTGTGAAAAACTACTGACTCAAAAGTTATGTGTAGATGAAAAAAAAAAAAAAAGTCTTTCCACATGCATGAGAAGGGAAAATAAGTGGGTTCTGTCAGCAACCTCATTTCATAATCACACTCTATTAGACCCTACAGAACAAAACTGAATTATTTACTCAGGTAAGGAAAACAAAACAAACCCCACAAATTACTTCAAAGGCACAGACGTAAAGAAGCTTAATTTCCTATTTGCATCCTTTATCCTCTCACCAATTCACCTCTTCCTTCCAATAGCCCCACACAGCTCTACAGTAACTCCAGCAGACAGAAGGCAGTATGGAACCACAAGCAGCCAGGAGCTCCATGGATGCTGAGTGACTCCCAGCCCACGTTGGCCAATTCACTGGTCAGCTGCTGTCAAACGATGTGCGACAGCTGAATGCTGCCCACACGCTGCTTTCTCCTCAGCAGAAACATTAATTTGTGTCAGCCTTCTATTTCAGAGTGAGCAAGGCTTTTCCAGGCTTCTAGCTCTCTTTTCAAATGCAGTTAAAGCTGACCAATGAATTCAGAAGTTATTCAGCTGGCAGGGCAGTAGCAGAAGCCTGACATTTCCTTAGGAAGCAGTCTAAAAAGAGTAAATAGCCTTATATAGTATTCAGATTCAATCTGGGCATCTTTGGTTTGAATACCGAAAATAGTAAAGACAGATAAGAAGTTGCCCAACATAAATGTCTTTTAAAGAGCAACAACTAGGGAGTTTAACATTTGCAGTTATCTGGAAAGTTGGGAAATACTAACATCTGAGTCATCCAAGCAGCATCCAAGCTCTAACCATAACATTCAGTGTTTTTCATTGTTAGACGTTTGGCAGGCTCATCCTTATCGTTAAATGGTATCTACCCGGACACAGCTTGCCCTGACTTAGTAAGCTGTTTCAAACCCAGCCTAACACACTACCACTTTCATTCTTCTTTTAAAGTGAATTTTGGTTCAATCTCCTCTGCAGAGCCTGATGATTAGAACTTGCCTAAGAAACATTTGTCAGGTTTCTTAGGCTTATTGGCGTTATACATCAAGCACATGAGAAAATACAAATCAAAACCAGGCTTTCTAAAATAACATGACACAGCACGCCCAGGTGTTCACATCTGTAGTTTTCACTCCTTCTGCAATTATATGGTCTGCTTTATGCGTTCCTAATTAGGCAACTTTATCATTCTATTGCATTTTATGTAAGGGCCATTTATATAAGGCCTAATCTCACTAAGCGTCAGAACTAAAAGCTCATTATTCTCAAGCAGGAAGGCAATAAAAAGATCCTGGCAGAGAAGGCAAAGTCCTCCAGTGTCAGTTGTTAGAGGCCACGAACCAAGCACCTCCGCTGCTCTCCCCACACCTGAAACAATGCGCAGCGCTCTCCGGAAGCGGCTCTCCTCACGAAGGAAACTCTGCAAGGAGTTCACAAGCTGATGGCTGCTGCAGGACCTCGGTTTATCACTCCAGCAGATGTTATTTCTATTCTTTTCACGGAGATGAAAGCGATTGATGCGAGTCACTGATTAAGACCAGAAACATTTTGTACTGCAGTTACTACCACAGGTTGTTGTTCTAAGATTCACAGCACATAAGCAATAATACAGATACACTGACAAGCTACATCAAAGAAACAAAAATCATTCTTAGTCAAGCCTGTGATGAAGCAGTGCCAATCACTCGTCTAGAAATGCCAAGCAAAAAAACAATACTTATTTCTTTTTGTCATGAATTAGGATATTGTTTAACAATACCAAATATTTCCACCTTTTTATTTCACAAAGATGCATGCTCAGGAGAGGAGTAATGTAGGAAGGTATCAGGCACTCAGATTCTGCCTTAGTTTACAGCTCAGGAAGGTATATAGAGGTATAGAGGGAAGTTTGAACCCAAATGTTTATTTGCTTAGATACCTCACTGTATCCACATTTTGACACTCTTAAAGAATTTTCAGAAGTCTCAAATACCCACAGACACTGAGCACTCCATCTCGCCTTTCACTGCCTTCCTGCCAACAGACAAGGCCCACCAGATGTGACCTCCAGAGCCGCTGTTTATCATCCCAGTTTATCGTATCAGTTTTGCACAGTGGAAGTGAGAAGTAGCTGTAAGTAGTTCCATATTGTGATTCCCGCTATCAAAAGTGGAGGCAGACCTTCCATCCTCTTGAACATCCCTACTGACAGACAATGGTCTTGGAGGGCAGTGTAATTCTGTTAAATCAACTAGGAAATAAAATAATCCCCATGTGATTAACTTTTTCATTAAGAATCTTTCCCACCTCCAAATTTACATCTCAAGCACCTACAGCAAACATATTTCAGAACACACATCAGCTGTTGTACAGAGAATTCAGGCTCAGTCTCCTAGCAGCATCACTATTAATAGAATCCATTTAGAATAATCTTCAGTTTCAACCTCAATAACTGTACGGACTGAACTTCAAAAGCCAGTATGATATAGCTACCCATAACAGATCATTTCTCTTCAGTGTTCTGTGACTGGTATATGTAATGTCAGAAATAGTCCAAAGAACAGCACCCTCATTAAGTAGTTGATCAGGCCAAAAGACAGGAATAAGAATATTTTACCTTGATTACAAATTAAGCGGCCAAAAGAGGGTTGTGATTTTGCCAATGTGCTTGTGCTATGGTAGAGATGTTCAGGGATTGTCTAGTTCTACAAAGCTGCTTCTAGAATTAAAGCAACTCTAACGCTAGCGTGATGCCTTTGAAATTAAAAATATACACATGCTGACATGTTTTCAAACTTGTCAGTTCCCATCTGGAGCAGCATTCACTCATCCCTGCCTGCAGCTTTAAAAAGAGTGCTGTTCCTGGAATCACAAATAGAGAAGCACTGTCTGCACAACCCTGGGCCACACAGCCCAGGGATGGGATCCATTTGAGAAGCGCAGCAGAGACAGCAACTGCATTTGCATCACACCGAGAGGACTAACGGAAGTCTGACCTCCTTCTCTTTCTGCCCAGGCTCCCCTCCAAAACTCTTCCAACTGCCCTCCGATGCTCACAACTCCCTAAAAGGACACGTGCTCCAAGGTACATAGCTGTTAGGTCTTTGGGAAGCAGAGCACAACTGAGGTGTACTACTAATTACGAACAGCCAGTTTCTACTTGAACAGTTCCAACAGATTTATACAGCTGCTTCTTTCCTCCCTAGGTTTTAAAGCACTCAAGCCACTAAAAAACCTTCGTTCCTTACAGCCTCTCCAAGTGTCTTTCCCACAGTCTTAACCATCTACGTATTGCTCAAAATCATCTGTAACATCCTTTCATTTCAGCTTCTTCCCCTTCAGTTCTACCACACTTGAATACCATTTACGGCAGCTAAAAATACACAAAGATCTTACTGTTCTCTGAAACAATCTCAGAGCTGTCTTTTACCTGCAGTCAAGCATGCAGTCAAGCATGTTTTGGCAGCTGTTCTGCTTATTAAGCTACTTTTACTCCCCGTACAAAGAAGGGGTTTCTTTCTTCCATTCCTCTTGTATCCTGAACCTTGAAATACTGGTAGCCTCTGAGTCAGCATCACCACTACTCTGGAGCCTCTAAACTAGTGGTTTCAGGGAGATGCACATTCTGACCATCAATACCTTCTGGTGTAAGACGCCTTCGTTGTATTGCTTCTTATGCAGGTGGACTTTTCACAATATCTACAGTACTCTGAACATCTCCAAAACCAACCTATTCCACATATGATACCAATACTGACATTTTTGTAGCTCTCTCTGGTGCTTTACATCCATTGAGCACTGGACAATTCTTCAGGGCAAAGATTATGTCTTGTTCTGCATATTTTACCTCTTGTAAAGCACGGCATAAATAATGCTTATATTTTAAAGGCGACATTGTCAAGTTCAGGCCCCAAAAAGTTTAGTCCATTTTAAAATTTTCACAGGCCACAGACATTTCTTTTGCATTCCTTTACTGTTTTACTCTCTTACTACTCAACTGCATCAAGCATAGACTCACACAGCAAGGAGTCTCTCCTGTAAGCCATGCACTGTGATCTCTAGCTTCTGTTATGAAGCAAGTGAAACTGTATGAAAATTTTATATTCTTCTGGCTGGCCACAGGATCACAAATCCAGAAAACAGTTTATTAGTTATTTTATAGTCATCCTTTAGTGTAGAAGACAAGCCTTTCTGTAAGTGAGTATTTATGTGAGACATTAAACAAGCTCCCTAAAGACTTCAGTTTCGATAGTTGACTAATATAGCCAATATATGACAAATTGAAGTCATTAATTCTATTACAAGTAGATATATATAGCACCTGCATTTTAGGAGGGAAAACACTTAGTTCTGTGAGACTGAAACTGTAACTTGTCACTAAAATAAAGGTGTTTCTGACCACTCTCCAGCTAAATTTGAGTTTAAGTGGGGGCACAAATCACTGGTAGGTTTAAGCGCTATTTACTTTGCTGGCCTGTGGAATAAAAGAAGTTACATGCTACGAACCACTCGCATGCTTGGTTGCATTGCATGGGCATAAAGGAAAGATTAGAGAGCATTACAATCAATTCACCACGTGCTTCCTATCCATTTAAATTTGCAGGGTACCACTTTGCTTTAAAGAGGAGGTAAAATAAATCACTCGGAATCCTCCTGCTTCTGAATTGAGTCTGAAGCCCAGGAAATCCAGAGGAGAGGAAGAGTAGTATTTAAGCTGAAGAGTGAATCTCACGCTAGATAAAGCTAATCCACCCCGGCAGGTGTGACTCTCATCTGTAGTTGAAAAGATACTTTGAAGAGACAATGTTTTGTATTTCAAATGCATCTCAATTCTTATGAAAGAGCATGCAAGGCAGGATGTCTCCCAAACCTCTCCACAAGAGACTATTTTCTTTACAAATCAAAATGAGGACTGAACTGAACCCTGGGGTCTGGGTAAATCTTCCGTCCAGACAGTTTGGGATTTTTTAGCTCATGAGTAAATCACCTCCTAGAAAACTAGGCTAATGGTGTTTTCTATTGGCTATACTTTCACTAATAAAGTAGTGAAGGGAGGATGGGAAGAAAAAAAACCAAACAAAAACCAGGTGGCAAGTCGTAAGAACTGTTCTTACTACTTATCTGTGCTTAGTAGCACAATCTGCTAGCACCTATTGGACCCACATAAAGCATCTAAAGAGCTTTCAGGTGCTTTCTTCAATTTACAGGATAGATACTGTAAATTCTGTCCACCTGACTGAACACTGCCTCCCTTTCCAGACCTTTCAGTCCTGTGCTTTAAGAGGGTAAAAGCAGAAGAATGTTTCAGAAAATCAACAGTCAATTACCAGCAGCATTTCCTTCAGAAGTGGCATTCTTGGTAACAGCTAATTTTATGTTGAGCGTAACCTACTTTATTAATAGAACCACAAATTTTAGCTTTCAGCTAGTAAGGAAAGGAATTATTTAGGAATCCAAATCCTGGGTTTCTAAAGACTCACTAAATTTCCCATATTTACCTTTACATTTAGACCTTGCTATTATGGTAGGAGATTGGGTACAGACCACCTAAGGCTGAAAGTTTTGTACTTTGCAGACATACTTCTTGGGAATGAGGAATTAGGTCCACCATTGTCCTCACCGTGCTGTCCCTGGAAGGAAACAGCTGGGGTAAGCTGAAGCTAGGCAGATTGTATCTGATCACAGCTTAAAGTAGATGGTCTTTAAAAAAACAAATTACTGCATTATTAGGGAAATAAGGCCTGTAGTTTCATAATGTAGGCCAAGTTTTCAATACTTGCATGCTAAATTAAGGCACTCTGTTCTATATTGGTCCAGTTACAACTCCAAAAGTGCAATATTCAGTTATGTGTATGATCGATATTTAGTGTCAACGAAAGCCCACTGGGTATTTTGTGGATTTTAGAAACAGATTTATAGTCTTTTAGGGTTGAAGCGCAGAGATACAGATCCTCTCTAAAGAAACTGGTGAGTGCTCTGAGTACTTCGAAAGACTGAATCACAGCATTTGAGACTAAGTTTCAGAGCATCTGAGATGTTAAACAGGATTTATTTAGCCCTTTTCCAGATTTCAAGTCCAGTGAGTAGGGAGAGAGGGGGGAAAGTAATAAAGCACAAGTTTTTTATTTGTCATCCTCACCCAAATGCACATACAATATTCTGTAGAATTTTACCCAGCCATCCTGATAAGTATAACTGGAAAATGGCCTAAAAATTCACTCTGATTGCTTTCAATATTTAAATCTCTTTATTTACGTATGCATCTAGCTAAATAAGTGGTAATTTTGGAGTTCTGACTCCAAATGTATCACCCATTCAGCTCTGCCACACCCGGGATCTCTCACCCTGTGGTGTATGTCTCTGCAGTCAAACAGCAAAGCCAGAGCCTTGGGTCTGAAGACATTGGCAATTTACTGTCTGGTTGGCTTTTCTCAGATCTAAACTGATAACTTCCATTACAGGAATAGGTTTAAATCGGTACTGTTTGACATGGTTTATAAAAAGATAAAATAATAGCTGAGCTCTCAAGGAAGCGGAATTACTACAGAGACTCAGAAGCCTATGCAAGAACTTTGTTCAACTGCATTGTAAATCCATCCACCATCCCACAAAAATAACAGATTGCACTATTCTGTTTCTTGGATGAGATTTTCGAATGCTTTCTAGTTGGCCAAAACATTCTCCAAGACTTTTACTAGCAACTTTAACAGCAAAAAACTCGACACGCCCCTGGTAGCATTGAGGCCAGTCCCAGAATGAGACGTATAATAAAGCACTCGGCTTTTCAGCCATCCAGGCAGTTAAAACTAAACATTGCCAAATAACCATCTTGAATGTGTTAGCTGAAAAAAACCCTGGCCAGCAAGCAATCTACATAGTAAAACTGAATGTTAGCACGAAGCTTGCAGATTGAAAAAGTATCCACAGATATGTCTCAAAGTACTGAATTTCACTAAAAGCCCTTATGTTAAGTAAAGTATAGCACTTCCTGTAGATAAAGCCTCCCATTCTTCTGTTACATGGTATATTATAAAATGAATCTACAAGTTCTATTGTACTAAGTCATAAAGCATACATTTGATTTCCTGAACACTAAAGTCTGAAACACTGGAAAGCTGGTCAGCAGTCCTAAATAAAATCATTCCCACTAATACACCTCCCTGTGCGCTTCTACAGAGCTTTGTCACTGGAATGAAGACACACTTTCAAACCAGCTCATTTTTAAATATGTGACCTTGAGTACTAGCCCCCAAGATAGACCCGTCTAACAATACTGGAGTCCTATCTTTTCCTTGAGCTAGTCCTTCAGTACTATACGGTGTAAATGGCAAACTTCTACAGAAATCCACTGAAGAAACAACATGACTTGGTACCTAATCAGAACATGTATTTCTTGCTAGTGAGTCAATTAAGACCTGTGTTTCTCCTAAGCAAAAGGCAGCAGCTGGTTATGGTGATCTATTGACTGAGATTTGCTTCAAGCTTCACACACCGCAGCCTCCACAGCCTAACACCTTCCTCTGTTTCACTCCGCAATCAGAAGATGAATACAGCAGGCAGGGGCTCTGCTGGGTTAGGAAGCTGGAGTCATTACCAGCCATTTACTGCTAATGCCTATACAAACACCCTGCATACTTTGTCAGAAAAGGTATTAATTCAACTCCCGCTTCTTTGCTAACCAAAGGCCAGGAAGCCTGTCCTGTTGCAGTGAAGATCCTGCTTAAATGCCACTAAAATAAACGGGTCTAATGCATGCCAAAGAGTTAAGCAAACCGAAGCCAGCGTTTACAAGAAGTACAAGCATTGCAGAGGCCTTCCTTTAATGCAGTCTTCCCAGGATGTCATCAGCCTTCCACCATAATCTAAAAAGATGGCTATAGAACAAGACCTCTGGAACAACTCTCACCTTTTGAAAGACTTCAGCTCAAACACTGACTATATCAGGGACATACAGGAAATAATAGAGCAAGGTTTTGAGTCATTTCCCACTCCATCTGCCTTTTCTTCCAATAGATCCTGAGAAGTTCAAATGTGCTCAATACTGCTTCAAATTTTACTTGAGTAAAATCACTCTTGCCAAAGAGGAAAAGCTAAATCAGTCTTGCAGAAGATTTTTCTCTTGGTGCGACTTTGCCTAGTATAACCATTTTCATTGCAGTCCCACCTGAAAATACTACCCTTGAAGGAATACCCGTTTGAGAAAGGCACTGTACAAGCATATACCACCTCGAAGTGTTTTAGGGCAGACTGCAAACAATTTCAATCATAGCCAAGAGTGATTCTATTAAAACTTCCATTGCTTACTTGTCCTGTAGCATCTCACATGCACGGACACTTCTTATACCCATCAGGGGAATTTTATTACCAATAGCATATTGAATGTAAGCACAAAGCTAAATAAAGCATGTGAAACAGCCTGAAAGCAAAAGCAAACTATCCACTGGGAAGCGATAAGGCTAGTTAGCCAGAGAAGGGGAAGAAGAAACTTAAGCTTTTTTGTACTACATACAAAATACAGTTCATCTGGGTCTACTTTGCTGCCAAGATTTTATCATGGCTGAGTTTGGGTTTTGTTTTTCTCTTCAAAAGATTAGTGTCCAAGCGTACGAATACATGGTATTTGTTTTGCTGTCAAAACATAAATACCATGTGTTTCATCCAGCAACCCAGCACACTTCAAAGATTCACCAGAAACGGGAGACATACCATAGGCTAAGCCATTTGTTAAGTAGGCAGCAGAGTCGGGGGCAAAATTTCTGACTTCCAGCTTAATCTCTAAAGACTAGATACTTTATGCTCCACAAGAAAGCCCTGATACATTCTTTGTTCCTCTGTTGTTTGAGATCCGCTCAAAGTCTCCCAATGCATGTGTTTTCTTTAAAATCTCATCCCCATCCCTAACTTTTCTCAAAGGGAAATGTCAACATGAAGAGGCCCTTATATTTGCTCGATTTATAGCCTTTTATTAGCTCCCCATGCATGTGATGCCAAAGGCTGTTTTTTTTTGCCAAGTCTCTTCAGTCCCTGCTTAAAGCAGAAGCAGATGCCATACATTGTCAGCACACAAATACATGTTCTGATTTAAGCCACCCCATCCCATTATTTATAGGTAATTTCAATTCCTGCAGAAGCTTGAATATCACTTTCTCATGGATAGGGCAAGTTTAAACTCTCTTGTTCCCAGGCCCCCACCTCACTTACTAGCAGCCCAGAACCAAGCCCTCCTATTTCAGAGTACAGTTGGGCAAATTCTTCACTGCAGCAGGGGAGGATTTCTCCCACTAGCACAGCCCTGACCATTGCCTCTTCCTAGGCTTCTGCTGAATGTTTGGCCAAAGCCCTGGCTTTTCACCAACTACTGCACATTTAAATCACAAGGCCGTTGTACACGCTGATAGATTAGAGAGTACTAAGAGTTACCTGACCAGAATACCACTAAGATGTCTTCCAGGCGCACACTTTCCCTTATTATTTCTTTTACACATATAGGAAGTTCCTACACTTCCACTACATAGCTGCTAAAATTTCTTTCTCCTTCTTTAGAAGTGGTTTCTCAGTCTTTGTACAGCACAGCCATGATAAACAGCATGTGTCACTCCTCAAGGACACAAGAAGAGCAAGTCTCATTCTTTTCCAAATGCTTCAAAATCCTGTTGCCAAGTAAAGCCTGTGGCTTCAGAGCCAGCAGCGTGCAGCTCCTGGATTAGCAGTTAACCAGCTCCCAGCCACTGGTAAACAGCTTTATGCACATACATCCCTTGATCCTTTCCTCAGCCAGAAAGTTCGCAGCACATGCCAACTTGTGCATTGTTAATTATTCCTCCTTCCTCACTCTATCCTTCTCATTCCATGATTCAATTAGCTCAGCTCTCAAAGAATGAGTAATCTGTAGCACAATCCAAAGTAAAAATATTAAAACCAATCACTGTCTATGTCCAGTAACATTACAACCCTGCTAGAGTTTTCTTAGCTGAGTTTCCTATCCTGCACATTGTTCAGACATTCACACCTTCTCATACTCCTTTGGACCAAGGTCAAATGGTACAGTACAAAGCATGAGCCCCTGGACACAGCTGTAACACTCTGGCACACCCTCACTTGAAAGTTCTTCCTTAGGATCAGGCACAGTAGTTCCAGTTGCTTTGTCATAAA
This sequence comes from Baryphthengus martii, assembly GCA_013396935.1. Classification (NCBI taxonomy): domain Eukaryota; kingdom Metazoa; phylum Chordata; class Aves; order Coraciiformes; family Momotidae; genus Baryphthengus; species Baryphthengus martii. The sequence goes on along the minus strand of VWZK01017653.1, from coordinate 124,049 downwards.
TCTCAGGTAAACATGTTGGATCCTTAAATTCAGGAAAACAGACCTCAGTCATCAAAATTCACCCGAGAGATTTTATTACTAAGAGAAAAAAAATTACAGTTTCCATTTCCAACTCAAACAAAATTCTGGAGTAGCTTCAATACTCTAGTCAAACACCTGAAAGGTTCAAAACACTCTCTCTTATCTGGACATGGCTTTCACTCACACATCCCTCCTACGTAAATTATTTAAAAGACCGTTTAGGCGAAGCAGGAGGAGGGAACAAGAAGCTGTGCTGGGTCAACTACAGTAAGAGAGAAAGAAAGAAAGAAAGATAGAGAGAAATACAGGTCCCTGCTTGATGGGTTTCTAACGGCATGTGAGATGAGGAAAAATTAAACTGCTGACTCTTCCAAAGTATATTTCTCCTACTTCTGTTACGGGTTTTCTGTGTGACCATTTATATACGTACTATATATATATACACACATATATATATATATAGTACGTATAGTGTGTTTGTGGCTATACATAGTACGTATATATATAGTACGTATATAGTGTGTTTGTGGCGTATGTGCATACAGATGTATGTTAGTGCTGCATAAACCACTGAAAACACTATATAGAGAAATTTATTTTCCTTCTTTCCTACCCAGTCACCTTAAAGTCTTACTGAAGTGTCTTACGAGCTGCAGGAAACTGAAAGGCACCCAAAATGACATTTTCTTAAGTGTTCCGCTTAAAAAAATGTTAACGCACAAAACCGAGTCCTACTCATAGCCCATTTACACCTCGACCAACGGATCTAGCAATCTTTTTAAAGTGACAAATGCCACAACGAGAGACAAGATCACTCCTCATTTCCTAGTAATATTGAGGCTGCCTGGCACTGAGCTCTGCAGCAATGTATTTCAACTGATGTTTTGTTGGCACAGCAAGCTATTTAAAGGTTTTGACAGTTACAAATTTTGCAGTAATTTCTCCCCGCAGTATTTTCTGATATTTTCTGCATTCCTTCCCCTTCCTTCCCACCTGCCTCCTCCAAGCGTCCCAGCAGCTGAACAGTAAGTGTATCACAAAGCCACATTCATCTTAAACCTGCTTAATAGATTCTCGTGCAAGTTGCTAAGAACAATGAGTGGTTCAACAGCACTGTAAGGTAGTGTTGTTTATGCAACAGTTTCCCCCTCTAAGAGCGTTACGTAAACACCGTGTTCACGAGTCCTCTGCCTTCAGTGCCTGCCAGAAGAGTGTGGCATCGATGGCTCTTGACTCCTCAACCCAACACATCTATAAGCTAATTTTACACCTGAGACTGTTTAAATCAAGAGCTACAACATGCATGTCAACACACACTGGTGTTCCAGCACTGCCTCTGACACAACTCAAACCTTATGAAATTCTGATTTTCAGATGCACTTTGAAAACAAGCACTAATTCAAACCCAAACCCACTTGATTGCAACGAAACTGTTAGGAGTACGAAATTGGCTGGGGTCAGCAGGGCTACACAGATATGAAAGCAGTTTCCTAAAGCATGTGTCCTAAAAACATACTCCCATTTACAACATACTTGCAAAACAATCTGATGTGAAGGAAAGGATAAATCATTCCTTTAATGTCCCAACTAGGCAGACTGTTTCATTGCTTTCTTTCCAGCAAGGGAGTAAGTTGTAGCTACAAAACCGACATCTGTGGTGTTCTTTGTTAGAAACGCTCCTCAGTATCTCAGAAAAACAGCAAATAAGTGCGAGACACACGAGGCAGATTTCGGCAAAAACACATGAAAAAAAACCCCAAACACACATAAAGAAATCCAAAAAGAAATCCAGACTTTGCAGAACATGCTAAGTCTGGCAGATCGTAGGTTTTATACATCAGTACTTCGTGCTTGCTAAATGATGGTGATTCAAGAAGAGGGGAAGGATGAGAGTACGAAAAACAATAGAAGCCTGGCTGAATTCTGAAGGAAAAAAAAAAAAAAAAAGCAGAAGCAACAAGAGAATCCAGATGTGGCCATGCTAGAAAGAACTGATAGATGCTTAACTACCGCCCTTCATCATCTATTTGCTAAAAATATGGGCCAGATCCAGAATTCTTTTAAAATGACTGGAATCACTCCAATTAAATTCAGTAGGCTTTGATCAGATCTTTAATTGGGACAAAAGCAAACTCACCATTTGTTGATCAAACCTAAAGCTCAAAAAGAGCTTAAAAAAGATGTACTTTTTCTTGGTAAGGACAGACAATTTCTCCATCTCTGAAGTCTCTATTGAAAAAGCAATAACTAAACATACTGCTGGGTGATTCACTGGTGTTCACTAACTGTAGCTTGAGAACGCACAGAAAGAATCTTTGTGTACCTTTTATTTGAGGGTATTTATTGGTCTGCTATCATTAAATTGAAGCAATAAATAAGAAGTTATTAATACAAATAAAATTCATGAAAACGTAAAATTGTAAAAATCCATTTTAATTAGTAGCACATTTGGATTATCGCGGTGAAAAATTTCTCCAAGTAGTAACTTGAGCTAAAGCCTCTGCTTATATATCGTGGTTTTCTTTTTATTTGTTTAGAAAGCTTTACAACTATGGTCTGTTAGAGATCTTGAAAAAACAGCCTCCTCATAATGCATCTATTCACTCAATTTACAGTTCTACTAAAGCAGGGCCTTTCTCCACAAACACATTCTCTGTGCTCCCATATCTATATAATAGGGTACTACTGTAAATCACGCCTGCCACAGGAAGAAAGTGTTATGTTTCCAACACAAATTGAAGTGCCAAAGACTAGACAAAATATCCTCCCAAAAAAAAGAAAATCCTGTTTAGCTTCCATAAGAACGCAGAGTGAACTTTGCACAGCAGACTGGTTGGCACAGAGGTGTATGGTCTTGGCGGTACTAACACATCTTTAGTATGAAAGCAAAGCTATCTCTTCCACTGGGTATTAAACTGCAAAGTATTGCAACACCTCCAGTCTTGCCCCTGGAGGAAGATAAATAAATGTTGATGTGAAGCTTGCCTCCCAAAAATGTGTTTTTCTAAAGTATATTTAAAAAAAATAATAAAAAATGTGCTGTTAAGCTCACTTATTTCTACAGCTATGCAAGAGAAATAGCTCTTGCTATAGAGCTCTTGTTTTCAGGGACAAAATACTCAGACTTAGCCTCATGAAGAAGGAGAGTTGCTTCCCTGCGCAATTTGTGCAGCTGTTAAACCCAGTTCAAAGCTCTCCAGTAGAGAGATGCAAGGTGAAAGAGACTGCCCGCTTGATTTATCATCTGTATGAAGGATGTCCAGCAGAAGGAAGTATCTTCAAAAGGATCCTCAAGCTCAAATGGTAGATTGCACCAGACTACTTTTGCCAGCTTTCTAGGGGGATCATTTCACTAAACCCAGAATCAAACCCTTTCCAGATTTATGCTGTTGAATAGCAATGTAGATCATTCTCTGTCCTTTGATCAAGCTGTTTATTATAGGGATATGCTGGAAAGAAGTAAACAAAACAGCATGACATTCCCTTTTTTTGTGACTAAGGAATTTGTTTTGTTTCTCTAGAAAAAAAAGGTTACAAAAAAGGGTCCAAAGTTAGACACACAGTTGTATAAAATTGTCCAATTGTCTCCTAATAAGGCAAATTCACAAGAGGAAAGACAAGATGAGCTCTCTTTAGTCCACAACACTTTCAGTAACTTAAGAGGAAAAAAAAAGATGCATCACTTAACCCACAGAGCAGAAACAACCTAGAGAAGAAGCAGGGTACTGAAGGGTCTGTAAAGCATAACTCTGCCAAGTTTAGCTTTTTCATGGTTCCAAAGTATTCTAATACTTCAAGGTTTTCACTAGAATAACTCTTTTTAAATGAAGAAGAGCATTCTAGTATTTCCATGGTCACACCTGCACCCACATTTAGGAGGTCCATTTCCTGCATTACTGTATACAAGCACAGTGAGGCTCCTGATTTTTTTATTGCTCTCCAGACAATATTTTTACACTGATGGAGAAAATAAGATGTACGAAACCATTTAAAAAAAATAAAGAAAGAAAGAAAAAAAAGAGAACTGAAAGTTATAAATTATCCTAAATGTCAGTAGTTCAGGAAATGTCTGTGATTTACAGTTAGGTAGCACAAACACTTAACGTGAGAAGAACCATCTTTGCCAAGAGTTAATTTTATAATCAAACTGCCCGAAGGTTAGGCATTACAGGACCTGCAGCATTAAAAAGAAGTGGCAGTCATCCAAAATACTACACAGCACCCAACAGATCCTATCTTCCAGATGTATGCAAACATCTTTCACTTAATACCTCCAGCCACTCAGCATTCCTGAAAAGAAAACTGGCCAAGGGAATGCCAGTTGGGATCCTCTGCTGCACTCCACCGCAGACTCCGCCTGATAGACACACATGGAGAAAGAGACTTCCTCCTTCCGATGGAAGAAGTGCAGCAGAGGAATTGGACATCGCCTCATGGCTGGAAGAAAGAGGAGGAGGATCTTGGCTTCTTTTACATTCTCTTTATAGGAAAAGGGATTTCCCATGGATAGGGATGCATGAAACAGCTTGGCTGCTGGGAACAACTGACTGCAAGGAAAAGGGAGATTTTACGGTCATGGAGACCCCTCCCTCAATCACAATGTGGCTATGCTTTATATGCAGAGAAATCATCGCCATACAAATACTACTACTTTGCCTCAAAGCAGTTCCACTGTAGCTGCCTCTCTGTTTTCAACCCTGATTTCTTAATGTTCCTCCAACTCATAACAAAAATAGCCTTTTAAATATGCCAAATGTGCATAGAGAACGTATTTGGCTTCTACGTTTCATTTTATAAGCAAAAAGGGAGGAAACGGGACTGATCTGTGACAAACAGCAGGACAGTCCATGCTAGCATGGACATTTACCGTGTGTAAAATTTTTCAGGAAAGGACACTATAAATATAAGGACCTGGGGAAGGATATTCAGCAGTGTCAACAAAGGTAGCTTTCTGGCAACAGCAATACATGAAATCAAAGATCTCCTCATCATTAAAGCTGTCAGCCCCTTCTGAAAAAGAAAATTATGACAAAGATACAGAAAATTTCACAGGAAGGCCAGCATCGCAGCTCAACTTTGTGGGACAGAATTATTCCCTTCTCATTCCTCTTCTACAAGCACAGGACTATCAAGTTGACTGAATTCTATTAGATGTGCCTCTATCCCTGACCACCTGATGACCACACTTGAAACTTGGTAAAGGTAGAGATCTAGTAATTTTCTTCAGAGAGATTCAGCTTCTTCTGGACCAGCTACGCCGTATGCTACTGGAGTCTCTATCACCAAGATGGGATGAAACCCAGAGTAAAAGATAAAGGAAAATATCTTTTGTGGGTGGCCACGCTATTGACATGTGCATTTCTCCACTCCCTGAAATTCAATGATTTGTCTTGCCTTCTTTTCCTCAAGTTCATGAGCCAGCTTTAAACTGAATTTTATGCCCTTATTCCACAGGAAACACACACCTCCAGCTGGTTAGTACTAACCAATTTCCCTAGTTATAACCAAGGGAAATAATTTCAGTAGCGTAGCTGCATTCACAGTAAGAAACTAGCATGTCTTAATATGGTTCATCCCTTACACTATTCTAAAAAGGTCTTTCCTCCTAACTTAATTACTTGGATGTGACTCTAAGTCCATTTCGCTCTAGCAAGATTGAATTTAAAAATACCTCAGACTTGTCACTCATCAGCTGCATTTCTGGTGCTCTGCAAGGCACAACAGCTTCTTTTTTTTTTATCACTTCTTATAAAGTTACAGGCTTCTCTTAAGAGTAGGCAAAAAAAAAGTTTTGTAAATTGAACTGATATTCAAGACCAAATTAACACTGACATTCAGCAGAAATTCACATAAACTCTATTTTACCCTTCAGTGTTGCCCTGTGCCATGAACAACCTCCCAGCCAAAAAGTAAAATATTTCCACTTCCAAAGCTCGGCAGTTTCCCTTCTGGGTTGCCCACAAAGAAGTTCACACAATAAATGCCTTTCTGCATGCCAGAGGAAGAAGAGAAATGTGAGCCCTTCCTTCAGTCATTCTACACAAGATCTCATGAAAATACATAACCATGCAAACCAAGATAATTATTTTAAAATATTGAGGTACATGGTTACTCATTGGAAAAAAAGCCTTCACAATTCTTTGTATATTTGGTACAAGCTCAGTGATTTTGCAGGCCAGCCGTGAAATTTTTACACTATACATTCCTGGAATGACTTCTTTTAGAAGTAGAAAGTTACCATTATTTTTCATCTAGAAAAGTGCTGTTTCCTTTAGCTGAACCACTTTATGATTGCAATAAAACACTCCAGGGTGCGGTGACAAACTGTCTAATAATCACCACACCTACAAATGAATGAAGTCAGTGTGTCCCAGCACAGATTAGGTGTGGCCAGACTGGACAACATCATCATATCCTGTTGTGAATTATTAGTTAATTAAAAAAAAAAATCCAAAAAGCATAAAAAGAGGCGGGGTGGGTTAAGCAGTGCTGAACTTTAAAACAACTCTACGTGTCCAGTACACAACATGGAAAGGCAAGGAAGGAGACAGAAGGACCATCTGCATGTTTGCATTTGCTCGAGAATGTATAAAGTTTCTCAAAAAATCCTTTCCTAACTGCAGAATATGCAGACTTCTTCCTCCCTTTTCCTCCTCTTCCTCTGTCAAATGTGATGAGAATAATTTTTCTTTGATGAGGTGATTCAACATTTACTGGGCTTTTATATTTCAAGAAATAAATTACATTACAGGCAGGAGAGCAAGCAATAAACATGAGAAACTATTAGAAACCCTCTTGTAGTCAAGGCAATTCTTAGTTTAGTTCAGTTTGGTATTGGAGATCATCATGACATTGACCCAATCTAGTTTTGCCTTTTTTTTTTTTTTTTTTTGCTGGAGCAAAACCAGATTTTAAGTTTGTATGAAATTTATATTAAGACCAAGCTCCAGACATGCAGGAGTCTAACGGAAAAATCCCATGACTATCAAAAGCATGGCTTGGCACTTACAGAATACGGTGCTTCATTCTGAAAGTTTTCTTTCCAAGAAAACAAAAGCAAGTTTTGAAATCTTCAGAGTTGTCCCGTGATAGAATTATCCTTCCCTAGCTGTTCATCTAGCTACAAGTTCAAAATACCAAAAGTTGAACTCTTTATCCATATTTATACAGAGAAAAGAAACGGGACTCCTACAAGAGAAAGCATGATTTCAAACTTTTGACTGTTTCACAGACATCCTTACTTTAAATGTTCTTCAAAATTGAAGCATGAATTTTCATATGCTTACACTCAAATCAATGTAACAGTGTCAATTTTAAGCGTCAGCTTTGAGGGGTTGCTTAAAGCAATAATTATCTTTCAAAATAAATGGTTCAAACATTTTCTTCTGTCCTTTGGGGAATTAACAAGCTTTAAGAACATGGTTTGTTGCTCATGCAGCTAGGAGACAGAGAGGCGACAGCGTCAATACAGACAGAAACCCACAATTCTCCTAATACAAACCAACAAACGTTAGGGTATACAGAAATCTAAATATCAAGCAATTTAATTTCTTGTTTTCCCAAGCCCTTTCTTGCAATAGAATAAAGAAATTTTGATTATACCATTCCAGCCTGGAACACTTTCCCAGCAGCATGTCTTCCCATTCTACTGCTGTCCACCTTTCCCACTCCTTCCACTAACATGCATCTGATTCCTGCAGGAAGAAAGTACCTTTCTTAGGCACTTTATAAAAATCAGAATTCCATCAAAACCAAAGTTTTACCAAATTTTTAACCCCTTTAGCCTTCTCTCACATATTACATTTTTTATTCTAAAAACCCTTCTGGATTTCTTTATAAAATGTGGTGAATTACATTTAGGCATGAATTTATTTACTCTTAGGCAAGAAATTATTTACTCTTCTCACAGGCTGAGACACAGTCTGGCCTTTTTCCTTTTATTGCTAATCCTTAGTTAAAAATACTAGAGGGAAAAAAAGAAGTTATCTTAAATCTGTGCACTAGGACTTTTAGGACACAATATCCTCCTTGTTTTATTGTGCTACAAAAGCATGGTGATTACTCCTTCCCCTTCTTTCATCAGGGACTGATTTATTTAGTTGATGAATAGCTGTGCATGAAAGAATTTGAAATCCCAGTTATTTCTGTCCCAAATAGTTGCTATGCTTGTAATTATTTCAAAGAATAATAATTACTTTCACTCAATCTATTTGAAGTTACAAAAAAAACCAAACCAAATCAATTTTGAAACTTAAATCCATGAAACCACACATATAAAGTCATAAAATATTGCCAAAGAGTCAAACTTGTGAAATATTAAACACCACGGAGAATGCAAGGAAGCCTAAGATTCTATTCTTAAAACATAATACTTAAATTTATGATCCTGCTTACTGCTTAACACATCATACGATTCTCTTTTTTTAGAAGCGAGAGATGGAACCATCCAAGTTAGTCTTACAGAAATATGACCACAACAAACTGAAACCCATAATTCCATTTGTAAAAATAGGCTGTGTGCTAAGATTAAAAGCCTCTACTGTAATTCCTGGGGAAGCAAGCATTTATCCTAATTTTTCTGCATGCAGTAACATCTCTCACACGTTTTGAGATCAGATGTGATGATTTTGAGAATAAAGAAGGAAAATGCACTGAAAGAACCCAGATCAATCCAAAGCAACCCAAACCGCTTAATAACCTTTAAGTGTTTTCGTTTTATAGATACAATATTGGATTTCTCACCTTCCTCAAACTAGTAACTGACTGAGAAAAATACAGCCCCAAGCCCAGCTCTTGTTTTCGCAACTTGACACTGAAAGTTCATATTCATCATCATATTTTTAAAATACAATAAAGCAACAACCCTGACATAAAGGCAAGTGCTTAGAAAATTAGACTGCTGGAATAAAACCGTCCATGACTCTTTAAAGTCACTTGCATGTACAAGAGGGCCAAATTTAATCTCTTTATTGCCTGTATTCCCTAAAGGGCTGCTGCTACTTTAAGCATGCTGGCTGAGCAGGTAGCTAAGTATTTCTTTTCATTGTACCCACTCAACGTGTGGCCTCAGGCCATATTTGCTGCATGCTGTGCACATTCTGTACTCAATATAAAATTGTTCTCCTTCTGGGATGTTCTGTTATAATTAACTTCATATGAATGTTCTGCTAACATTAGCATTTATCACTCTAACGCTTTAAGAGTGGTTATCATCTCTCCATCTTAGTCTGATTTTGCAAATGGGAACCCAAAATGTTGTGTGTCCCCCAGAACGTGACTTTTCAGGGTCTTTGGCCTCTTGCAGTCAGTGAAAGCTGCAATGCAAACATAACACGAAGCTGAGAGTGCTCTGAGCTAAAAGTCCCACGTATATGACATTGCTCTTCAAAAAAACAAGGTTGCAATCACTACAAGTTGATCTGAAAACAGCCTACCCAGGTACTTTCAGGCTCTTCACCTTCCTCCTTACCCTGCCTTGCTCCCTGATTCATGAGGGAAGAAAAAAACCTAGCCCAAAAGCCAGCCTGTTGTCCCATTTCAAGTGTCTAAAGTTTACTCTCCCTGAACTTGAAGTTTCTGATAGGTAAAACATTTTTTCCTAACCTCATTCTTGTTTAGCCTAAGCACACATCAAATTCCCCAGCGTGAAGCATATTTCTTGATCCAAAAGGTTAGTTTCACGGAATTAAAAACTAAGGTCTCCGAACGGAAACGCTGGGGATAATTATGCTTAAGGTGGCTCGTCACCGCAACCTGTAATTTAAGTCACAAAACAGTGATTTCATGCACAAGGGAGGTTCAGGGCATAGCTTCGCTAAAACTTTATTCCAAAAGCAGCGGCAACTGCAGAGAGAGAGGTCCAGCCCTCTTTGCCACTAGTTACACAGCAAATCAAATTGGGAAAAAACATCTGGATGATACCCAGCCCCACTCTGCCCCAGGAAGAGTAGCGCTGGCACACAATAGAGGAGAGGGCCGCACCAGGGGAGGAAAGCATGGTACCTTTTTCAGAAGCAGCACAGGGTAAGCCAGCTTCTGCCTACCATTAACAACTGTTGCAGTTTTCAGTAATTTCAGTCCTTGTGTCCGTCTTCAACACGCTCAGGTTGGTATCCATTTTACTGCTCGAAGCCTTGTGTTGTCAAGTTTGTCCTATTCACACAGTATCCAAAGTCGGCCAGGAAAGATTAGAAGAAGAATTGTCTATATTTTATTTGTTCAATTTCCCTATTTTTATAGGTTTTTCGCAGAGAAGCAAGGAAAGCAAGTTTAAGAGACAGGAAAGACTGACCAAGGCCTTGAGAAGCAGCTGAAAACACTTGCTTCTAACAGGACTACAACTATTTTTTTAGTCCAACAGTCCAAAGCTGGGCAGATTTCTACTTCTGATGCAAGCCTTGCTGTCAGCATTGGTGTCTCCAATTTGGACAGGTGATCCAGTCTACTTTGACAGAGCACAACAAATAGAAAAACTAAAATCAGTAAAAGTGAAGTCTCCTGTCTCCCATGCTTCTCAAGAGTTATGAATGTCAGAGGGAAGCATCCCCTCTCTGAAACTATTTAAAAAGTAGTATGTAGAACAAATAGTGGCTTCCTACAGCTTTAGTCATCTGATTTCCAGATGAGCTTGCTACTCAAATGGAGGAATGAGCAGCAGAAAAATTAAAAGTGTCGCTTCATGCCATTGTTCTTCTCTGAGCCCCAGCTGGAGCTCTGGATTCTGCTCCCCTGTGCCTGCGTGCCAGTCCCAGGCGTCACAGTTTGAGGGTCTGCCAAACGAAGATGCTTTGTAGGGCACACTGGCAACCGGTGAAGTCCTACTCAAAGCAGCAAGTGAGGAGCCAAGGTTTTACACAAATCGCAAGCTCTTGATTTTAATTAAAAACATGCAGACCAATAGTCACTCTTCTAGATATACAAGGCAATGGCTTAATTAAATCACTTGGTTCTTTTCTTTCCACAGCAATTAATGGAAACCATTTTCACTGATTAAGCCAACAGCATCCTTGCACTGAGCAAGCAAGGAAGTATACAAGGGAGAAGAAAAATCACGTTTTCCATCTATGCAGAGCAATTATTTAATTTGAAGCCTTATTTGCTTTCCAAACAAGGCCCTGCCGAAAATAACTATGGGCCACAATATTTTTGTTGCTTGGCACAAAAGCTTATCAAGGCCGAGTACCTGCTCCTTTTCACCACAAAGCAATACAAGGACAGATCCTTCCAGCCAAGTAAGTTCCATTTTTTCACTAAGAACATTAACTTTTTGAAGATATATATTTTCAAATTTTGTAACTGGAATGTAAAAGTCACACGGTACACACTAGTGACTGAAGTAGCTGCAAATTACAACACAGGAATTCCCAGTTCTGGTCTCCATTCACACAAGCACCCACTTAAAAAGATAGGTGGTTCACACCGCCAGAGGAGTTAGACTGGTAATCATTGTAGTGCAGTTCATCACTTAAGTTTTCTTTGTTGTTCTACAGATGCAAGGAAATGGGCCAAATATTGCTTTAAAAATTAACTTGTTCTGGGTACATTTGCTGTTCAGTGATAGACAAGGTATACAAAACCACTCATACTGTAACTAGATCTCTTCTTTGTACTGTGTATCATGACAACTCCAACCTTTTGCAATATTTGCTTATTCTAGACTCCATAAATCTTTCAAGATGACACAAAGAAACACATCAGTTCTGCTAAAATTCCAAATACTCCTTTGCACTATCTTAAATCAATAAAATGGCTTATATTGAGAAAGAACTGAAGTCAGCACCATGAGTGTCACTCAATTCTTCTACTGTGTTTTAAAATAGCTAATACAGGATAGGTTTTTTATATAGCTTGGCACATGTGTTAAAAATGATTAAGCCTTAGGATCTGAATTTTGATTAGCCTCTTCTTTTGGACTTCTGACACTGTGCACCTGTCTCTGGTCACTCTGGATCATATTTCTCCGCAGAAACAAAACAGGATGGAACAGGATAGGCTTTCTCTCTCACTGCCCAGGGACTTCAAACAAAGGTCTCTCAGGTGCCATTCCTGGGGAGCAACATCTCCCTGCCAGCCCCCTGAGCACCTTTCTGAAATTGCCAGTGCCAAATGAAGACCCAGCGTAGCAACTAAAGCGCCTGATTCACCTGACTTCTCACTCTTCCCCTCTCCTACAGAGGTTTGTCCTGCAAGCCAGCAAAAACAACTGGTGTGGGGAATAGAGGTGCTTGATAGCTCATTAAAAGAGCACAGATTAAATATCCAACGGTTCCCAGTCAGTTTTCCCCCCAAAAAGGTGTTAATTTGGCCCTCACCTGCTTAAGCAAAAATCACGTAAGTGAACAGCGGGGTTAGTCCAGTGCACCCCAAAATGAGGCAACAGCCCTGTGCATTGCCAGCTGCTCAGAAAAGGCCAGAAAACTCCAGCAGAACTTGGTACTCAAGGGTCATGTTTGGTTGCTTCAGGAAGCTGCCATTTCTGCTCAGAATGACAAAAGTTTAAGATGCCTACGAGTCATCTCTCTGCACTAGTCTCCCTTCCAGCCGGTAATGTCGGATAGCCAGCTCTCTGGCTGTGCCTTGGAGAAGATGCTGCTCCCTAAGGAATTTCATTGTGTAAAAAGGGAAGTAAGGAGCACAGCAAGGAAGACAAGCCCTTTGCACCATACAGCTGATCGCTGTAAAGCCCCAAGCAGGCAGTGGTGTATCAAAGGCAGCTGGCATGCACACACAAGGACATTCCCTACTTAAAACCCCAAGCTGCTTGAAGAATCTTCAACCTGTTAATAAAGAACAGGAATGTTCTTCAAAAGCAAAGCATGAGTTTGCTCCAGTGGGAATTTTATGCTTTCCTAACAAGTTATTGAATGAGCCAACTAGACTCACTACATCCAATTTGGGCTTCAAATATTCAATATATTCCTGGCAACAACTGTCCTACGTACCAAAAGAGCTACTACTCCAGCAGATATTAGTTCCAGTTGTAATTCAAAAAAGTAGTTCATTAAAATGCTGTCATGGTATGATAATAGTGTTTTCAAAAACCTGTAAATCATTTAAAACGCCTATACTCTGTTGAAATTCAGAAGGATTTAACAGCTACTTACATGACGCAGAGTCGGCTAAAACACTAACAGAATAGATATTCTATACCTCAAATCAATTCTTTTCTCCAGCCACCCTTAAGAATTCATTACTAATATTAGCTTTTTGACTTTGTGAGATTTAAAAGTAAACCTAAGGTAGGCACTTTTCAGAGGCACGCTGGGAAACATCGCCGCTTGGGTGGCCAACAGGAGTAAGGAAGCGATTGTGCCTTTGTACTCGGCACTGGTGAGACCGCACCTCGAGTACTGCGTCCAGTTTTGGGCACCGCAGTATAAGAAGGACATTGAGGTGCTGGAGCAGGTACAGAAAAGGGCGACAAAGCTGGTGAAGGGTTTGGAAAACATGTCTGATGAGGAGAGGCTGAGGGAGCTGAGATTGTTTATTCTAAAGAAGAGGAGGCTGAGAGGAGACCTCATTGCTCTCTACAACTACCTAAAAGGAGGTTGTAGTGAGGCCTCTTCTCTCTAGTAACTAATGATAGGACAAGAGGTAATGGCCTCAAACTGTGCCAGGGAAGGTTAAGATTGGACATTAGGAAGAACTTTACTGCAAGAGTGGTTAGGCACTGGAACAGCCTGCCCAGGGAAGTGGTGGAGTCCCCATCCCTGAAGGTGTTCAAAGGGCGACTGGATAGGGCACTTCAGGGCATGACCAAGTGATCATGGAGCCATTAATTAGTAGGTTGGACTTTCTGATCCTAGAGGTCTTTTCCAACCTTAATCGTTCCATGATTCCTTCCAACATGCACTAAAGCAAAATTCTCCATATTCTATCTACATTGGTTGCACCACCAGCAAACTGTCAATTGCCATCAAGCTTTTGCTGTGAGTTCTTACATTTGGGAGAGCAAGGGAAGAGAATGCCAACTTTTCAATATCATGCAAGTTCAGGGAGAAAGAGCTGGCAAGTTCAAGAGCCTGAGCCTGGAGGGAAAAGGGAGAGTGAGTACTGATCCCTTGCAAGCCACAAATAACTGGGGCAACGAGATATTCACATGCGCAGGGAGAGTAGATGAGGCAAACTTGCTTTTTAAACCATTTGGGAACTGCCTGTGTGACTCCAACAAGCAAGTTTGACCCAAACAACTCCAATCTTGCACCCTTAAGATTAGCTGTTTGACAGCATAATTTTTGTGTTTCAAAACAAACTTTTATTTTATTTTATTAGGCTTCGCTATCTTTCTTTCTGTTGTGGAAGATATTTCTACCCAACAGTGCAGTTTCCAAAACTGTATTCCAGTCAATGAAGTAAGTCATTATGCATCAGGCAAAATGCACTTCCTTTTGGAAAAGAAGTATGAAGAATAAGAGATTACAATCATTGCATTGAAGTGGGTAGTAAGCTTGTTCACATGCTAATGAGTAGCTTATACCTCACTTAAATTTACTCCAGGCACTCACAGCAGAGTTGTAACTCCAATCCAATGTAAATAACACTATTTTCATACACTTGGGTTTCTTGCATCTAAACCATTAAATGGATTTCAAAGTTGACTGGGAATTAGTGCTTCACAGGTAAACTGCAAATTAAAATGGTTCCCCATTAAGTCATCAAGCTTAAATACAGATGACCTAATAGAATCGGTGATGTTCACAACACAGACCAGGTGTTGATTAATCTGCCTATGGCAGAAGAAAATGAATGCCACAGGAACTAGGATCATTCTGTATTTTATGCTGAGAAACAATTGCTGCTCAAGTTTAGCTTAGGTGGCATTAAACAGGCAGTTTCTCATGGCATTAACTGTTAGTGCAAGCCAGGGTCTGACATAAATATGTATTTAGAGAGCACCAGCTTTTTCTATCCAGCCATGAGGCACTGGAATCCTGAAGAGGAGCCTCAGCTCATTAGACTGTGCTATAAACATATTTCCAGCAGCCTGAATACAGTACCAAAATAAACAGAGGCATTAAAAGCAGCTCTCCTGTATTTTTAAAGGGGCCTAGGAAGGACAGTTAATTGGGTTTACACTCAATGTGTTTTTTCTAATTATACAAAGAGGTGATGTGAGAACTCCTCTATATTAAGGCGAAACACCAGATTTCACGAGCAGAGGAACAAATGCCTCCCATGGACATTCATCCTGTGTCCTTGTGCAACATCAGCCCCAGCCCAGCAATCGCTGTTCATGCTCTTTATGACTTTTCTCCTTTGCATCTTGCCTCTCTATGCAGACGTATCAAAGTCTCCTCTACATCCTCTTTCAGAATACTGTCTTGTAACCCTGAAGAAACTCTTCTTCCAGTTTCCCTTCATGTTCCCCTAGCAGGCAAACAAGGGAAATCTGAGACCTGGCTGAACAGTTTTCCAATGAGGATGGCAAACCTGGAGATCTGTCCAGCTGTGACTCTTGAGTTCATACGAAAGCTATTCCCTCAACAGGGTAATAATTCACAGTTTCTTTCCCATTCTCAGGCACCAAATTTCTTTTATCATCATAAAGGTTTCAGTGCCCTTATTGAACTCAATAGAAATGGGTAATTGATTTAAAAGTTCAGAAAGGAAGAGATAGACAGACAAATGAACACAGTCTTATTTCTCTAGGAAGCCAAGCTAAAGAGTAAAGTGCTCCAAAACATCCAGAATACCATAACAGACTTCCTCTAGTCTCCTGAACGATACAGTGTGAAGAAGTAGGTATTTTCAGCAGGTATTTATGCACACAAAGTGAATCTGGCTATAGGCACTAGTCAGGTTTCAAAACGTACTAGTGAGTGAAGGTAAACCCTGTGGGGTTCAGGAGCAATAGGTAATATTGACTTACCTCTGCAGACATTCAGCGTGGAAAAACAGCTGAATGATGACCACTAAACAGATGTGAACGTGCAGCCTGTGCCCACATGCAATAGCATGGCTTTTACAGCCAAGTCTCTCTACTGATACATAACCCTGCCCAGGGCATTCAGACCAGACGGCTCCGGGTAGTCCCGCCAGGTCTCTTGGCATCAGGCAAAAACAGTGCCAAGAAGACACGCTCGTACATCTGTCCATGGAACACACAGATCACTTACAACTACATCACCAGTCAAAGTGGAAACAGTTAAAATATTACTGTTTGGCATTATCTCTAGATTAGGGGGGAAAAAAAAGCTAACAGACCAAGGCAAGTACTAGAGGATGGCCAAATGACACCTCCATTCTGGCAGCGTGAAACACACTGCTGTCACACCTACCGAGTTTAGTGCATAACAATGTCATCACTTGACAGGTGTAGTATGAGCAAAGGCAATTATGATGGAGTGCTGTAGGGTAGGAAAAGAAAAAACTGTGAACTAGGCTGAAGCTTTAGTATGCCTGCTCTGGAAACTCCATTTTTCAAAAAGCTTTTGACCTAGTCACTTTTACTGACATTGACAGAAGATTATTATTCCTGCTTCTCCCTTCCTCTGTACTCTCCACTAATAGGGCACAGCTGCCAAAGTTACCAGAACATATCCCTGGAAAACCGGTAAATGTTTCACATATTGTCCCTCTACTCCACAGACAATAATGCATGCAGTCTCCACATCTTTAAACCTTTCCTTGCCCCTAGAGGAGAGGCAGATATTCTCTATAAAATACGTTCGAAAAATCTCAGCCCTGTAATCAAAACCCAGCATTCAACAGGCATGAAAACCAAAAGCAAACATTTCAATGAGGTTAGCAAGAGTGACAAGGCTTCTAAACAGCCAGTCAGAATTAATGCAGTTAACTTTTGAGGTTAAATAGCAATGCCTGCAGCAAGCCCTTATCAGTGGGGACAGTTCGCAATTGGTGCAGCAGCAGCCGTGCCACCAACAAGTTCACCTTCACCAGCAGCTTACACATGCCCAAGAACCAATGTCATTTGTGTCTTGAGCTTGAATGAAACCCCAGCTTGGGCTCCACCAATCCCCAAACTGTGACAGAGAAGCTATTAAAGAAGCCATGCAAATGGAAGATACTTGACTCACGTCTGAAAAAGCCACATTAACATGACTCACAGAATCACAATGGAAATTCTGAGGAATTTCATAAATCACAGTGAGCCATTGCTGTGCTCTCACATAAGATAATTTTCCTAAAGAGCCTTTGTTAAGAGCTACTGAGAAACAAGTAGCTCATACGCAGAAAATATTACCAAAATCCATATGGTTTCCTCCCAGTTTGACCGACCTTGGTAGTGTAAAGAGGGATGACAAAGATCAAGAGGGCTTTTTTGTTATCGTCACTATCATTGTCATGGCACAGTCATGTGAAACACATGCAAGCCGGCTTTATATTGATGGCTCTAGCACATGGCACAATCTACCCACACAGAATAGTTCCAAAATCTGAAGCCATAAACTGGTGACTCCATAGGAAATATTAAAACATGAAACATAACCAAGGCTGCAGCTAAAACTGCTGTAGTCACTAGCTCTGATCTTTCAAGCTTTCATCCTGACATTCACTACCCTTGCAATGCAACACTGAAGGAATGCATGGAGTAGTGACAGGTCCCACACAAAGCACTGAGGGAGCAGCCATTGGGAAAAAAAAAAAAAAAAGGAAAAAATGCTTAAAAACAAAAAGAGGAGAAAGATGATTTCATCAAAAATCATCCAGACAGATTTTATTAATTCTGACTGCACTCGTGGAATTTACGAAGGACTATGGACTAATACACTTCCTTACATAACTGCTGCCAATCACCTCTTTATGCCAGAGACACAGCACAGAAAGCAGTCTTACAGAAAAAGTATTTTTAAAAAGGTGAAAAGAAATTCCACCTGTTGGCTACAAATTAATTAAGATACTGGACTTTAAGGGAATTCAGGGAAAAGAGACAAGGATTTGATGGAGGGGGGGAGGAAAGAGGCAAATGCCCAGAATTTGTTTTGAAGGCTATTTAGAGTATTTTAAATCGCTGTTGAACCATAAAGTGAACAAAAGTAACAAGATACGAAAATATTTTTTATTCTAAGTGCCATGTTCCTGTGATAATATGGAACAGCATCATATGCTGCAATAAAATGTTTTAGCTGATCATTTCTTGTCTTTTTGGCACTCTGCTGGCACACTTTTTAAAGTGTTAATTAAAGACGAATCAGATCCACACTACAAATTGGATAGACTTGTGCCCTACAGTCTCTTCTGACCACTAATTTGTGGAGCTGGGGCTCAGCCAACTCCCAATGAATCTGTGGAGAGTTTCCAGCAAACTGTCATCGCAGCAGGATGCAGTTCTTGATAGGGTGATCATACATGGCAAGTGAAGTGATGCTGAACCGTCACTAAGCAAGTCTGCTTTATTCTGCCTGAATCTTCCTTTAAGGCTCATCCAAAAAGAGAGATTGGCAGTTTATTTCCAGATACACATTTATAATATAATACACCTAAAACCTCGTCAGATCTGCACAGAAACATGAGTTTTGAGTTAGTCACATTGTGGGAGGATGACAAGTTGTCTAGCCATAGCTATAGAACACAAATACTTTCAACATTTTTTATATTTATAAATAAAAAGGCCATGACAAGAGACCTGAACATGCCATATTTTCCACTTAGGGATTCTGACTTTTTTTTTCTTTCTGTTTTCCTTTAGTTTGAAATAAATAATTTTGTATTTCAAATACACAACTGTATTTCAAGTGTTTAGTGCAGCAGCTGTCCTGTATTCATGTACTGAATACAATTGTAGGAGAGTATTTCCAGTTTAAAGAAGTGATAAAAGAAAGCTAATCCTCATGTAGAATACTAATAATAATAATTTGGAAATTCAATGTAGATCTATTGACTTTCGACAATTTCTGCTTTCCGAGCACAGAGCCAGACAAGACTATTACATCACAGAGTAAAAATCAGCGGTGAGTTAGTCTAGGCATTCCTTGATGTATCTTCCCTCCAACAGCCTTCAAAGTATCACTGGTAAAGTCAGGGAAGTGATAGTCAAGTGTTTATCCTTGGAGAAAATACAAAATTCCTTCTGTGTTACTGCCATGGGAAATCAGAATATCCTGTACCACTCTGCAACTTCTTCCTTAGATACATTTCCTTTGTCTAAACATTAAAATGGGGAGGGAAATGAAAGAAATGCCTGCCTATTGCAAGATTAATTCACAACAGCAGTATCTTATCCTCTCCTGTCCTTCCATCTTGTCCCCTACCAATTAAATGAGGGCAGACTGGTAACTGTCTGAAGTGTCTTCTAAATATGATAATTTCATTTGAATCACTGTTTTCTGAAAACAAAAAAAAAAAAAAAAGAGAGAGAGAGAGAGAAATAGGACCTTTTAAAGGCTGTCACTCTGTGGAAGAAACAGATTTGAGAGGACTGACTTTCAGAGGGTAGGCTCAGTACTTCTTGAAAATTACAAAGTCCAACTTGAAAACTGGAAGCATCTAAAGACTGGTAGCCACTGGAAAATTTGTTGGGAGTGTGTTCAGATACCTGTTGATGGCACTGACAGAGCACAGGTATATATCAATTCTACATGATATTTTCCACCCTAAATCTCTTTGCGAAATGAACTGTTAGACTAAAGTTCTTCTGCTGTCTCTCCTCTTCAGGCAGAGTATTCATCCCACTTTAAGGCTTTAACCAAAATGATTCAGTCATTTCCAGGAGGAAGCTGAAGAATGTTATTTCTTTTTTTTTTCCTGTCAAAAAGCTCATCACTTCTAAATTATGGAACAGGATCTTGTCCTTGGGCAGCAGGCTGTCCTCTTTCAGAAGGATATGGACCAGTCATGTGGGATGATAACGGCAGCAGAAGTAGCGCAGTCAACCAAGAGGACCAACAGCCCTCCAAGGAGCTTAAACCAAGTGTGCAGTCACTTGAATACATAGGAATAATCACTTGGCAGTGAGACTTTAATTGGCAGGTCAGGAGATCAGAATCAGGGTGTAACTTTAGACAGGCTTCATCCCATCCATGTAATTCTTATACAGCTTCATCAAGTTATTTAAGTGGAAGAAAAAGCGAGAAGGGAACTAAGGGGCAAAGTCTGAATTAGATGCAGGTAGTTTAATTAACTATCTCAATGCAAGAGTAAACTTCTTTTTATTAAACAAAACCAAACCACTTATTTCTTTCTCCAAAAAAACATCTTCCAAAAGAAGAGGCCAAACTGGGACTAAAATACAGAATGTATATTAAAACCTTAAGTTTTCTAACCGAAGAATTGGCAGGACTTGCACGCCCAAGGGAATCAATCTCTCATCAGACATGCAGGCATCCACCCATCATGCATGCATAGTATGCTGCTTTGGAGACACATCACAACGTACACAATGGCAGAAGCAGCCCATAGCAGAACCAACCAGAAAACTCACAAAAAAAGATACTTTTTCAATTCCAAGTGGATATTACACTCCAAATAGCTTTTCCTCATTTCCAAAGCAGTTGAAGTCACAAAAATACATAATGCTGCTCTGAAAGATGCAAACAAAAGCATAAAGCATATTCATCACAAAAGAAAAAAAAAACCAAAACAAAAAAGCAGGATCCAATGCAACACTTCACTAAAGAGAGCTCTCTTGCGTTCAAAAGACGACAACGTAACTAGAAAACTGCTGAACATCTTCCCTATTGACCAGACCCTACCTACTCTGCCTGCCTTTCTGGATCAAGTAAATTCGGAAGAATACAGAATACAGAAGTTCTTAGCGGGGAAGAAGATAGAAATGTTAGTCAGTCACTGTGGAGAGGATACCAAATGTGGGAGTCACAATAAAGACCCACTGAGAGCACTGACCACTTCCATACACTTACCATTTCCACACAGAAAAATTGTCGCACCCGCTCATTAAAGCCTCTCCAGCTCCATGAGTGGGATTAGATTTTGAACTGCACCTCATAACCCTGAATCCCTTTCCTCTGGCATTTGAGAAGAAGGTAAACAAGCAGTGGATCACCCTGTATGTGTGTGTGTGTTGGGCAAAAAGACTTATCCATCTGAACAAACCAATCTGGAGGTCACCCATCAAGAGAGATGGAACAGCAAAAAAAAAAATCCAATGTTAAGAGCCAGACAAGAGGGAGCCAGACAGCCCAGGAAGACCCAGAGTGACTGTAGAGCCAACTCAGAAGTTACGCAGGAAATGAGGGGTGTGTTGTATAAAGGGGTTGGTATTTAGTCCAGACCTGTGTCTCTCCTTGAGGTGGAGAGTGGCTGTAAATAGGTGCTTATGACACTTTCAAACTCCTGTAATTCTCTGTTTCCTTCTGCTGTCAAGTGCCTCTAAAGGGTGAACCACACACTCAGGGTATGCTAAAAGTCAAGGGTGGTGGCAGCCATCTGCTAGAGCAGCGATGCAGTTCAGGGGCAACATGAGTCCTGGGGCCAGATACTACAGATGATAAAAAGTCTGAAGGAAATGACCAGTGAAGAAAAATGTGTCTAGCAGTCACCTTCTTCAGGAGCACTCTAGAGCCCAAAATTCACAAACCCCCAACATCCATCAAGGGAAGAATTCAGAAAATCCCACTTAGATAGAAAATGGAGAGACAATAGCTGGCTCAGAAATGCATTTCTATTTTATCAGAGATGAATTATAAATCACAGCAGGCTAAAGAAGGAATCATTAATTTTTCAGCTCTTGAACCACAGATGTCATGTTTAGCTCTAACCCACGAGCCTTTGTAGTTCAATGCAAGAAAAATGATCTGGCAAAAGTAATTAGCCATCGTGGAATGACATACAAATTAAAGTTTAAAGACTACAATGTTACCATAAAACTTTAAAGACAATGAAACTTTAGTATGTGGATCTCCATGTTCATAAATCCATGCAGATTTAAGTGTTAAAGAAACAGAACAGTTTTGCTGCATGACATTCGCTTGCATTTGAGGATGGCCTGAACTGACATGAGGCAGAGAAGAAACTCTAGAATAAGCCGTATCATCAAGAAGCCCTCTCAAAGAACGATCTCCATTGAGTCTTGGCCTCACAGGACATTAGCCTTGTGCACTGACCCAACTTAAAAACTGCAGCCAGAAGCTGTCACTTTGTACAATGTTATTTTAAAACACATCTAGTATGAAACATCTCCCTTTACAGCTGCATTACTACACCAGTTTGTACTTGGTTCTCTAAGGAGTAATTAGCACACAGTGCAAATATTTACATGAATACGATGAGAAGTAATGACCTGTGAAATTGGACACTAAATTATAACTATATTTTATAACTGATAAGTAACTATATTGTAACAGGGTGAGCATGTTGGCTCACATCACAACAGCCACATCCTGTTGGCTGTTAGGCTCTACCTGTAGCAGTTTTTCCGTAGCCTCTCCACACTTCCCAAACAGTTTTAAGCATTTAACCTGGTTCAAGGCCAGCTGTAGAAGTAAGTTGTAACTGAAGGCAGGCAAGAAACAGAATTGATATGAAGGTAGGGACCAGAATAACATTTCTCATCCAGTGATTTTGTGACAATGGGGGATTCCAGTTGTCACCTTGATAGCAGTTAAGAAAGGAGAAAAGATTCTTCAATCAGAAATGCACACATACAGGAAAAAGTTCATGTCTTTGCAGTTTCGCTAATAATTTTTAACCAGGGCAACAGCTGGGCTACGTACCACATAATACCCAAAGAAAATGAATCCTGCCAGGCCAAATCCCGACTCCATCCTAGAGACCTTTGTGAGCTACAGATGCAAAGCACAAGGACAGAGACACATACCCCGTGGCAGAGGAGTGTGCCCACCTACACAGCTAATGGCTCCTGCCGCTTGGAGCCAAGAAACTGTGTAATCAAACGCTGGGAGGTGGTTCAGCAAGCTGCTGACAGCAGACCACTGGTGCTCAGCATTATTAGATCATAACACATCTGGAGAGCCTTACTGCTAGGGCAAACATTCAGCTTCAGAGAAAGCTAAACATGCAAAATGAGATCTCAATGATGAGAAAAAGAAATTGAAAGGGAAGTTATACACAATGAAAACAATCCCAAATACCTTTTGAAACTGAACTGGCTGAAAAGGGGGAGAGGAAGTGTTTTTCTGTAAGAAAATACCTGCCTCTCCCAGCTGACTGGGATCAGGGTAGGCAGAAAAGTTTTATGCTGAAACTTTCAGTTCTGAAGCATTTCTGTGATTGACTAGAGTTTAAATTAAAATGATGCTTGTTTATAGAAATGTCCAAGCTGTCCTTATTCCCAGCACTGTACTTAAGTTGTGTTGAAATAGATACTACATTGGATTACTTCCCTGAAGACATGAAAGAGAGTTAATGTAAATGCCAATTTAGTTTTAAGAATCCTGGGAGAGTAAGGCTTTGTCTGACTTTATTTACAAAAGCCCTTATATATTTAAGCAGTTTCAAGTTTGCTTTGTTAGGCTTCAACTTTAAAAGTGATTTGTTCGTTTAAGAATATTCTGCGATGAGTTTAGTCTGAGCGGGTACAGGGGTTTTCCGGAGAGTAGTCATTTCAAAGTGGTGCATACAAATCTTATTCCCATGGGAATTACCGAGTAGTCAGCCTCTATGAACACCTCCCTTCATCAAAAAATGCTGACATCATTTCACATGTGCTTTGATAACAATCTGGATTTCATGTATTCCCATCTTCCCATTGCCTGCTTTGCTCCATAGAGCTTGTTGTCCTCTTGCACAAATGGCAGGATTTCTTAACTATGTGACTTCACACAATATTAAAGTATATAATAAAATGTTGCACATGAACACTGAAAACAGCTGCTTTAGTGTTTAGATCTAAAATTCCAGAGATTTTTTTTCTGCACCTGGCCCCACCATCCTTTGTTACTGGTTGATCTTAACACACAGCAGTAGAGCACAGATACTTCATACGGATTTCACAGTGGAAGTCCACAAATTCTGTGTTTACACTGTCATGAACAGAAAACCACGGTAACCACTACAATATCTAAATATGGGTTACTGTACAGCTTATTCCATAATATCCATCCTAAGAAAAACAAAGTCAAGTACCCACTAATGGCTGCGTAATAGGTTTAGAGCTCAGAATTTTGGGCACTTTGGACAGCTTTGAAGCAAGTCTAGCTAAATCGCATTAGTAATTGCAGAAGAACAATCAGGGACTAATTAAATCCTCTTTCTGGATACAGATTACTGGTGGAAGATTTACGCAGTGTACACTGTGCTGTGGTGTACTCATTTGAATTAATTATTGCAATCAACAAGCAAGGATCCTCAAAGCTGCCTCTCCTACGGTAAAATAAAATCTAGGCTGACTACGGTCTTCCAATCTACAGTATTCTTTGAAAAAGAATAATACAGAATTTCCACTTAAAACTGCAGAATTACTGTTTCAATCTCCATGCCTCTTCCTTTCAATTTCTTTAGCAACTCCCACTGACAAATGATCAACTAATAGTGGCTCTGTAGCAGTGCAGCCAAATTGAACATTACTCTTGGATTAGTGAGGAAAAAAGTCCTGTATCTACTGGCTCAAATCAGAGGACAGTAAATCAGTGCTCCACTTTTGCACTGGTTACGCAAGTGTAGCACTGATTTAACTTTTAAGATACTACTCCCCACTCTGGTATGCCTCTATTTCATCTTCTGAATTGGCTTATACTACCTTATGACTGCATTCCAGACATCTTTCAATACAAGCTAAACAAAACCCACGGTTTCCCTTCACAAGCCTTGAAAAGTTTCCTTCCGGCTTAAATAAGGTAAGAACAGAAAACCTGCACCAGGTTATCTTTCACAGGTCTTACACAGATTTCCATGCCCCACGGTCCTACAGCTGATTTCAGCTAAGAAGCACCTACTAGCAGAAAAAGTTGTTTACACAAAAATATTAAATGTATCAACTGTCCCAGATAATGAATGTCAAAAATCAGACCTCCAACCCACATGTATCTGTCTCTCAATGTAAGTTTTGTGTTTCGAGCAGTAGCATTCCTTAATTTATATTACCAACAAACCAAGTGAGTTCTCATGTCATTTGAACAATTTTGTAGATTGCTTCTATTTATAAAAGGATACACGTGTGGCATACTTGGACAAACATGGACAGTATTTAAATTAGCATCTTGAAAAAGACTTTAAACATAAATAGAAAAGTTGCTTGTATATTTATGTACAAAGGTTGAGAGGCCCATCCTGATCTAATTAAGACACTCTCTCACTGCTATTTCCATACATCCTTAATCTCTGCTCATTAGAAAAAACAGAAAGGAGGTTGCTACTGGCATAAATCACACACTGACCGCAGCTGTGGATGGCCCACGTACAGGAATAACTTCCATTGCATTGGCTCTTCTGCCTTTAAAGCTAGATCTGCAGCGAGCATTGAAATGCCACTGTGATGGCTGCGTGCAGATAGCTGAGCATCCCACCACTGAAGATGTCTACCCATTTACTGCCATCAACAAAGACAATTCTGCTTTTCCCTCTCCCCAACTTCAGGAAGAAAAAATATTCCTGTTGATAATAAACATTGTTGTCGGTTTGTTGGTTTTTTCCTAATTGAATGAATTTTAACAGTTTTCAGAAGTGTCCTGTATTGCCAACTTTGCTGGTCCCATTAGAAGCAAAAATGATAGAATCCACTAGTTAAAAGCACTAACACTGAGCTCTATTCCAACATTAAAAAAAAACCAACAAAAAAAACTTTTCACACTTCAGTTAAATGGCTTTTCCTGTGGAGATTGCCTGTCTTTTCACCCTTCATGACAAGTTTGTCTAGATACTCTTTACAAAAATTATACACCAAGATGAAATTGCCACAGCTTAAAAGGACATTTCTTTGTCATAACAAGAATAAATATTTTTCCGAAGGTGACAGACATGACAACTGAGATGAGTCAGGTCAGCCTGGCAAGCCTCACTTTTTCTGGATTGCAAGTAGGGTGGCCAGGGGAAACCCACCAGTAAAGATGTATTTAAGGCAGAAAATGTTAAGATATCTCAGAAGGCTTGACTGCACTAATGGAAATCAGTGTTTGTTTGTGAAGTTGCCCGATTAAACTGATACACTTTTTTTGCACGGTCTTTTTCACCTATATAGTGTCATCTGCATGACTGTCAGTTAATGTATACTTTCTGAAGCTGCTCCCTCCCAGTCCCAGGCATTTATTGATTTGGTATGTGGGAAGAAAAAAAAAACGCAACCAAAAAACCCCACCTGTTAATAGATCAAGTAGTGAAGTATGGTTTGGAAAGAAAGTTCAGGACAGGAGAATTTGTGAAAAAACAGCTAGCATTACCAATATCAAACAAACCCCTAGAATGGCCAGAAACAGACAAGGAAGATAAGCTTTGTATTGCAAAGGTTTCAGAATTACAAGGATACCTGCATGACTGTTCAGTTGGTACAAGGGAGAAGCGGATAAGCAGAGTAGCAACATTTCCACCTGCTTTCATACACACCACAGGAAACCTTCAACTTCTGGCATCATACGCCACAAGCAACTGTCACCAGAGTTACACCCAAAATCCACAAGGAGCCTTCAGCAAGTTAATAGGCAGAGGCCAAACCATAACAGTGATGTGAGATCACGCTCCAAGGCAGAATCCAAGCTGTCCAGTAGTAGGTGAAGATTAAACAATCTGAGCTATGATTTTATCTTTATTTCCTTGCTTTGTGCATCTACTTATCAACAGCCAGTTCCATTCCCTCTAGGCTGGTATAAAATGCACCTGCGTTGCAGATGAAGCTCCATAACATATGTAATATATATTTCAAATCACATCGTATCATTTGTTCTAACTGAAATCAGAGCACTGAACTGGCAGCACTGAACATCTGAACATCTGGAACTGGAGTTCACGGAAGTCCTTAAAATACTTCAGGTAAGAAAACATCTTTGGATACAAATCAAATTCACTAAAGCAAAGATGATCTTCTATTAGCTTGACCTTTGCTAGTGACTAAACAAACCTAAGTCGAAAAAGCAGATGATTCTTTCCCCTTGTTTGATCTATGAACATACACAAGTCGTGGGAGGATGAGATCTAACAGACAGCTCAAGAATTTTAGGTACATATATTTCCATTAACTACCATCCAGAATGGTTACTATAGTGTTGAACTTTAAAATGCTATTGCGTATTTATTTTACAGCTATTCCAGTGCAGGATCAGATAATTGCTGGGAGGGGGAAGGAGGAAGAGTGCTTATGATTTAAGCAGAGCATTTATCATAAGAGAAGTGCAGCTGAATTTATATACAGCTAACCTGTATATTTAGACCATTGCAGAAATGCTAACTCTTTCATTAAATACAGTACATGATATATAAATGGGGGAGAGAATAAAAAAAAAATTAAAAAAAAAATTTCAGGAATGAAATGAAGCCAAGCTTTCCTTCTTGCTAAGGTACTACTCACCATTCTTCCTCCTCCTCCCATCTGAATAGCAAGGGTACAGGCTATTTATTTTCTTTACATGCTTACTGTGACTGCAGCTTCACTTGCCCTTCTACACCAGTTTATCCACTCAGTTGTTTCCTGAAGGTTATTGATATTAAATTCCCATGTCACAGACTGCATCAGAGTGCCAACTGCACGTTTGAGCTGTATTCCTATGATTACCTCCCATTCTGACTTCTAAGAAGCTGAAGGCTTATTTTCAGTATTGACTGAATGAGTTTTCACCTCCATGGGCTTTCTCTTCACTCAGAAAATTACTCATTTTATCATCCCATTTAAGGGAATAATATACAGTAGTATACCAATGAAGTAGTGGTACTCGGACCTTTGTTACAAATTACGTGTTTCTGCCATACTTCAAAGATGCTCAAGTGACTGCATGCTACAGAAAACACAGGCTGTAAATGGGTATTTTACCAGAAATTTCTGGTCTACAATATTCAGTGAGAGAACGAAGAGCTTTTTTCCTCCTTACTGGAATGAGCTAGACTTTTTACTCAAAGCCTTATGTTTTTAGCTTGCTGTGTAATCTACAGACACAGGCATTGCAGCTGCTGAACTAACTCAGGGGTTCACCGCACTAAAATCTATAGCAGGTAGCAAAATTTAAACAGATGAAGGGAACTGCTGGCTTCAGAATAATCACAGAATCATTTAGGTTGGAAAAGACCTTTAAGATCACCAAGTCCACCTGTAATAGTTGATTGGATGACATTATGCTTTACAGTATTATGCTTACTGACAATTAAGCTGTGTTGTCTACTAATTCTGAAGTTATACAACCTAAGATAAGGTAGGGAGTTCTCAAACCTCAGGTTCTTTGAATGAATACACTAAGGTTTATACCATAGCAGGCAGCAGCCCAAGGCATAGGAACCCAGACTTCACTGAAATAGGTTCAAGTGCTGTCTCTAACAAATATTATTATGAGAAATACGAGGAAAAAAGGTTTTGGTAGAAGTAAGTTCAGGTCAGCTACAACTAAATCACCCTGGACTCTTGCCATATTAAGAATTGGTTCTTCTTTCATTATGCCATTTGATTTATTCATATAAGTGAATTAACCTAACCATTATATATAACATTATTGATGCATTCCTTCATAATGCGTAGAGTTAATGCTTGTTTACTCTCCTACTGTGACAAATTAGACCACCTACTCACATGCTTCTATTTATTATTAAAGGAACACACACGGAGAGCTACAAGCCTGCGATAATACAACTGCAATATTTAGTTGCCTTTCCAGGCAATAATCTTGATAGCTAAAGGGTTTCGTTGCCCCTCATAAAACCAGAAGAAATATAACAGCGATACGATGAATCCTAAATAGTTAGCTGAGGAAAATGAATAAAGGAGAATCTATAATGGAATTTTCCCAAATTAAAGCATAAGAGCACCACTGATCAACACCACCATGAACTATGAGGTGTATTTCAAACACTCTTTAGGTGCTGCTGTTTAGTCAAAAGCTAAAAACAAAGATTACATTGCTAAAACGCTAAACCTGGCCTTCAAGTTCAAAGGGCTTTTCATCCAGCAGAAGACAGGCATAACATGTGGCTTGAGCCCACAAACACGTCTAGGGAGAAAGCCGAGCCAGAATCTGTTTTCCATACATGTTACTCAGAAATGTTTGCAGTGCCCTAAAAGGATTATTTTTTCTATTCAGTAAGTGCTTTAAAAAAAATTGTTATTCAATTTTTCTGCATATACTAACCTCTATTATTCAGTTTCACTGCAGTGAAGTTGCTCAGTCTCACTGAGCTGATCTACACACAAAAATTTGATATCCGAGTCCCATCCATGATCAGTTTCATGTATTTATGCACAAGTTAGTTCGTTAATGTACAAAAAACCCAGAAGTGATCAATAAATATACACGTAAATCTTCATCTGATAAAGTTCTTGTGCTATGACAAGCAAGCATGGATTGTATCAATAACACTGCTTAAAGCAATTTTAGGCTTTAGGCCAGTGCCTCAACTGCTGCATATCAGAAATCGACCTAACATCAAAAGATTTGTTGTGCACATCAACGCCCCTGAAAACTCAGGTCTACCTCAGCCTTTACTAACATAGCACAAAAAAAAGAGCTTCAGAACACAAAACACTGCCTGTGGAAAACAGATTAAAAACCAGAGATGCTCAGGAAAGTGGACACCCCAACTACCACACACACAAAAAAGACATTAAGCCCATAGATACTTCTTGCTTTGATTCCAAGACAAAGATACATTTCACTAAAACTGCTCAGAATAAAACCCAGCAGCAATCCCCCCCAAAATTTATCTGAGTATTTTTGAATGGACAGGACTTCAGATACTGCCTGACAACAGTTGCTCAATTATGTGCTACTTTTATTACACACAAGACTTGGCAGCAGCGGGGAACGTATGTCTGGGACAGTCCTCAAAAAATTTACTAACACTTCAAGATGCACAGGCCAAGTTACAATATGGAGAGATCCTAAAAATACTTCATTTTGCATGTAATTACTCACTGATAACAGAGGGAGCAGAGTTAAGTTTGAGATTCCATAACAGACTAAAGCAAATTGCTTCTTCCATACAGTAACTAATTTTAAAAACGCACATCTCAGTTGATGTCCTGCTGCCAAAAGGATGTTTCAACAACAACTGTGTTACCAGGAAAGTCCTACATCACGAAGCAATTTGTAGCACTACGTTGAAAATATCACGTGAAAACAAACATACAGCTTTCAAAACAACCTTAGCATACATCCATTTCTCAAGATGCAGGAAAGATAAATGTTGGCATTAAGACCCCTTTTATTTGACTATGAAACCATGTAAAAAAAAAAAATAAAATACATATTCACACCACCAGTGACAACCAAGTTCATCATAGAAGCCAACTTCTGTCTTGTGTGTGCCCGTGAGCGCCAAACTATAATTAGATGCTCAAATGATGAATGATAGTCTTATATCAGTTCTTGGGGCTCGTACCAGTTCTTGAAACAGCATAATATCCTGAAAGGATTTACCAAACCTTCATATCAAATGCACTGAAAACAAGCAATGAGAAATCAAGTCACATTAAGTCAAGAGCATAACTCAGTGTCAAGAGCTGTTCTGATTTAAGAAACTGTCAGACAAAACAGCATTTGCATTTTATTCCAAAGCCCTACATTAGGATTACTATACCAGGACTGAGCATTTTGAAACATCGAGAATTGTATCGCAGCCAAACCAAGAGGGGTAAAGACAGACACATATCCCCACTGTTACACAGCCTTCTGCTTCTAACAGTTTCACTAAGCTCAGTTAAAATTTAGCAATGGTGAAACAAGGCAGTTTCATAATAAGTGAAACAATAAATCTTAATATCCAAAAGCAATCTTTTCAGCTTCCCAAAGAGCAGCTTAAACAAAGCTCATTTCAGAGCACAGTTTTGCAGCATCTTTCTCAAAATACCAACAACGCCTCTGCAGGGAAGCTGCCCTCACCCCAGCATGAGGAGGGTTAGCGATCTACATAGCTCAAGTTTACATAAAGGGAAAGAGGAAACAGAAAGCTAAAGCACTACACCACTCACATATTAATATAGCTACAGGAGATCTGCAAGCCGACTGCCAGAGCTCAATTTTGGATTTAAGGGAGACAGGAATGAGAGAAGAGGAAACGAGGAGGGGAAAAAAAAGTTTCCCCGTTCCTCCTTCAAGCAAATCTACATTTGTTCATTAGAACCTCAGGCTTTTGGGGCCGTTTACATAGAAATACGTAGAATCCGTAGCGCTTAGAGTAGGATTCCTTCCACTTCCAAAGGCTCTCCCGGATAAACCCTGCAAAACCCGAGCGACCGAGGGAAAAGGCCGGCTCTCGCTGCTGAAGAGCTGCAGCGCAGGCTGCATCCCCGCCTGTGGCGGCACCGGGGCGGCTGGGGCGGCGGATGCTTCCCGCTCCCGGCCCCCGGCCCCGCCGGCCCAGCCCGGCGACAGGGGGGCTGCGGTCCCCTGGCATCTTTGATGTAGGCAGCCGGCAGCTGAGGCGGTCTGAGAGGGGGTCTGTGCCATGAAATGGTGGACCCGCCTGTCAGACACGTTCTAGGATACAGAGATAAGCCTCTGCAAAGCCGAGCCGGGAAGGGATAGCNCCGCCGGGCAGGTTGCACCTCTCGGTCTCGTCTTATCCCTCGTACGAGGAAAAAAATAAAATTTATCGAGCTCTACGAGGCTCTTCGCGGGACGTGAGAGCTATTGTAACAGTTCGCTCTACAGCGGTGCTGTGGAGCTTGGTAGCGAAACCTCGTCGGTTCTGTGAGGTTGCGGCGAGCCAGGGGCCTTCCAGGAGCGGGGCCTGCAGCACCTTCAGGGCCAGGGAAGTTGGGCAAGAAATGAGCATCGCTAAGTTCACTAAACAACCCCCTGGGGTTTATTCAGCTAAACCTAGACTCACAGGACTAAGAATTGCTGCACTCTGCCAAATTTAACTAATTCTAAGATGAATAACTGAGTGCAAACGTAACTGAAATGACACTATACCCTCTTTTTCAAAATGTATTCATTAGCACCAGGAGGCAAAAATAAGAGGTAATTTAAGGTAACATCAGAATGTTCGCCTTTCTGAAGAGCTTCAGCTTTCTGAAAAGCTATGTGAATAGCTCCTCTGTTCACATTCAGGGGGCACCACCCAGCAGTTTTCCTTACTCGGAAGCAAACCCTCAGGAAGGGTTCAAAGCCACTTGGAAGTTTAGAAATCAAGATCAGGAGCTGCAGCTTTGTTCCTTCCCTCCTGCTTTCTTCCTCAGCTAATTCCCCATTTGCAGCTGCCATCATGCAGATAAAGGAATCAGTGCAGAAGGCAACAAAAAACGCATTTGTAGCTTCTGTTGGGTGTTCTTTAAAGCAGCTTGCCCTAGAAGGTAGGGCAAGTTCTGTTCTGAAAAATCACTATAATTTCCTACTTTGAGAGACCAGACAAGCTCTACAGTGCTAGAGGTATTAGAGAACAAGTAAAATCTGACAAAGTGAGTCCTCAACTTTGCGGTTTGCAAAATAAGATAAAAAATTGTAGGCATAAGCAAATCCAGCAGGTTTCAGCCTGAAGGCATATGGTTATGTGAAATCTCAGCTTTTGCTAACAACTTCCCCCCTCCCCCCAAGTATTCTCTAGACCTCTGAGAACAACGTTAAGACCGCCAAATTTTATCCAAAAGAGACTAAAGCCTGAAGGTAACTTCAAATGAACTCAATTTAGGTTTTTGAGGAAAGAGAGGGACATCTACCGAAGTTATTTTTTAATGCCTGGGGGGCACTGAATGTTTCCTATGCTTCCCTGATTGCCGTGCCAGCTTATTGAAATAAATGATTCTTAAAATCCTTATGACTAATCAAAAAGGTCAACAACTTCACATAGCACCAAACTCCACATACTAATCTGCAAGCCTTCAAGCGATCTACACTAGCATATTAAGTTGGATCAAAAGCAGACTTGGGAAGCAAGTCAATCACCGTCACTTACCACCATTTGATGAGCATTGCCGAGTGGTCTTGAAGCAGGTAGCTGGATTCCTTTTCAGAAGAACTAAGCCAGAAGACACCTTTCAGGAGCACACTTAACACGCTCAGGTGGTGAGTTAGTTTAGAACAATAAGCAGAGACTTTTATCACTTTTATCAGTTGAAGCCCTTCCTTCTACCCTCTCAAGCAACATTCTTGGTGAAGAATTTCAGTTGCGAACAGAACCTTGATTATTTTTCCACTGATATTTTTATTCTAAACTGGAAAATGTTGTCATAAGCGGCATTATAGACTATTTACGAAGTAGGGTTAGCATCCTGTAATGGACAGGGAGAGACTTACGCAAATGCAGTTCTTGGGGCTTGAAGAGTAGTGAAGTTATCTCCCAAATGACAGTCAGATCTGCATTTGTAGCATGGATATGCAAGTTTCCTTTCTAGGTGAGCAACAGAAGCATCTTGTCCAGTCCCTAGCAGGAGTTGAGGAGCAATAAGCACAAGTTCATTTTAAGATACATATTTGGAGGCTGGTGATTTAGTTAAATTTCATTCTTATAAAGTACAAAGCCTTTCTGGGACAGTAACATTGCTAGATGTGTATATGGGAATTACTCTTAAGGAGACCATTCCTGCTCTGTTCTCTGCACCTCATTACTTTCAACTGTATTTTCCTGCTTCCTAGGAAGTCTGCTTCTCAAAGACAGCTTTGCAAATGGGGAGAATTGTGCTCCTGATCCTTCCGTCCTTCAGAATGGTTTTCCCTTCATCACTGACACAATAATACTTCTTCACAGTCTCACTAACAGCCCCAATTTAGAGGGCTAAGGGAGGCACTCGGCAGCAAATTTGCATTTTTTTTTTTTTTTTTAATCTCCCAGTCATGCAACACCTTATTAGAGAGAGCGACACTAAAGAGAACAGTGCGAGGATGTGGCATCAGGGCGCAAAGAATTGTAGTTTTCACAGCAACAAAAAAAAGGCATCTCTAAGCCTCAACTGACCTGAAAGATGACTCTACAAGCCTGGTCGGGGCTGCACAGTCATCCTGTGGATCGCGGCACTTTCGCTGTGCAACGGTGCAGTCACGCAGAACCAGCACGTCCAAAAGAGGGCTGAGACATTCCACCTTACAAGGCTACAGCGTTAGTCTGAATGGCGTTTTGAGATTATTTGCACATTGTAGATTACCTATCAGAAAGCAATAGTTCTGTAATTTGGTATCCAGCAAGTCCCATGGTTCACCTCATTTCCTTCCCACTACCATTCCAGCTCTTGAGAATAGTCTGTTTTCGAAGCAGCATAAAGCACTGTTGAGCAACATTCAATCTCAGTATTAAAAGGCAAGTATATTTAAAGCCATAAAATGACTTTATCATTTAAACAATAAGGATGTCTGAGGAGGACTTGACTAAAGCAGAATAGGCACATCCCAGAACTCTCCTGGAACACCTTTATTTCAAAGGCTGTAGTTTCTGGACTCACGCTGCCTTATTAGCGTGCCAGACTTTGGCAGCGCTGAGGTAAACAGCAATGGCAGCATGAGTTAGGAATAAATTAAACAATGACCCAAAGAACTAATACAGCTGCAAAGAATCTAAAAATAATCTGGCAGAGTACAGCTAGTAATTCCTTGTCTCCTTGCAAGATTTTACTCTGAGGTTTTACCCCAAAAGAGAAAAAGCCAACCACAGAAGCTGTGCTGGAGCCACAGGCCAGGGTACAATTCTCAAAGCTGGTAAGATGAAAGGAAACTCATGACAGAGCAAGCACCAAGAAATCTTGATTGCCATGCAATTTTCGTCTCAAATCACAGCACTAATCCAAGCTGGAAATCTTAGCTACATGGTTATGAAAGTTCTTTTATTTTGCACACTTGGAAGTACTGAAAATCCCTGGAATCTTTTATTGGTCACTAGGCAATTTAGCTTCTAGCTCATACTAGGTGTTGTCATTAAACAATGACCAGAATAAATAATTCTACTTTTCATACTGGCTTTGCTTACTACAATAAATGTATTTGCCAACTCATGCAGTTAGTACTGGTGACCTGCTCTGTTCAGGGTCGTTGGCAGGACCTTGCAGGATCAGCAATTAGGTGTTTAGTAAAAGCTGGTTTTCCCTGAAACTTGTAGTGCTTAATACAGAGAACATCTGGATTTTCATGCACAGCATGGTGCTGGCAGAAAGTCCATGCAAGACTAGAAAAGTTCTGGGTACAAGCCAGGCCTTCTGAGTCACCCAGTGGAACTTTAATATGACAATTTTCATTTAGTTGTTCAAGTTTCTTTCTAGATATGTCAAGATTGCCTGATATATCAAGACTTTATTGCCCAATAATGACTTTTCAGTAGCCTAAACAGATAGCCCACATAATTTCCTAGATGCTTCCAATAGATATTTTCCGTGGAATAGCATTTGCTTGGAACAGAACTCATGTAACGTGTATCACCCAGCTGCAGTGATGGGACATGGCAAGTTGCATTTATGAGACTTATTATTCTATACAGACTGATTCCTAAGCCATCCCCACAAGGAACTACTTACATTAGAATAATGTAGGCCTCTGAATAGTTTTGAAGATTCACCAGCCATCCTCTTTGAAACCATTAATAAAGTGTAATTCTCCTCCACTACAATGGACTATCACTCTGAATGATGCTGCTGAAACTCAGAAAGCCAGCAGCAATTCATGTGCCAGCAAACAAATTAATACATTAAAACTGATAAGCATTATTTATATGAAGCAATGTAACTTTAATTATACCTAGTTAAATAGTCTTGAGAAATATTCTCCAAAGAATGCAAAATATTCAGTCATTTTAATGTCCAGTCCATCTTTGTTGATGTTTACATAGCTGTAATTGCTTTTATGGTAAAACATTAGAAAACTATATACTTTTGGCTACTTGAAATGAGGACAGCCGGCACCACACAAATAGGCAAGAACTTAGGAGTTAACAGAGAAGCTGAATGTCACAAGTAAATTGCACATCTTGATACAGCAGTTAATATCTACAATACAGTAAATCAGCTGATGTAAATTTGTTGAGTCAAGACTGATAAACAACCACCACAAAAAGCTGGACTTTTCCAGCCTGAAAGTTGAAAATAAGTTTAAGACTATAAAGTTCATGAAATACTTGCAGTAGACAGACACCTTCCACAAAATAAAAGGTTTGCTCTACGTAACATCTAATCCAGAATTGTGCTAGCACCTTGTTTGTATTTAAAGCATTTGTCATTATAGTGATTAAAAGCATTTGTCAGGATATTGGTTAAAAGCATAACAAACTATACTCTATAAACCCTTGCTTCACCATTAATACTTTAAAAAAGTATTTCTACAAATGTAATTTATTTATGGATCTAATGTAGGTTGCATTTTCGCTAGGAGGCTACAGCAAACTAGTTACACAAACGAGTCTTTCAGCTATGAACTGGTCTTAAGTCAGTGTTTAATGTCTAATGTGATAGAAGTATACAAAGATATTCCATAGTTTAATTTTTATATTGGAAAAGTACACCAGCGGTCATAAATCTGATGCATAGACTAATAACTATTGAACTCTTAAATATAAGGAGCTTTTTCACTCCTGTGCTTGTCAGTTTTCATAGCTTCAAGAATTATTTCATTATATATATGCCCAAGCCACTTACTTAGGAGAGCACTTAGTTTTCACATAAACTACAGTTTGAGCAATCACTTCCACGTACAATCCACTCCACAGCTGATTACTTCAAGCTTTTCTTAATCTAGCAAAATAATTCTGATCCGTTGTAGTTACTTTTATTTACCTCCTGACTCTGCAAACGATACATTGTCAAAGATTTATTGAAAAGTTAGCGAAAGACTGGCAATTCCTCTTATTTCTGTTTTAAGGAGTAATTCTAGCTAAATATAATTAGGAAGATCTTTAAAGTAAACCCTAAATAAACCACATAAAAGCAAAAATTAAAAAAAATAAGTCCTTTATATACACCTCATTTCACTAAACTAGTCAAAGTTTAGACACAGACAAGACCTCAGCAATTTAAGAACATTTTTTAATGAGTTTGGCTTATCAAAATTAAGACTCGAGTTTGCCACAGACACCTTAGAAAACACAGCTTGCTAGAAATGAGCGGGACCAGCCAGAACACACAGGTGTACCGGGAACAGAAAGGCAAAAATGAAGATGGCTACAGAGACTTAACTGGAGTGAAATTTGGGTTTGTTTTAGATAACCACACCCCTGTTTAAGTACTTAGCATTGAAAGGTGATGGCAACCTGTAAAGGAGATAAAAAACCCAGTAAGGCAGTTCATGTTCTCTCCCCCACAATCTCCATTTCTACAAAAATAGCTGTGATGCAATATTATTAAGGTATCCAGCTGGGTGTTCTGAACTCTGAATCAGATACTCTCCTCTATAGAGTTTCTAGGAACATTAAACTTTTCCATCAAGTTATCCAAAGGAATGCACTGAGAAGCAGCAGCGTAAGGCACAGCCTTTCTGTTGGGGGAAATCAGAGTTCAGCATGACTCACCCTGAGCCATAAAGCACAGCAGCTACCTTCTGCACCTGGCAGATTCTCAAACTGGGAAATGCACGCTCCTAACTGGCGCTGTTGGGCTGGGCTGCAGGTGCTCCTTCACAGGCAGGAAAGCACTGCTCAGGCTGCAGATGATTTCTGAACCAAATAGCTCCTCGCACCCCTAACACAGAACAGCAAGTGAGAAGAGAGATGGTACATCCACACACCTCGTCCCTCCTCCGCCTCTGCACAGCCCTAGCACAGTTCTTTCCATGACCAAGGTATATGCGCAAATTAATTTCTCACTTTGAGGTTAAATCCTTCAATTTTTTAAAACAAACAAGTTGAGACTTTATATAAAACCAAAAGAGACAATTGCACTTCTATTTCTGCCCTTTACACACAGGTTATTTCTTGAGCGTGTAGCATGACAAAATTAATAAAGATTCACAACATTCTCATGCCTGCATAGTGTTGAGAAGAATTTTAATTTTCTGAGTTTTTTTGGTATCACAGAGAACTTGTGTTTGATACACGCTACCTTATTATACAGGAAAAAAAAATCATCATTGACAGTGTTAAAATACAGCAAATTGGGTGGTTTGCAATTTGTGAATGAGACATTTAGTACCACTAACACAAGTTTATTCCTGAAGAGAAAAAAAACCACCTATAAGTGTAGTCTTTGAAATAATTAACACAGTATTTAGAGAGCACTACTTTGAATTCACTTTTGTAATAAAAAAAACCAACTTAAGTATTTTTTTTTTTTTTTAAGATCTTAACTATTTGTTAGGGTACTATTTTGATGCTCATCAAAATTAACTGTTTCTAAGTTAAATTCATTATTCAGGTGTCCTCAGACACTCGTCCATCTGGATTTATGCACACAAAACCATTACTACCAACAAAGGCCATGTTATGAAGCCTGCCTATAGAGCATCTTTCTGCACCTGAAGCAAACAAAATTGGTATAAACTGCAGACTTTAGCACCTGACTGTGCTTTACTGACCCTACTGTAGTTTCCATTTTTACTGAAAATGGATTAAAAGCTCTTAAAAAATCTTCACTTGTACTTTCTGTAAGATTCACTCATATTCCCAGTAACGCTGAGTGCTTAAAAAGACCTTATTCTCTAACCAGCTGCATTAACAAAACCATATTCGCCATTATTTTATTCTACATTTAAACATGCTAGGAGTTACCCTGCCTCACTGGGAGTAAAAGGGGAAGTAACCATTATTCAACAGCCTAGAATCCAATTTGCCTCTAGGATCCTAGAGACAAATTAAGTCTCAACACATCCCTATAAAGTGCAGAAATTAAAGATACAGTGAATTCCTGTACTGTGTCTGAACAATGAATTGAAAAGTTTCTCCATGATCCATTTTTACTATGACCTTCAAACAGGTTCAGACATTTAAATCACACTGAAGTTATTGCCATTTCAGAAACAAGTATAAAGCAACTGATGTGTTTCAGTAGTTGCCCACAAATTCAGGAAAGAATTTTTGCACTACAAGCCTACCTTTTTACAAAGGGCTGTTATAATTCTCAAGTCAAGCTACTATAAGACTCTCTACTGCCTGACATGTCTTATCAGGTTCCATCATCTCAATAACCTTCTTAACAGTGAAGATGGTGGGAAAGCATGAATACCTGGTGACCTGGGCAGGGGAGACAAGACGACACAACATCAGCTAGAACTCTAGACTACTCAGTATACAGTAAGCTACAAAAACATTTCAAGGACATCTTTTGGCCGTTTATGTTACATATAGGAAACTTTATCATTAGAATGACTTACACATAAAAAGTCTTATTTT
Source organism: Baryphthengus martii (assembly GCA_013396935.1). Taxonomy (NCBI): domain Eukaryota; kingdom Metazoa; phylum Chordata; class Aves; order Coraciiformes; family Momotidae; genus Baryphthengus; species Baryphthengus martii. The sequence continues at coordinate 84,791 of VWZK01017653.1, read as the reverse complement.
ACCAAGATCAATTTTAAAAATACTTACTGCTTTTTAATTTTTAGAACAGCACACCTATGGCTTCTAAAGTGACCAGAACATTGACTAACCATCCTTTAGTTTAGAAGATTAAGATAGTCTTCAGCCAAATACTATCCAGAGAAATTATTTTACTTAGTGGTCCCTCATAACCTGGCTCTTTGAGGTTGCAGACTTGCATTGAGGATGGTTGTAATCCATGAACTGTAAACAGTTAACCTAAAGAGGAATGGCAATGTCTTGGTATCATTTAAGCATGCATGAATAAGTAGAGGGGAAAAAGACAGGGTAATAAAATTAGGCAGGAGTCACCAATATCTAAGATTAAGACAAATCAAATCATTCAAGTGTTTCCTCCCCTCCTCTGTACAATGTTTGACAGTGAAATCAAACTCACCCATTTTGCTGCTTTAATCACTTTGCCCCTGCAAGCTAAAAAGGCAATCCCAGTAAGAGTTCTTTAAATAAAAAGCAAATCCTTTAAATGAAAATTAAAATTTATTTTGAAAATTTAAAATGTAATTTCTATCAATTTAGACAAACTGACATTATCAGATCAGAGAATTTACAGTGACCCAGGGATAAAGATTTGGCTTTTACATTCAAATGTTAAGTACTTCAGAATAGCTTTGTCTTGTTATTTCCAAACCAGAAACACCAAAGAGCATTTTATTTTGCCTTTCAACCATCTTTGTTAATTAACAAGACTTTTGATACCTGCTGTGCTTGAAGGGGAACATGCACAACACCAGAGGAATTACTTTGTTTGAATGAATCAAGTACCTTAATTACAGTTCTAGATTTAAGACTGGTTCATTGTAGCGTTAAAAGGCAGTGCTAAGTAGAAAGACAAGATTTTTTTTTTTTTTTAAAGTACTTTCCTCAAGTAGACAGCAGAGCCTGACCTACTTGGAGATCCTCTTCAGAAGATAAAAACCATTGCTATCCAATGTTAACAGTCTTAAAGTTTAGTAAGTTTTGTCCAGTTTTCATAATTATTTTAGAAACAGTATTACAGAATTCCATTGCTAACCCAACACTATCCTTGTATTATTGGTTAACAACAAAATTCAATTCATCTATTGGACTTAAAAATTCTGTTAATTTCATTGCTTACTATAGTTTATTTTCCTACTTTCTAGCACTGACTTGAAACCAGATAAACATTTGCAGGGAAGATATTTGGTCAATTTGTCCTTTCTGACAAGAACGCCCCTCAAGCATGTCCAACATAACTAGCTGTATCAAAATGAATGCCAGACCACTGCTCTCCAACAGGCCTCTTGCCACGTAGTTTAAGAGTTCAGAACCCCTCCAGTTTGTAAAAACAATGCAAGCTCCAAAGCCCTGGAGAAAGCTTATAAATTTCAGAGTACAACTTTTGTAATACGTGGATGTACGGAATCTCATCATCCTAAGGTACAGTTAAGATTCCTTTGTCTACAACCTAATGTAATAGGCTGATGCTGTTGCTTTCAGTCAGCAAGTAGCACAACATGGAAGATCTGGGACCACAGCAACAACTTTGTGCTAGAGTCAAGCATTTGTAATACTAATAAATCGGGGAGGGGAGTGGGTAGGGATCAGAGCTTAGAGGAAAATACTTCTCAAGTCTCAAAAAATACATTTTCTCCTCCACCTTTAATTTCACTGTCTGATGAAACATCATTAGTAGTGTGCCAGGAATGTTTTATCACTTGGTTCCAGAAGTCTGCTGCATTTCAAGAATCACAGGCATATTCCCTGCTCAGGAACATACAGCAGAAAGCGTGAAAGGTCTGTTATATTACAGTTTTAGAAGCCATATAAGAAACATGTATGTAATCTTAATTTTCCCTGCTGGTAAAGCCTGTTAACCTAGGTATTCCACAGGTATGATGATATGTATCTCAACACCCAATGAAACAAGTGTATTCATAAGCCTTTAAGGTATATCGAAAACTCAGTTCTGTCCTCTGATGCTGTTTTCAAGTTTGCTTTATTCACTCTTTTCGATGACTATAAATAAGTGTTTCCACTATGGAAAAGAAAGTTAGCGCAGTACATTGTCATGACTGGGGAATGCATTTTCTGAAGACATCTTCAAAAGGGCAAAAGTTTAGAAAAAAGCAACCTGAATGGTGAATTCAGTTCCTTATAAAGTCCCTTGTACAAATTAATAAAAAAAAAAAGAAAAGAAAGAAAACAAAAGAAAAAAATAAAGGAAAAACTGCAAGGCCCAGATGACTTATTGCTTGTCTTCATTTTTTTCCTTGATTTCTTTCTTCTCAGATTCTTTGCTCTCTTCCTTTACTGAAAGCTCTTCTAGTTTTTCAGCAACTTTATCAGCACTATCATTTTTGTCTGTGCCTGCTAAGAGATTGATTGGGAAAAGTTACATACAGGCAGAAACAGATCTTCCTGTTACAGGGGAGAGTAGAGATGTGGAGGGTAAGGGGAGGTGGGTAGACAACTGGTATTCAGAATAAGAACAAAAGTAAAGAAATTCTCCCCTAAGCAGCGGAGCAGTTAATTCAATTTCTTTTCCTATGTTAATTACCTGAGATGTCAGACTTCAAGAAACACCACCTGCATACTTGAATCACTAAACGAGGGCCTTATCAGTGACTGAGAAATATATAACATTTGGCCAGCTTTGCTGCTACAGTAACAGACTCCATACAGTGTCCAGTCAAATGCTGCAAGTTCCTAGCTTCCTGTCTATCTTAAAAAACAAAACAAAACAAAAAGGTCAAGTTCCCCAGTTTCAAACTGAAGTTCTTAAGACTGAAAAATGCTGATCTAAGTGTCTTGGAAGAGTGTTGACCGCAGACCACCAGTAATCTGCACTTAAAGATGGAAGTGCTTATTTTGCATGGTGCGTTACCTTGTCACACAGGCAATTCTACAAGGCAGTGCAGCAGTATTAAATACAGAACTGTGAAGAAAAGCTACAGCTATGTATGTATTAAAAACTATAAAAAAGTTTTTTACTTGCACAATTATATACTTGTGGGATTTAGGAAGGGAATCTGGAAGGAGGAAATATTGCTGTGGTTGCAGTGTTCACAGTTCATTTGTGTACTGTAAACCAGAAATGCTTCCTTAGTAGCCTTTCCAAAAAAGCACTGTCCCAACAGCAATAGTAACAGCCTTCTACAAGAAAGAAGGCAGTTGTCACTCCTGTGAATTATTACTCTTGCAGACAGAAAAAGTCCCTGAACTGGAGGTTGCAGTTCAGTACAGAGTGAGTCTGCTAAAACATAATGATGCTCCAGGGGGCTATGACCACTCAAACAGCTAGAAAATGTGCCATCATGCTACACTTTTAACCTTACCTTTCTTTGCTCTCTTTTCTACTTCGTTCTTGCATTCTTCAAATTTTGCCTTGAATTTCTGTGCATCTGTTTCAGTAAAGACAGAATATTTTTTTCATTAGTTTTACCTCCTTGCAACACTTGAATACTTCCAATCTTGAAAGATGCAAGTTTTATTAATGAAGAACTTCTCAGGTAAGTGCTATGCTGAATTCTTGAATCACATCTTTGTGCAGGAGTAATTCATTTTCTTTAGAAAGTCTATTAAAGCAGCTTATTTTGCAAAATACTTATAACGCCAGAAAGAGCTGTTTTGTAGTGCAACTCCCAGCTGTCCCTCCCTGGCCTACAGGAATACGTATATGATGCCACAAACTGCAAATACAACTAGCTGTGTGCAAAAGACTGAAGATTAGCTTTGAACTACCATTCTTGTCAGCTGCATCATACCCTGTGAGATTTCACACATCCTTACCGTAACTCAGGATCTTCCATTCTGATGCGAAGAACCAAGTCTACTTCATTAGTACAGCATTCAGATTCCATACCCAAAGCCTGGACACAAGCTATTTCTGACTACAATAGCTAAAGAAGCATAACCTTCATTATGCTTTAGTGTAAGCCACAGTCATTCCAAGCACTTGGTTAAGCTACAAGGTTTCTATGCACGTAATGCAAGTAACGAGACACAAAGGCAGATGAGCCAAGGTACTTTCTAACGCCAGAACTATAAAGAAGGTAATCTGGTATGCCAGCTTGGTCTGACTGACCACATGAGGTCACTGTTGCCCCACAGGAATTCAGAAGCCACTCTGAAGGTAGTGCAGGAAGTATTCGTATTGATTTCTTTCCAAGCATCTCAACAAAGAAAAGATACCTGAAGGGCATACTTACGGTCGTTAGTCAGTACTGCCAAGGGTAAGCAGGTAAAGACGGACTAGACAAAAATGACTACTCACTCAAGACAAACCACTCAGTAAGCTGAACTACCAGAAAGAAGGGCTTTTCAAAGATGAGCAAATAGTTACCAAAGCCCTTTAATTTCATATTTGATTAAGAAAAAAAGCAAGCGTCAAGCAGGTGGAACAGGTAGATTTGGCTAAACTATGATGTTGGAGACTGGAGGAAAAGGAAGCAAGATACACTAAGTTTTTCGCAGATGTAGGCAAATCCATCTAGTTTTAAAACACCCAGTCACTTCAGTAGCCCTCTAGCATGTACATCTTGCTTCCTTTTCCTCCAGTCTCCAACATCATAGTTTAGCCAAATCTCCCTACATGGGGAGAAGAGGTGGCTAACAAACTAAACTTGTGTGGCAAATGGTAAAGCAGAAAATGCAGTGTTGTTCCTCTTTGATTTTAATTTTTTCTTTTTTCCCAAGCAAAAAAACCACTCCACTTCTTTGATTCAGTCCAAGGAGCTGGGAAAGCTACGCTGTCATTCAGCCCTAACAGCAGATCCATATGCAATTACAGACCTACTTTCTGGCCTGGTAGTGAAGGTAGTCACTCCAGGAAAACCCAGCAACTAGTAGGGTAGTTGGGTCTACCACCAGCAGTGGGACCAGCACTTTGCACTCAGTGTTCCATTTAAACGAAACAAAGAAGATATGATATACTTCACAAAAATAAACCAAACTATCAGATGTTCTGCTAATGCAGATGCACCAGAAATCTCAGGTCAGTATTTCCCCGCTTCCAATGCAAAAAAAACCAAAAACGTCACCTTAACTACAACTGAGTACCTGAGATAAATGAAAGCGAGCAGCATGCGTTAATCTCTACTCCACAGTATTACCGCTTTCAGTTTTATTCTAATTTGGCATTACACTTGCAGGAAACGACTTAAGTTAAAACAAGTGCCTAGAGCAGAAAGCTCGATGAATATTACTGAAGACCTAATTATTACACTGTCAACACATACGGCTAAATGATTAACTACTCTCAGTTAAAGCAGTAATTAGGCAACACTACCATGCAGTGGTAAGACACAGCCTATCTAACAAGAGCAGTTTACACAAGTGTTTAGGCAGGTAGTGCAACACAGGAGTACAAAATCAACCCAAGTTCACTGCCACTCCACTCACTCTCTGCATTTAAAAACCGGATTGCCAGAAGTTCAGCCTTGGGGCTTTCGTCTGCGAAGTCTGCGTGTGTGTTCCAGACCCACGCCCTGTCACTCCCAGCGATAGGCTTCAGCTCCATTAAGGGTGTGACTGAAAAGAAAGCATGAAAAGATGTAAGCAGCACAACAGTTTGCCACCCGAGCCCCATAAATCTTAATGACACCTCGCTGCGATGGTTATGAAAAGCACTTTACACAGAGCTACTTTTGGATGAGTAGAAGATAATGATCTCCATATATATTTTTCCTTTCTAATAACATGATGCAAGATCATTATTGTATAAAGAAAGCTAGAGTCCCTACTGCTAGGAAACAGAGGTTGATTCAGTCCTTGTTTAAAAGAGGTGACTGTGATAACTAGGAGAGAGGCAGTCACTAAGCACACCTCTGAAGAGCAGTCAAATGGTTTAGGAAGAAAATGCATCCAGATTCACTCTTCTTTCGCACATTGAAAATACTACATACTACCAAAAAAAAAAGTATTTTAAAAAAGCGTTGTTCATACAATTAAGTCATCAAAGCAGGTTCATTTTTCTCTCATCAGTTTAAAGCTCTAATACAAGGTATTACAGAATTCTGCAGTGCTGCAAGAGAAGCACAGCACATTTTCAATCCATTTGTTCCTTCCCAGTTAATGGAGCCCTTTTTCGTCAAGACACTAAAATTACTTTACCTGGCTGATGGGAGAAGTTGAAATGTTACCTTTCACACTACTCTGACTTTTTACATTACACATGGGCATAGTTTAAGCAGGGCTTTTTTGTCTCCCCAGGCCCTGGGTCCTTAGTTTAGTTCAGGAGAAAAATCAGAAGAGTCTACTCACTTTCTTGAATTTTTAAAATTTAGATATCAAATTACATTTTGTTTCATTTAACGTTTTGTAAAAATGAACAGTCCTTTTGTCTCCCTGTGAGTCGGCATAAACTCCATAAAGAAATCTACACTGAAAGCAGTTTTTCCAGGAAAAAAGCCCCAACTTTTGACATGAACAGTATAAACCTATCAATTCTGTTTTGCATATGTGCAATATTTATTTTCCTAAACAAAAGGTTTATTCTTACTGGTTGGTAACTACACTGCTTTTATATTTGCTGTTCCATTTCCTAAACAGGAACACCTGTGTCCCCTGAATAGTCTGGCTTTCTGAAGAGATCTACCCAAAGAAAACAAGCATTACTGCTTCTGATTTCACCTTTGTATTAAGTTACTTCAAAGAAGCTACTTCAAGTTATCCCAATGTAGTTTAACTCTACAGAATACTATATACTTTTCATATAAAAACTTGAGTATTACAAAAGCAAGCAACAAAGCCTTACCAAATTACTCTACTTGTTGCTAGTTATACTGCCTTTCAAGTCTGTCTTGCCCTTTCATGTCTATTTTTATTCAAAGAGGATCAAAGGAACAAACCTCTCCTGCTCCATCAGCTCTCAATACACATTCTTTCTGAATTAGTTGAACATACCACATTCATTTTAGTTAATTTCACCAGCAGAGAAAGGCAGACACAGATTAGTTTAGCACCTCAGTATCTCTTTTCTGATGATTAAGCAATTGCTTCTGCCAATTCAAACATTTAGAGTAGTAAATTATTACATGATTACTTATTTCTCACTTTTATGAAAAAAGCTAGCATACATTAATTTTATCCTTAACAGTATTAAGGCCTGCACTTTCTACATTCTATTAATTGTTAAAAAACACACACACATACAGGGAGTAATCATGTTTATCCCAATTAAATTTTAAAGTTTCTTTAGAATACTATCAAAGTCTGAAGAAAAAAAAACCCCAACTTTAAGACTCAGCCTTGAAGGCAATCACCAAAACCAACTACAGCTTCTTTTTATTAATAAAAATAAGCACTCAGTGTTTCTGATGCTTGTAGCCTTGTGTGCAGAGCAAGAGACTATTATGTTTACAGCCTAATATAAATTTGACACCTGTTTAAAGACAGACAGCAATTCTCTAGCTACTACTAAAAAGCTGCTGAGCTCTTAATCTACTGTGTACAATTCTACAGGCTTATTTTTTAAAACGAAAATAAGAAGTATAGCAACATATAACATACTATAATGGTTTGCACAGATTTTTAGGGTCTTATCCCTCCTCATGAGGAGGCGAATTGTTCCCTTCTCCTTGTGTTTCAGGAGTTTTACGTCACCAGTTCCTCGTTCTTTCCATTCTGGAAGGTCATTCTCAGATGCAAATCGGAATAGCTTTGCTCGCCTTGAAAAAGAGAGAATTTAAGAAGTTAACCTGCATGTAAAAACATTTATCAAAACAGCATACTTGACTGTACAGCACTGTTGTTTTTATAAAAGCCATACAGAAAAAAAGAAAACAATTGTTTTTGTAAGGTCTCCTGCTCTACTTCAGCATACCAATTTAGTAACTGATATGATACATGCAAATTTAATAATGAACTATTAGGAATTATGTAACAACTATACTAAAATTCACCAGGTTCTGGACACACTTTTGGGGGATGATAAGCATTTTATGTAGGCAACATTCTAAAGTAGCTAATTAACAGGTTTTGCTACAGGTAGATTTCTTACATATATTATGAAAACATCTGCTCTACTTAAGCAGCAGTATTTATTAATTCAAGAAATAAAGCAGCTTGAGGCTAAGACTCCTGTATAATCCCAAGCCCAATGTTTGACAAACTGTTAGCAAAGTGCCTCACTCTCCAGAGTTACTCATTTCCTTCTAACACCAAACCCCTAGTTGCTGCTATTCTGTAACCAGGAATAAAAGAAGCTTAGTGCTGCACTGCAGTGCAACATACCTGCTTCAGAACATCACTGTTTCATCTTCCAAGATGCCAGTGTGCCAAAAGAGAAACAGGAGTAGTTTGGGACATTAGTCAAAGCTGACCCAAGAGACAGTCTGAGCTCTGTAGCGAGGACTTTAAGACACTGCTATAGGAAAGGAAGCACCAGCTCACACTACAGGTTATATAATATAAATATACTTGAAGCAAGCTACTCTAACAGATGCTCTGATGCAGATTAACTACTTCATCCTAAAGCAAGTCCCTCCTTCCAAGTCCAGCTGGCATTCTGCAGATGATACCCCTAAGTTTAGCCATCAGAATAACTGGCATTCAAAAAAGAAAAAGATTCTTTTCCTTCTTCACGGCTTTGTAGACATAAAAATGAACCTACAGAGCACTGGAACTTACACTATTATTGTCCTGTCCCCCCATTTTTTAAATAAATTCTTCTTGCCATCTGATACGGCACATCACATGTGCAGAGAGATCTAATGGTCAAAGATCTCTCACCATGCTACTTGGCAGAAACTGACCATTGCTTTAGTTTCAACAGAAACGGTAAAAGGAGAATGCAAATCTCTCTTCCAGATGAGCAACATCCTTCTGCAATTAAGTAAAAGCAGTATTTTTAAAACCTCTTTGAAGCAAACACACCATGGACCAAATTTTGAAACAAGTCTCAAGCCTTTAGCCTCTATGTTTCTACAAGCAGATGGCATATCTTAAGCAAGCTATCCTGATTTGACAGTGAGCTCAATCTAAGGATAAAATTATGTTAAGACACCAGAAAGATAGTGCCACAAATGCCCCAGTATTGCACTGCGTCTACTGCTTTTATTGTTTCAGTGTATCAGACACCACCCTTCACAACTGGAGATGCACAGCACCAACACTATACAGGTCCTTTTTTTTTTTGATCCCCAGGACAATTGAGATCATACCATTTCGCACCTCTAATTGCTATACAAGTTCCTGATTTCTTTTAAGCTAAACAATACTAAAGTCAGATTTGTTATATCAGTCCCCTTCTATTGTTTCAGAGTTGAGGTTTTTGAGGCATTATCATCATTCATCTTCCTACTCAATCTCTGCCACTCCAGTAAATGCCAACTAACTTAGACTAGCACTTCACACACAGAGATTCCTAACAAGTTACTTAGCTTTTTATAAAGGCATTCCAGGTTAAGTCTAATAAACATATGGATAATACACAGAAATATCCTACTTACATCTTAAAGAGTTCTTCCTCATCCTCTTCCAGAGTTTTTATTTCTTGCTCCGGAAGGGAAACTATGGGCTCAAACTGAGGATCATGGTTAGAATCATCTGCATTTTCAGTAGAAGTATCATGCTCTTCATGTGTTTCCTGGAGAGAGGAAAAAAAGAAAACCCACAAAACTTACTATGTACTTAAAGTGTGAAGTAATCACATCTGTGCTTAAAATGAAAACACGACTACTCAGGAATTAGATCTTAGTAACTGAAATACCTTGTAACACTAAAGAAAAATTATCATAGCTGAAAACAAATGGATTTAAAGCCAACATACAGCTATACTAAGGAAAAAAAACAACCAAACACAGGTGTTCTTGCAGTGCCAGATGTTTTAGTCCCATCACGCTTATTAATTGTGCAGAAGCATGTCCTTTGAGCAATAGCTCTTGGTTATGGAAAAATAATCTCAATTATTATTCCTGTATGATGTGTTTTACGCTACCTAAGCACTACTGTTTCTTAGTGGCTAATCATCTGTCATCATCGGGAAAAAAAAACAACACACAACAGTGAAACAATGACCTAACTCAGCTTAAGGGACACGTTACATCCAGAAGTTCATTGTTCTAGTCTTATGTAACATAAGCACCCAAAATCAAAGATATTTTTGAACCATTTTTACAACACTCATAAAATCATTTTTCTCTTTAAGACTGGTGAACTTTAGATTATAGGTAAATGGCAAAAATAATACTTCCTATTTAGTTATTTAGGAATCTATCATAGCATTCATTAAGCTTAAGAAATGGTTTTAATATGTGACTAGCAAGTAAATGATAAATACGTCTAATACTTCATACATATGCACTGCTAAGAAGCAGTGAGCAGAGAGGCCTAGAAGGAAGATTCATCGGCAAGTTTAACGAGGCCACAAACAGCTATGTCAGCTCAAGGGAACCGATTTGGGCTTTTTGTTGTTTGAATATCAGAGAAAGGAAAAAACAGTGTACGTCAAAGACACTGAAATCTTATTTTAACAGATGAATTCATCCACTCTTACAGGCTCCGCTTAGAATATCCTTTACAGAGCAGGTACATAGCACACATGCATAAAGCAACTGAAATGAAGCAGTTTACTTTTACTAAACAGGAAAAAAAAAAAAGGCAAGAGGGAATTGGTAAGAAACGTTACAAAATAAATTCTCGTTATGTCAACATCATCACACCAGCTATCATTAGTTTTACGTCCCCAGTGTTCCCATACGTAAGAAAAAGCCGAGAAAGACATTAAGTCACATCTGTTTTCAAGAAACAGAAAAAGAAACACTGGCCAAACTTTTATATATTGTCTTCCTCAGTAATAAGGAGCACATCTCGTATCGTAATCCACCATCCGTGCCCCACCTAACCAATTAATTAATTAATTAGAGCTGTGTGCTCTAACCTGGGGTTTGGGTCAGTGCCGCGAGAAAAGCAGCACTGACCCAGGCCCCAGGCGAGAGCACACAGCTGCCGTTACCGAGGCAAGATCCCGCCCTGCCGCGATATAAAGCACGTGGGGCTACTCCTCCGGCCGGGCCGCGGCACCAGGAGCTCGGTCAGCCGGGCTGGGGGAGGGGCGGAGATGAGAGAGAAAGAGAAGAAAGGAGGGAAACGGGGAGAGGGATCGCTCAAAAGCGCCCGAGTCGCAGGCAAAGCCGTGGCGCCTCCGAGAGGCTCCGGCTTCCTCACGCTGGGGAAGGGACGAGAGGGGCGCAGGCCGGGAGGAGCGGGAGCGGACCGGACCGCACCGCGGCGGCCTCCCACGCTCGGCTCCCGCNGGCTGGGGACCGTCCTGGCCTCGGCGAAGCTGTTCGGTTTTTTTTTCCGTTGTTGTCCTGTTCCCGAGGCGCTTCCCATCGGCCCTCGCGGCATGGCGGCGGCCACCCCGCGACCCGGCCCAAGATGGCGGACACGTGCGTGACGGAGGGGGACAATATTTTAGTCGCTTATTACTGTTTTTAAGCGGCGCCGCTGACCCTGCACGCGAGGAACGGTAGCAGTGAAGGGCGGACATTTAGAAAAGCCTAGATCTTCTCTCCCTCCTTCCCCCTCCCTCTTTCTTTTGCTCCGGTCTGTGGGTGACGCCACAGCCCCGCCCCCGGAGGCCGGCTGGAGGAAGCGCGGTGTGCGCGGAGCACGCGGGGCGCGGGGGTTGACCTGGTGTCCGGGCTGCTGGGGTAGGCTGTCGGGAGCATGGCGGCGGAGGGCGAGCGGTGCGACCCAGACCACGTCGCGACTGCTGTGCCGGAGGCTACAGATGGGGCTGAAGTGGAGAGCAAGGCTGGTGGAGGCGGGGGTGACTCCGCGGAGAGCCCCGCAGCCTGCCCCGACGTGTACAGATACATTAAGGGAGATTTGTTTACCTCCGAGATCTATAAAGTAGAAATACAAAACCTTCCCAAATACATCGGGTTCAATGACGTGAAAAAGTTCCTTGCCAAATACGGACTCAATCCTCATAAGATAAAACTTTTTGGGAAGCAGACGTTCGCATTCGTGACGTTTAAGAGCGAGGAGGAGAGGGACAAGGCCATGAAAGTCCTCCATGGGGTTTTATGGAAGAGCCGGCACCTGAGCGTTAGGCTGGCCAAGCCCAAAGCCGACCCGATTGCCAAAAAAAGGAAGAAAGAAGAGGAGACGGAGCAGGGAGAGGTGAAGCGGCCGGCTCCCTCCAGAGCCAGCGAAGAGGAGCCTCTGACCAAGCAGATAGCCGATGTCGTAACCCCGCTGTGGAACATGCCCTACGAAGAGCAGCTGGCCAGAAAGAAGCAGGAATGTGAACAAGTGCTGCAGAAGCTGACAAAGTAATTCCTGTCTGTAAAGCTACTGTAATATTTACAGGACTAGACTTATGTTGGGGTATAGCTAATTGTCCCGCTCTAAAATAAATTAGAGGTAGGTCAGAAACCAAATCCCCTGAAGAAGTAAATAAATGATAATCTGCGATGCTAGGATTTAAAAACTGCTCCAGCTGACAAACTTGCTATTGCTGTTCTTAGCCTTGAGAGATGGCTAAATGAAGGGGCATTGTTTTAAGGTCTGTTGTTCCATAGACCTAAGCAGAAGGATATTTGTGCCCTTAAAGTTGAAAAGAAAGCGGTGCTGTCAAATACTGTAAGAAGTAATCAATCTGTAGAGATGGTAAATTACTATTAGGATTTTTTTCTTTAAAAATCCCCTCAAATTTTTATGCCTGTTCTTTGTAGATCAAAGTATAACTTCTATGTCTTGTCTTACTGATGTAGGTAAAATTTGCATTCTTTTCATGCGTGGGGTATTCTGATAGATCTAGTACATACTTTTATAACTACATTTAACTCTTATTTTTTCAGGTTACAAGCTCTTAAAAAGTTGGAGGGAGTTGTCCTGTTAATTCTTCTGGAAGAAATATTCTTCATCTGATACTTTCTTATACCCTATAGAAAAAGAAAAAAAAAAATGTTTTGTGCAGCTGTTAACCTCATTTTTTGCTAAATGTGTGCTTTCCAATTTTTGTTTCTGATTTGGGCAGGGAAATAGGAAATAACAACAGAGCTTTGCTACCTTGGTTGTTCCTGCAGAAGCAGAAGTATAATAAATTGTGTTGCCCAGTAGAGGGGGTGAAAGCATCACCATTACAGGTAATGTAATCCCAGGTGAGTATGGAATGGGGTTAATACGCTTAAGGTTAAATTAATCAATTGGCTTTAAGAGACAGTGGATGAACTGAGTATTTGACTTCATCGTGTAATGAATGGTGAATTTCTGATGTTGTTGCCTTTCATGTAAATACTATGTGGAAATACTTGCAGAAAGCAGAAAAATAGTTACAACCAACTGGATATTCTAACTTTAAAATGAGTATGTTGTCCCTATAAGTTTGTGTTGTAGGCTAATACAAACATTTTTCAAGAGAGGCAATATATTACTCTTTAAATAACAAGACTTACTAATACTTCTTCATTATTGCTGTTAGTTCTGATACATCAAAATCCATTAATATCTTTCATATGAACTAAATGTCCGGTGTCCATTGGCAAATACATGTCACCACCGTATGAGGGTTGTTTCAGGAGAAACTTGGCATGTACAAATAAGTGCTATGTAAATATCTTACATAACTTTATTTTAAATCTAGACTGAATATCGCAACAAATGTGAATTCTTGATTGGGATTGGTGTAAATCAAGAAGACAAAACTGTGGGTTGTCGTCTTGGCAAATACAAGGGTGGTACATGTGCTGTAGTGGAGCCATTTGATACCATTCACATTCCTGCTATTGCCAAAAGAGTAGTAAAAGCTTTCCAAGACTACATAAGGTGAGCGTAAGTAAAATGAGTTTTCCGTAAAGGTTTTCATGTCTTACTGAAAAATACTGATAAAATTAAAGATTATGAGAAGCTTAGTGGTTTTTTTTTTCTGAGTTTTAAGACCTGAGATACACCAGTCTCGATTTTCATCAATTCTTTGATGTTTACATCTTGTGCCTACATCACTTGCTCTTGTTCTGATATGGACGGGCAGGTACCAGCCAAAGACAGCTGTATTGCAAGCAATATGATGTAGAGGTCTACAATAAAACACGTCTGTTCTTTGGGAGCTTCTTCCATGAACTTTAAAGAAATACTCAGAAAAAGGCTTTTTAAGAGAGGAACTTGAACTCAGCAAAGGTCAGTTGCTTCCTTGGATGAAGAGAAGACTCATCCTACAACAAGGAATGAACCAAAAGCTATAAATTTAAAAAACGATACTTGTAAGAAGAGGGAATGTTTGGGTTTTTTTGTAAAGCAATTCAGTCCTCAAAAATGGAAATCTCACAACAATCATGAAGGTGGAAAGTTTGAATTTGGTACAAAGCACAGAAGCCAATGAAGGGATTATAAAAAGTTGTGTCATTCTCTGAATGCAGTGAGAAGCTGCCTATATCCTACCTATAATTTTGGATGGGTTGAAAAGGGTAAGAGGATTGTGAGAAGTAGGGACAGGTTATTTTGCATTAGTAGATATTATCTATTCATCAGTCTCTCTTTTTTTTTTCTTATTAATTAAGATGTGGAGGTCATTCTTTTCCTGACAAATCAATGTAGCCTGTTTGTACTCAACGTTTTTAATCACTTTGCATGATGATCTTTTGTTTCAATAAACTGTGGAAAGTTATGCAAAAAAGTAATTTTCTGTTAAGTAACTGAACTTCTGAATACTGCAGGTCAACTCCTTACTCAGTTTACAGCCCAGAAACCTATGAAGGGCACTGGAAGCAGCTCACGGTCCGTACCAGCAGGAATGGCCACATCATGGCAATTGTTTATTTTAATCCTCAGGTATTTAAATTAATATATACTGTGCAGCCCAGACACAGAGCTTTAACAGTACATAAATGTGAGTTTATGAATAGTGCATACAGGAGAGAAATAGTATAATTACTTGGTGTAGTTTACCTTGCATTACTACTCTTGTCTTTACATTAATCTGATACATGGAAATGAACAAGGAATTAACAAGCTTCTAGAGGGCATACGCTAAATCATGTTTTTAAAGTCACTAAAATTATTCTCCCTTCTTTCAAATGAAATCTTTAGAAATTAAGTAAAGAAGAGCTAGCTGACCTGAAAATCTCTCTGGCAAAATACTTCACTGAAGGGATGGGAAAGAGCAGTAGCGTTACTTCTCTGTACTTTGTGGAGGAAGGACAAAGGTGAGGGAGTTGACTTTGCTTTGGGGGGATTTTGGTGGTGGCTGCATTTTTGGTGCTTGCAACAAAAAAGTAGGTAGCATTTCCACACCATTTTTTGGGTCTATTTCATAAAAGTGGCAGCAGTGTTCCTAATTTGTTGAACAGTTACTTACCTTTTCCACAAGAGAGTCCTGAAATTTCCCATCCTCCTGTAGCGTTCACTGGGCAAAGGCTAGTAGAGTTTCACTGGGTGAACCCGCTACAAGTTGCTGGCTGTCAAGCTGTAGAAGTGTTTGCTGCAGTAGATGGATATTTATTATTGTCAACAAGTAACTTCTGCCTCCTTTCTTCCCTATTTTACGTGATTGGGTTTTTTTTAATCTTCTCACCCTCTTCCACAGAGCAAAAGGCTCACACTACAGACAGCGTGTGTTGTGCTGTCGACATCAGTGAAATGATTGTACGCTTTAAGAAAAAAATTGCCAAGAAGATAGTCCTAGAAGGATATGATAAATTTTGGCCCACTATAAATCACTGCTTATTATGTAGTACTGCAAGCTTTAAGATGACTGCAGCTTTGGTAAAAATTGTAACAAACATGTTTGGGTTTTGTTCTCTTTGTTTTGTCTCATGGTGTCTTGCCTCCCTCCCCTAGGAAATCTCCCAATCTAGAGGACTTGCCTTTGGAGCACGTGGCCGGTGATAAATACATCTATGAAGAACTTCTTGGCCTAAAATTTAGAATTTCTCCTCATGCATTTTTTCAAGTAAGGATGATACGAAGTTGCTAATTTAACTGGATTTGCATGAATGCCCTTAAGCTTGGCTAATGCTAACAAGATACTAAGAGATTTAATCTTTTGTGTGTTTGGTGTGATTAGATACTTTGAGTACTAAGTTTGGCTGTCAGAACAGCCAGTGAGTGCAACTTCTTTCATGGGGGCATGTTGAAGACAACTTTATTTTTCTCTGCAGTACCATTTACCTCCTGTTGAATGGCAGCCCTGCCCTGTAGAGAACATGCAATATGTATTTCATTAATCTTCGTAGTACTGATTTTTGTTTGTTTTTCCAAAACTTATTTCTGCCCTTCCAACACTTCAGAGCCTCAGCAGGTAGCCTCTAGTGCTCAAATTAAAAGTACCAAAATATGTTGAAGCTAAACCATATTTTCTATTATTTGCCATAGATTATAGGCTACTTTTTTCACCGTGTGCTTTGCTTGCTTATTAAGAGAAAGAGTATGTTTGCACTAGAGGCACTGGTTTAGAAAGCTTATTATATGCTACTTCCTTAATCATAATGTGTAATTACAGCATTGACTTTCAAGCAGTATTACAAACAAGGTTAAAATAAAGCTTGCTGAGTGTATTATCATGGTTATATTCTGGTTTTGAATCTTTACCACTTCCTATTCAAGGAGAGTGAGTATATTTAAATTCTGGACTTCACTTTATTGCTTAGCATTTTGCTTAATTACTTTGCTGTCTCCTCTAGTTTCCAAACTTGCTTTCTAGGCGCTGTAGAAGGCGGCATGTTTTTTACTAGAGCTTAGATAGCAAAACACTACTTCTCAGAGAGGACTGAGTGAGACTTTTACCAG
Organism: Baryphthengus martii; assembly: GCA_013396935.1. Lineage (NCBI taxonomy): Eukaryota > Metazoa > Chordata > Aves > Coraciiformes > Momotidae > Baryphthengus > Baryphthengus martii. The sequence goes on along the minus strand of VWZK01017653.1, from coordinate 68,057 downwards.
TGGGCTGATAATCTCTTAATATGTACCAGTCTAGGTCAGTTATATGTGATTTTAACCTATATGTGAAGTTGACTTGTTTCTTAGAAACAAGAAAAAGGAAGCATGCTTTCCCAAGACTCATTACACCACAATTACAACTTATGAAGACCTATTTGAAACATAATTTCACAGGTAAACACACAAGCTGCAGAAGTTTTATATACTGCCATTAGGGAGTGGGCGCAGCTGAGCCAAGAGAGCACCGTACTTGACATTTGCTGTGGTACAGGAACCATTGGGATTTCTTTGGCAAAGGTGAGTCTGTAATTTCTCTTCCTGGATATAAATTACTTAAACCAGTTCTAGATCTTCAGCTGTGCTTATAGTGAAAGAAAATACTTGATGTACTTGAAATGCAACACATATTTTTTCAATGAATTTCTAATCAAACTGCCTGCAGCTGTTTTTACCAGTTCATTATGAAAGATCACTTTTGTGATGAGCAGCCTAAATTATTTTGAAACTAATTCAGTCAAAAGAAGCAGTAGTTCTGTAGCCCAACTTTGCCAGAATCTACCCATTTGACTGGTCTGGGCTTTCTCAGAAAGCTTTGGATATGAATAACCAGTGTTTTAAGAACATTTTTAGAGCAGAGCTTGCTAGACGATGTAAGGAACTCTGACCCCTGAAGAAGAAAGACACCGGCATAACTGGAGTCTGTCCTCGACAGGTTGGGATCAATGATGTTCACCCCACAATTTCAGTTTAAAAGAAGTCCCTATTTATTCGCACAGGTCCACTCAAGTCTTTTTTCTGGCTGCAGGGCAGTAATTCTCTGACCAGGTACCAGTCAGCGTTCAGGTACCATAGTTAACTGCTGATGCTGTAAATGATGATTAAATTTACATTTACGTACTACAGATGGGATCTTTTTTTCCCTTGATTCTATAGAAAGTAAAGAAAGTGATTGGAATTGAACTCTGCCAAGAAGCTGTGCAGGATGCCAAAGTGAACGCCCAGATTAATGGTTGGTTAAGCTACAAGGCTAAGATCTTGGTTTGTTAAGAAGTCTAGTAGTTGTATAGCTAATTTCTCTTCACGTTATCTAAGCAGCCTGGAATTACATGTTGTTGATAGTAATCTTGTCCATGTGGAACATTTAGTCTCTCTTGAAAACAAATACCCTGTTAGTCTGTGAAACTAGTTTGCCTCTTGACTAACGGCTCGGGTTTTTTTTTCCCTCCAAAAGTAAAACATGTCCATGTAAAAGTGAGATGAAGCCACAGCGACCCTCATAAATAAAACATTAACAGTAGCTATTTTTGGTGGGGTTTTACATTAGTCCAGATAATGGAAAATGGTCAAGTTACTGTTGTTTAAACGATCTGCAATACCAGTCATTGTTTAATTTCACTGACTTCAGAGTGGACTAAAAAAATTTATAGTTTCTAAGACATGCAAACTTAATTTGAGTGTATTGAAAGATGCTTTGACTTGATAAGTCTGATAACAATTTTATTCTTTTTATAGAACTGAATAATATTGAATTTCATTGTGGGAAGGCTGAAGATATTGTTCCTTCCCTAATTAATGTATTAGCTCCTCAGAACCCGATTACTATTGTAGATCCGCCACGAGCAGGGCTGCGTAAGTTCACCTTCTCTTAAGTTTTAAGTCTGTTCTCCTAACCGGTGTTTGGTGGTGAACCTAAGAAAACACCAATGGAATAAATGAAGCGGGAGGCTCCAGGTACAGCTTGAAGCAACTGGGTGTTGCAACAGTCGTGTTCGTGCTGGAGTATAACCTGGAAGGGTGAGTCTGTTGCACACAGAACTGGTAAACAGCTGTCTTCATTTTGATCATCTAGATTCCAAGGTAATTCTTGCCATTAGAAGAGCTGAACATCTGAAGAAGCTTATTTATGTATCCTGCAATCCCAGAGCTGCAATGAATAACTTTGTAGAGTGAGTATTAACTTGCATTAAGTTGTCTAAGTAAATATGGTCAGAAGAAAAATACGTGCTTCTTGGGGAGGACTCTTGCTGGATTTTTATTTTTAAGCCTTATTCATTGAGGCTCCCCTTTCACCAGATACAAGAGAGCTGCTGCACAGCAAGCTTGGAACTGTATTGCCCAATACACCACTGATAATGGAAATATGAGGGGTGGAGAATAACCCTATCATGGAATTTGCTGGAGGGAGCTCAGAGAAGGGCAACCAAGCTGGTGAAGGGTATGGAGAACAAGTCCTACAAGGAGCAGCTGAGGGAATTGGGATTGTTTAGTTTGGAGAAGAGGCTAAGGGGAGATGTAATTGCTCTCTACAACTACCTGAAAGGAGTTTGTAGTGAGGTGGGTACAGCCTCTTCTCTCCAGTAAATAATGACAGGACTAGAGGAAAGGGCCTGAAGTTGCACCAGGAAAGGTTTAGATTAGATATTAGGAAGAAATTCTTACTAGAAGAGTAGTCAGGTGCTGGAACGGGCTGCCCATGGAGGTGGTGGAGTCACCACCCCTGGAGGTATTCAAAAAATGTGTTGATGAGGCACTTCGAGACATGCTCTAGTGGGACGGTGAGGTGTTTTGTGGGTTTCTTTGGTTGACAGATGTGGTGAACTTAGAGGACTTTTCCAGCTGTGACAATCTTGTGAATTATGGCTTGGGGAAGAAAAAACTTCCTTAGAAGAGCAGCAGTGATGAAGTGTACTAAAATGTTAATACAATTCTTCCTCCCCCTTTTTCCCCATCAAGCCTTTGCCGGGCCCCTTCCAACAGAGTCAAAGGAGCCTCTTTCCGTCCCATTAAAGCAATGGCTGTGGATCTCTTCCCTCAGACCAGGCATTGCGAGCTACTGATATTCTTTGAAAGGGTTGAATATGCAAACGGGAGCTCTGCTGAAGCAACGCCTGATGCTACTCAAGTCACAACAGCAGGACAGGACTCGGAGCGCTTGGATGGCACCGACTCATCTAACACTGATGTGAGCCAGGCACCGGCTGTACCTGTAGATGCTGCACTTGAAGAGAAGGAATCAACTTAACTCCCAAGAGCTGCTTTCCAGAACTATACTTTTGCTTGTTAACTCCTTCAGTAACATCGTTTCTGTAACATCCAGGTACTAAATCTCTGTACAGAGCAGTCACAAGGCTTCCGCGTTATTTCATTGTACTAATTTGAATTAAATTTCATTGTATACTCTTAGGCCAAATCCTGCTTTTCTTCTCCTGCCCTCAAGGAGAAACTCAGGTGAGTGATATAGTATCAATGGTGGTCTCACTCGTTAAACAGTTGTAACAGTTTTAAAGTATTCCACAACTATTCAGATACAACTATTTGAAACCGGGACTGATTTTTAATGCAACACCCTCCCTTCCACTGTGAGTATAATACAGCACATGTTAAGCACTGGTGAATAGCTGCTATTTATCAACAACTAAGCAAGGTAAGATTGTTACAGAGACCTGTAACTGTCAGTACCTGCTTTTTCCAGCTCTGCTAGCCTGTCAAAACAGGGCCGTGTGTCTTCTAAACAAGCTCGTAAAGATTCAGTAATCTTAAATTAGCAAGCGAATGGTTTACACAGCGCTCTTCACTAGAAACAAGAAAGTCATAATAAAAATGCTGCAATTTCCACAGTGGAAATCAGTTTTATTCTGAGACTGTTGCATCACTGATGATACAATAAAGGCTTTCTTAGATCATTCCCTACAATGTACAAGTAAGATGAGATTACTTCACTCTAGGAATGCCCTCACCAGTGAAAACTTAGGGGCAGAATTTAACTGTACGGGCACCAGTCAGGGCCAGCCCTCATCAGGTAGAGACATTTTTGAGTTGTGATAGAGGCTCCTTTTCCTCTCAGGCAGTAAGTCTGCTCAATGGACACCTTCAGTCAAGTACCTCCTATGTCACAAGGATCTCTGGGAAGTTCTGTAGCCCCAGTGAAGCTTTTTGCTGTTGTAGGAGCTTTAAAAGCTTCACAGAAAATGTATTTATGGAAGAGTGTTGTGTAATTCAGTGATGACTCAGTAATGAGAAAGCAGGAATATCAGCTCAGCTTATTCAATGTTTAAGGTTATAACAAGTACTTTTAGACACAGTGTTTTCCTACAGAAGCTCTACCCTCAACTCAAAAGGATCTTGTCTCTGTTCACTTGAAGCCCAGTTCAGTAAGAGAAACAGGCAGTTGTATCAAATGTAAAACCTTTGCCACACTTCTGCTTACACTGTTAGACGTGCAGGTCATGACAGCAAGAACTGCTTAACTCCGAGGCCCAGCACCTTAAGCTGCCCTGGCTGTGAAGACAAACCTGGTTCAGACAAACTCTGACCCCCACACCAGTTGCTCTCCAGTCAGGATCCGCACTTCAGCAGACGCTCAGCACCTAGTGTTAATTTAAAGGACTGTGATCCACGCTCTACAGAACAGACAGCAACACTGATGGTTAGAAGGAATAACCATTTTAAATTTCAAGTTACTGAACATACTTCTAATGTACATTACTGTATGGACTGAACAAAAAAAAATTATAGCCCATGGACTTGCTTATATCCCCTTCTTTCAGGCGTGTGACAACAGGTACCAAACCCAGCAACTTTGGGTTGTGTCATTTCCAACCATGACATCATTTAAGTAAAAATAATCTTTTTTCTTGAATTGGAATTTATAATTTCATTCCAAGTAATGTTTCTAACCATTTAATTCCTTACCAAAAAAAAGTGGTAAGTACTTCCATAATCAGTGAGCCTGTACTAATTTAACTGCTATTTAAAAATACCTATAGAAATTAAGGAATAGGAGAGCTCCTTTTTCTAAATATGCTTAAACTGGTCATGATACTGATCACACTGCAGCATTTTATAATATCAAACTTTATTGCTCAAAACTAATTGTCTGAAAAATACACATGTAGTACTCAAAAGACCAAACACATAGGATTATATGATTGTGCAGAAAAAAAAGCAAGCAGAGGCTCAGTGAAAATGAGGCTTTATAGTTGTACCAATTTAGCACTGGCATCAAGCAACTGCACCCAACACAATTCAAACAGCAACCAATGTTACCTACTTGGGCAATAAGAATGAATTTTGTTTTGTGGGGTTTTTCCCCCCCCACTTTCTCAGATACACATCAGAATACTGTAACTGATCATTTTATTTGGTTAACAACAGCATGGCTTCTTGCACTTCACATTTCTTCCCACAGCAAGTTAGGAGGCTATCACTTCCTGAATTTTACTCCAGAACCAAAGTCTAGAGGATTAGTAAGATAATAATGATGCTTTTAAATACCTGGATGTTATAAATATATTTGTATAAAGCCTACCAGCATCACAGGAAAGTGGAAGTTAAGTTTATGCATAATAGTCTTTCCAAACTTCCGAGTACCCAACTACTTCATCAGTTTTGTTTAATAAATACGTAAGAAAAAGCTGGATGACTGGTGTTTAAATAGGTAGCATCTGACTATTCACTGGAAGTCACAGTAAGTTTTCCATCAGTACCATAAAGATTTGAATGCACACTAATTCAATCCTTAAAGTCAATATACCACACTTTTGTCGAGAAGCACATAATATGCAAAGCAAAAACCGTCTAATTCCCAAAGGATGGAACAGTTCTTAAAAATACACTCCATCCCTATAAAAATACCCATCCTCCTCTGGATATAGAAGGGATAAATAACAAATACCAGTGACAAAAGCAGCAGTTGTTTTATGCATTCATACAATCAAGATCTAAACCTTTACAGCCGATTACCTAGAAAACACACAAGAGTTACAAGACAAGTTTAGGATACATCTTGAATCACACTGTAAGTGTTCATGCAGAAGCTGAAGTTAATGCAATGATCTATCCTCTATCACAGCAGCTCGTGCTTATGTGCAAATGCAAGACTTACACTCCAAACAATAGTAAACATTAAAACACAAGAATACTTCACAATAACATAAACAGCAGTTAAGTTGTTTGTTCCAGCAGTTATTGCGCTATTTTCTGGACATCTCTCCAGTTAAAGGCTGCAGCAAGGTCTAATACCATCTTTTTTTTTTGTTTATTTTTGTTTAGAATGCATAATATACGTTCTAGGCTTTGGTTCACAATGAAATCTCTGGATGTTTTAATTAAGGGCAACGGTCACCTTGTGATTCTGATAGTGGCAGACTGAGGTAATACAGCAATCCTCTTAAAAATAATGAAAATAAATTTGTAAGCGAGGCATCTATGGATATTCTGCAGGTGACCTGCAAATGTATTGACATTCTGATTTCAGAAAAATAAAAAAGATCTACAAGGGTGATTTGTCTTTTACAGTGTCATCCAAGTACAGATTTTTCTGCTGAAAACACATAAGCTGAAGTAAAACCTACCTAAAAGAGTAATACATTTAGGCATAGAAGATATAAGCCCTGTCTTTATGAAAACAAAAAAAAAAAAATAAAAAGAGAGACAAACAGTCATCACTGCTTGTCACTACTGCACCAATATTATATACCCTTCAAAAGATGGAGATGTATTAAAGCTATACAAAAAAAAAAAAAAGCAGAGGCAGTGTTTTTTTTGTTTTTGTGGTGTTTTTTGTTTTTTTTTTTCAGGTAGGCCACTTCTTTAAATAATAGTTTACGTATAGTCTTCCAACTACCCGTATCCTGTTATACCAGGATTACAACTCGTGGAACTGAAAAGCTAAATATAGTAATAAAAAAAAATGGGTGAATTCCTATTTGCAGAGACCTCTCAGCATATCACTCAAACACAGAAACAGGTAAGACTCCAAGACTACTCCTGTTTAACCTCGAACTTTATGTGCATATTAGAGAACATCAGCTTGAGATGCAAGTTTAAATCCACATATTTCCAAAATAATGGGTGATCTCAGAAGGAGGTCTTACAATACTGCTGCCAATATTGTTAAAATCCAGTAGGCACTAAATTCATTATACTGCAGCACTCTATGTAACATGGTAAAAAAAACCCCAAACAACAAAAAAACCCAAGCAACTAAAAAAAACCCCAAATGAAACAAACTCCTCAGGCCCCCAGCTCACTGTCCAGGTAAGTACTAGGAGCTGCAGCAGTTATGAAGAACTGCCTCCTTTCATTCCTGCAGGAGTAGGAGCGTAGAACAGAGCAGTACAACTCTTGGATAAATCACTGAAGCCTTACCACCAGCTTGGCATTTGCTCTCTTCTCTATAAACAAACCAAAGAACCCACAAAAATGGTTCCAGGAGAAGACTTCTTGCAATCACCCAATAAAGAACTCCATATGAAGACCAAAACCCACAAAGCAGTGCTTTCACTACAGCCAAAACTACTACTTCTGTGCTTAATTTAATAAAGCCTCAGATGACATACCGAGTACTGCCTGTTTTCTAAGATTGTATTTTGTAATAGTTGCATATTTGCGATTTTCTTCTTTATCAGTATAACCTCTATTCTGGTCTCATCCTACTCAATACTCTATGTCATATTCCAAATCTACATTCTAAATTTCATTGCAGAAGTTACATTTTTTCTTTAAAAACTAAAAAAGTACTTAAAAAAGTAAAAACAAAAATTTCTTAAAAAAAACAAACCTTGATTTGCTGCAGTTATTTCAGATTTCTTAGGGTTGTGTTTATTTTTTGTAATTCTTTGCTTTTATGGTGCAAATTAATTAAGACTTAATTGATCAAGTCAGATGTATTCTGACTCCAAACAAATAAGGAAGTGTTTTATTGCTGGGAGAAGGGAGTGGAAGGTTTTTAAATACATCATTGGCAAAATATTTTCAGACTGTCAACCATCGTCAGCTGCATTTTGGCTCCAAGCTTTGAAAACAGCCTTTCAAATTACAGTTTTTATTTTAATCAAATAAATAGGGCCATATTTTCCCCTTTCAACTGATCTGTAAACTAACATAGGCTCTTTTCAATTAAAATAAACCCCAATAATTTTGGATATCCAGCCTGTTGCTCTTAACACTACCAGGTACACTTGTTCTTTTCAAGTAATAAAAAAATCTGCATACTGTGATCTTGAATAACTAAGCCTGGCAGGACATAAAAAACACAAACCAAAAAGAAACAGCATTACTGGCCTAATCCTATGGCATTAGGAACATTGCTCATCACTTCCATGTATTTGTCACCAAAGTGTCCTATCAGTGCATATTATTATGTGCTGAAATGAAACTTTTCACAAAAATAGTTTTAGGCATGTTCATACAAGAAGATGTATATATATATATCTTTTATACATACATATATATGAATGTGTGTGTATATATATATAGTATCAGCTTCAACCTGTACATAGATATTCTGAATTTCATCCTTCAAACACATCCATTTCAAACAAAATGGTTGGCTTTCCAGGAAAAAAGTGCTTGCTTGATTTTATCCTGTGTGAACATGCCTGTCCTCTGTGCATTTGCCCAAGTAGAGATCTTTATGATCAATCCTTTAAACGTACAGATCTCAGAGGTATTAAAAAAAAAAAATAGGAAAAAGTAATATTGCCCTGATGATGCAAAAAGAACAATGCATAACTGAAGCAGCTTGGATTTTAAAAGTTATCTTGCATTCTGCAGCAAACAATTTTTAAATAATTGTTGAAAATCTAGTTCCTCCATTTGTGTTATTGCTCCCCACTTCAAAGTTTTCTCCTCACACATCAACGGTACAGAGAGGCTCACTACCAGGTTGAGCCGATTCCACTATTGTCATCTTGGGTTTCTTTCGCGTTTCCTCCTAAAAGAATGTGAAACAAACCCCACCACACAGTCGTGAGAGAACGTAATAATAAAACACTGTTTTAAAATTAGCCAATTTAGTCAATCCTCGTGAAAGGCGAACTTGTTCTAATGTTAAAAATAAATTCACTCAAGTAGATAAAATCAGGTTATAAGCCAGTTTAAAAGAGATAGTGAAAAAATCTCTCTAAAAGTAGCCCCCCCATCAAGTTTTGAATAGATCTCTATGTGAGATACTGTATAAAACAAGCAAAAATTCTCATCATAAGTAAATCTGACCCATGACATTCTTCCTGTCTGTAAATACAAAAGAGCATATATACTCACTCTTTCTTGTGCCAGTTTTTTCATTTCTTCCTGTAACTTGTTCAGGATGTGCAGATTTGGCTTGTTCTTTTTGGCATACTGCTGAAGTTCTATCACACTTTTATCAGAGGTTTCCTATTGAACAGAATAACAAACAACAATAAATGAGCTTGTTTGATGAGAAGAGAAAAACCCACAAAAATGAAACAAAGTACCACAAAACATGGAGCAGAAGTTTCATCTGTGATAACTGTACTTCCTTAAGTAATAACACAGATTTCCGTAACACATAAATACTAATGTGTTACCTAATTTTGACCTGAAAGATGCAAGATTAACGCAGTTATTTTTGTCAGTGAAGGGATTCATCTTGTGTTCTGGCAATAGCCATGTATGAGAATCAATTCAGAAGAACTGAGAACTGCTCATGAAATGCGTATTGCCTTTACCACGAGAAGGAACAATGCTAAAATAGGTAAAAACATTAAAGCTTTGTTGTACTAAATTTAAAAACCCAGAGAAATACAAAACCAAAATACAATGACAAGGTAGGTTATAACCAAACAAAATCATGTTCACCTGTTTAACCATCTTGCTACTCTCTCTACCATACATACGCAAAAGAGAGCCCCAATTTTTCACATGTGGATGCAGTAGCTGTAGGATTTTCTGAGAAGCTAATTGTTTCCCCACTCTTTTGTTTTTGCCTGTAAAAATAATCATAAAACTGTGTCAATACTGGCACATTACGTAGACAAACACCACTATTTACTTGTGTTATTCAGAACTGAGCTACCAGAGAAGAGTAGGATAAGCACAGCTAGATATATCACAGCCTAGAGAGCTGAACAAGCACCTACCAAATGGACAGGTGAGAAGAGGAAAAAAGGAAGATATTATCAGAGGTCACACTAAATACTGTACTTACACCAGCCTCGCACCGTGTGCTTGCCACAAGTCATGACATATTCGCTCTTCTGATTTTTACCAGGAATCACTTCAAACTTTATGGATGTATCACCCATTCCATGGTTTCTTAAGCACAAACAAAACCAGTATCATGTACTGAAGTAATATTACAAACGACTGAAGTGCTTGCAGTTATCTTTGACATTGCAAAGAAGTTATGCATCAATAATAAAATTTAAAACATTACTAGTAATTCTTTCTCAGATCAGTTAACTTGACTTGAACAGAAAGGCAAGCATAGGTAAGAGAAAAACAATATATTTATACATCCCACGACTAAATGCTGTTCTCAGAAGCAAAGAGGCATAAACAGTAAATCTGAATTAAAGGGAAATGCAGCATTAACAAGTTCAGCCCACACCACGTCTCTTCCAGCCACAGCTTGGCCAGCCCACAAACGCCCAAGTTCCTGACTGACAAATCCAGCAGGAACCAGAACCCAAGCAAAGAACGTGCCCCCACCCAAACACCTCTACACAACAGAGGCTGCTCCTTATTCTGCAGCCTTACCTTTTAAGGCACTCATGGAGAATCTGATATGGAGATAAGAGTCCAGCTTTACTGGTGAGTTCATATACCCGTGAGTCCTCAATACTGATATGGTTAAAATACTACAAAGGAATAGAAAAGGGTTATTGTACTTTTGCACAAGAGAGACCTTAATACTGTTCATGACCCTTGTTACTCCTTCACAACATTAACCAAATTGTGTTACTCTGCACTTAAAACTTTCCAAAAGCGTATTAAAATCCAAAATGGAGGTATTTACCAGCATCACTAAAACTGCCACAGCTGATCCTATATTTGCATACAGAAATTTAAATAATCCTTTCAACTTCAATTTTACATTATATGAGATTGTCATTTTTATGTCTATCTTGTCTTCTTTATTAACTTTTCTACCCCAGGACACGTGAAGTAATTATACAATTTTACTTACCAAAATGCTGTGGTTTAGTAGAAGAAAACATAACAGCTACAGGAACATTCTGTGTTTTATTTTAAAGCAATGGAAAAAAGTATCTGCATTTTCTTAATAACTATTCAATAGTGTAGGGCATACAGTTTTAAGCATGTGTACAACTCATTCTGTATATTACACTCTTAAAAATGAAAACATTCTTTTCAGCCTGATCACCAATACCTGCATATATAGCACAGACTCTCCACTTAAAGAACCTTCACCTTTGATTTTCTCAAATATCATGTTTAAAGTCTGAAATTTTAGCTGTCCGATCCGGCAATAAGTAGCTTTCACAGCTAAGTAAAAATGTTGCAGAAGCCTGGGTACTTTTAGTTCTTACTTGGTCTTCTAAGACAATCACACAAAACTAGACCACATCAAACCCTGAATTTTTCCAAGTATCAAGCAGAGCATTCTGGAAGCCAGGCAATCTAAGGTCTCAGAATATTTCAGGTCTTCAGGAAGTGACCTCATATTTCAACAAGGGACTAGTTCTCTGCATCACAGTAAATATTCTCATTGTCTCCAACAAAGTTAAAAAAAAAAAAAAGTACTTTCATTGCCATAAGTCTTGCTATAAATAAAGAATTTCACATTTCCACCAGACTCAGAAAACAATGTTATGGACATTCATTAATATTTCTGACATTGAAGGTGTGATGTTTTAAATCCAGACTCCAACAATGACAGCCAGCAAGCAAGAGTTCAGTACCTCAAGTTCTTCACTGTCTTTGGGCTTCTCTTCGGAGGTCTGTTTAACAAAGTCAGGAATAAGGATTTCCAGTGTAGCTCGAGCTGCCAAAGAAAAAGTTTAAACATTTTTACATTTATCTTAAACAATGACTGTAAAGAAAAAGAGCAGACTGAAGGACTCTTTAAGCAAGTCTCACATGTCTCCTAGACATACCCACTCACATTAGAAGACAACTTCTAAGATCGGTATCTTCTTTTTGTAAGAAATATATTCCCTTGCGTTTTTTAAGGCAAGAAAAGAAAAAAAAAAAAATCTACTTGATAATGAAAGTCTTGCAACTAACTACACTAAGAAACAACTGCTTTTTTTGCAAATGCCTATGAAAGGAAAAATTGACAATCAAGTGGCATAGAGGCCTTAGGACCTAAAATCACAGAGCCTTAGATGTTACGGCAGAACTCTAGTACTGTGTCACTAGAGCACTCAGAGCTCTAGGGCCGGACAAAATGCTCACCCAGAATATCCCTGCACAAATAATTCTGGGCTGGCTTTTGATGATTTAGCTACATAGACCTATTTCACACATGCAGAAAGTACCACAGGTACATTATACATCTTTACATTTTGAGAAGTTATTTTTTCTTGACCCTTGTGCTAAAGACATTTAGAACTTTTTACTGATCTCCAGATTTAATGTGTCAGGCACACACTCATCTAGATTTTAATTATTTGCGTATTTATTACAGACTTACACAATCAGAACTAATCAATGAAAACACGTACTTGGAAATCAATAATCACATAGCTCAGTGCAATTGTTTTATTTCCCGCAACAGAACCAAAAGCTTGAGGGATTTTTTTGTTTTTATAGAAGGGCAAAGATTTAAATTTTGCTAAAATTCACACGCCAAGTGTTTATATTGCACATGACAGCACAAATTTAAAACCAACATGTTCTTATTGGTTTGACTGTTAGCCACTCTTACAGCTACCACTGTGTACAGCAACAGTCTACAAGTAAATTAATACCTGAAGTTTCTTCATGGTTTCCTATCCCAGTACACTGTTGAACTTAGGATTGTCAGAAAATTCTCTGCAACAGTAATTTTCACTTTTACCAAAAAGATACAAGTCTAGCTTCTTTGACTCTTATCAGAATGATTCCTACTTACTATTGAAAATATGTCATCTTCAAAGCAAAAATAAAAACAGATAAAAAATTCAGCCATTAGTATCAGGAAAGAAAAAAGTTACCAGCTTTATTCTTGGCAAGTTTTTTGCTGCTGGCAGTTCCTGCCCCATAAGTTACTCCATCAATAATCACTGAGGCTCCAAAAGGTTCACTTGGGTTCTCTGGAAACAGAGGAGGGATTAAAAAGAAAGCTTTTCAGAATTCCAAATGTAAAATACTCATCATGAACACAAAATACTATAAACCATCAAGATTCTTCTTCCTTGCTGTTTTAACTTCAAGAGGGATAGAAATTGTTTACTCTTCAGAAAAACCAAAGAATTTCTACTCTAGTTAAACAAGTTTTCCATTAACAGAGACTGTAACATACTACAATTGTACTCTACATAACTAAAACACCTACTGTGTTTGTTGTTAAATGGAAGAAAGCCAGAACAGAACACCACCACAAACACATCTCAGATCATTGCACCTTTAGAGAGAGTAGTATGGACATCTCTGCCAAAATCTTTCAAATTCTTAACAGCTTCATAATTGAAGGCCTACACATTTCAGTAACCACTTGATTTAGCTTAGTAGATTCTGACGATTCTCTAAAACAATGCAGGCCTTACAGTCGGATTTTCTGGACATCAGTGTCAAGAAGATTAAGCAAATGCTAATTGTGCACAGTCAGCAAACGCGCACAGTCGCTGCCCGTATTTCACTGATGTGCCCTTTTAGATGCAAATAAGCTACTCAAATCCATTTTCACTCAGGCATAGTTTTCCAAGAGAAAACCCATCCTGTTAAATGTAACTTTAAATATAAGCCTGCTCTTGCCCTCAAAAGCCACGTTTAAGATACATAAAACATTTCCTAGCTATGAACTGATTCGCAACAGACTTTCAAGCCATTCCCTAGGAAAAGTATCCATCGCTTGTTTTTTTTCCTTAGCTATCCAGGCATGAGAGAAGCCCTTCAAAAGAGCATAGAGTCAATTAAAAAAAACCCAGACTTACCACATTCAAAGAAATTGTAAACAGGGCGAACCTTTAGGACTCGTTGCATATATTCATGCAGGATGCAAACTTCGGATTTCCCATTGGGATTAATGACAAATTCTACAAAAAAAACCCAAAACCCAGAGAGACGAGAAGACGACAGCTCAGTAGTTCTAGTCTTTGAAAGGCAATTTCTACTACAAACAAGCAATTAAATAAATAATCTCCAAGAGGTAAGTGCCCACTCAAATTAAATGCAACGCTGTTAAATTGGACATGGATAATTATGACCTTAAAGTCCATTTTCTCTGAAACAATATTGAGAAATAAGCCTGAAAAATTTCTATCAACAACTGGATGTGCACTGATTATGAGCTAAGTCAAATAATCTACACTGAACATTTTCAGTCTCATGGCCTCTGGATCTCTACACACCCCGCTAATATCAATTAGAAATCATCTAATTTGCTCCTAAACACGTTGCATCTTCCTTCTAACAACAGGCACATAGATTTCAAATCCAGAAGCCAGATTCACTCTTTTTTCCCCACAAAATTCCGATTAGCAAGCCACAGATCAGGTCAGTGTCCCCATGCCTTGGATGTGCTCTTTTTATTTGAAAGGTACTTTTTGAATTATTTTTTTTTTTATTTTCCCCTACAGCAGTGTTGTTAGTCAAGAGTATGAACTCTTCCTCAGTGGGCACCATGGCAGTATGGGACAGAAAGTTAAGATTTAGGTGAAGTGCAGTAAGTCCTTAATTTAGATAGTTCCAACACAGCTCTAAATCTAGAATTTAAGATAAAGTATATTAACTAAAAATTCAACTGCACCTCCCTGTAACAGACCATGGTCAATATGCAACTCACAAGCTTTTAATTCTTGCTTAAGAGAAAAATCGCAGGAACAAAGTGCAAAATAAGAACAAAACCCAAATCACAGGTCTATGGAGATGTTAAACACACTACTATGTCTACACAGCCAATACAGGTAAGAACCAATTCCTAACGCTTCTCATCAGACATGATATCCACTTCTCACATCACAAGACACACTGCACACAGAGTTCTTTCTTAACTGTATCTGTCAAATTGCTTTAAAACTGTGATTTCAATTGTAGATTTTAATCTGGATCAAGATGGCATTTGTAACCAGCCCCTAATTTGTGACCAACTAGAACCGGTATAGAACTGAGAAGGCACTGAGGGACTTGGCAGGAGGGTTTTCAGTAGTAACCAACAGTAAAAAGTAGCTGATGGTGGTAACTGGTTACCAGGACTGCAACCTGAAATGAAAACACTTTCATTCAGGAATTATTCTTTTCAATAGCAAGTATATTTTGCCAGTATTTTTTCTTTACTATGATATACGATGAACACAAGAACAAGAAGAAACTGGACTTATCACAGATTTTTCCTTTTTTTCAGTCAAGCTTAGAACCGTAATTAGTCTTTGACACAGAATATTTGAATACAGGTAGACTAACCTTTCTTTGTAGGTGCATCTTGTACAGACAAGGTAATGAGTTTCTGATTGGCAGGCAGAATAGGCCGCTCGGACTCTGCCTGCTTCCGTTTCATTTCACGATTGAATTGCCGTCTCTCAGCCCAGGTTCGGAATTTTTTTACAGTAACTTGTTCAAAGTCAAAACGCTTTTCGAGATAGCGTCTAAAATCTTCCAGATCTAAGAAACACAAGCAAGTTACTCTCTATACGTTACCACTGAACAAGCATTAGATTCACTGTTTTAAACAAGTTATAGCTGTTGGGTTTTTTTACACTAGGAGCAAAAGTACCATACTCATGGTTAAGATGCTGTTTTATACTAACAGAACTAATTACAAGTCTTCCTGTCACTGGGTCAAACAAAAAGTTTGTGCAAACTGGAAAACACCCAACCAGCATAATACCCAACACAGCGTGTAACAAAATACTAGTAAGTGTTCTATTTCATCACCTATTCACCTTCTCATTACCTCACGCAAGGTATAGCGAGTAACAGTAATTACACTATCAGCCTCAGTTTCCTGAAGCCAAACCTGACTATTGAACCGCCAATTTATTACACAGTGTACCAGGAAAAACTATGTAACGATGCTCTGTGAACTCCACCAATATCTGGTGGCCTCTAAACAGAATTTAACATATTCATTTTCAGAGTACTAAAAGACTCTCCCCCCTTGAAGTACAGCTGCTTCTCCTTTATAGGATATTTCTGTAGATATAGTCAGCAAAAATAGAGTAGCATTGCAAGATGTAAGCAAACAAAAGAAAGCTGCTGGTATTGTTTCCTTCCACAAGGTATTCCAAATCCAAGTCACACTTACACCTGATCACTCAGTATTTTTTTCAGTAATACAGAACAGATCCTATTTAAAGAGAGAGATAAACAGGTGAACTTCATGTAGAAAGTAAGTGTTTACTGGTTTTAGTTTTGCCGCTAAATATTGATGATTTTTTTTTTTTAGATCTTTTAGTATAGTTTTTGAACTGAACAGGATACATGTAATGACAAGTTTAATGTTTGAACACTACAAAAGTAAGTGTTCTCCTACAGTATCAGTATTCTGAATACAAGCCTGGTACTCTCCGGTGTGTAGCTGTGGTAAGTGGCAGTTTGCTTTCCAAGTTCTCTAAGTTTGTCAGACTTGCATAAATAAAATAATGAAGCATCACACCCCTTTGCAATTATATTTGTATGACTTATTCTGCTAAATTTGTGCAAATAAGCAAACTTAGTTTAACTGTATTACTTAAGAAATCATACTGAAAATGGATATAATTCAGCCAATATAGACTGCATGGAAAAGCACATTTAAAGAACCCACGCAAACACACAAGACAACACCAATTCGTATGTACACACTGACTTCACGGATTCTTAAACTGAGATAAAGTCTACAGGACTAAATTTCTAAACATTTCACATTTCTGTGTGTAGAACGTTTCTGCGTGGACGCTCAAGACTGCGGCAAAAGTCTCCATTGTAAGTTCCTCTTCCTGTTAAAATCAAAATTGATTTCCAATACCAGATCTATTTCTCCACATCTCTGTACACAAAAAACTGTGCAGAATGACAACTGACTACTTGATGTCAGGCCAGATATTATTCATTTGCCAAGACTGGAAAAAAGCATATGCATTCCAAATGCCATTACACTAGCTCCAGCCAAGACAAGACATCATTTTCCATACATACCTACGGATTCATCTTTACATACTTCAACTTTGGCCTTAACTTGACCTAAGGCTCCTTGTGCTGCATCTCCACCTGAGGGGTCTTTGTCATCTAAAGGCCCAGAATCAGCAGCGGTAGAATCTGGTTCTTCTGTTTGGCAGTCCAGTTCTGAAGACTTATCTAAGTGTTTTACAGGTGATACTTCCCCATTTGGGGTTATGTCGTTGTTTTGTTCCCTTTCCTCATTTTCCTTCATTTTTTTGTAATGCAAGCAGGGAATGCTACTAAGGGGAGGATCGTGTTTCTGCAAATATAAAATAATACAGAAGGTTTTAGTACCCCAAGGTCACCAAAAGCAAAACTCAAAACTCAAATCAAGACGGAAGTTACTTTTATTTACTTCAGGCTTAGCAATTTACTCAAGATCCGAGTACATCCACTCCTCCAGTATCCTGGTACTCTGTGACACTGATACTAACCTGCAAAATGTGTTTGCTGTTTTGGATCCAAACCCTATTCTATTCAATTATATGCAAATACTACATGCTTTCATAAAATCCATTGAGCTCTCCTGGGGTTTAAGCCCATGACATTGAAAGCAATTTCTGCAGATTCCTCAGGTTCATGAATGACACAAGCTTACATCCGTAAATGTAGCCACAAAATAAATGATCTAAATGTATTTCATAGTGGAAGAAAACCAACATTTTGGTATGCTAGAGCATACGGAGGCACCAGAGAAGACTATCTCGTTTACTTTAACTGCCCAAACTCATTGCAAAAATGGAAAAATAAAATACTGTTAAGAAAAATCTTATCACAATTTCAGAAGCAGAGTTTATTTTTCCAGCACCTTAATTTTAACACTGGAAAGATACTTGCTAAATAGAAAAATATTCAATTGTTTGCAGGAATATATCTAATATTAAATCTCAGTAAATATTTAAGTAATCGACAACTCTCACCCTTATGCTTCCTGTTCCCAGGAAATAAGGTCTAGACCAGGTAACAACTCTAGATTCTCTGTGCAGATATACAGGAATGCCCGAGTTATGGAATGTCATGATCCATCCATCCGGCAGAGGTTCTGTAGGAGGGCGGCCACGACCTTTAAAGCAAAGAATGGCTTTAAACTTGGATAGACTGCTTAGAAGAACAGAAAAAGAACCAAGGTTTTATTTTTATTGCTTTTTCATTTCCGAAGGATAAAATGACACTGAAAAGAGACTAGAAAAGTTCTGCAGAAAGATTTTGGTTTGCATTAATAAAAAGACATGCTTCTAAAACACATTAAATCCCACAAAGTTAAAGATCCCATTATGTTTTCACTGAAAAGCAACCGTAGCACTAATTTTTGTACAGACTGATTTGATCATTTCACCAGAGGATTTTTCTTATCCAATAAAGCTTCTCTTCTTTTCAGTCTTCTTTATGCAACTGTATCATCACAAGCATCACTATACTTAATGGAAAAGTTGTCTCAAACAAGTACAAGTGAGCTTTCCATTAAAAATTTTTGCACTTGACACTCAGGGATAAATTTACATTGAGACACCACTAGACCCACAGACCTAACCAGCCAGCAATGAATTAGGCTGCAAGCGAAGGCTTTCCTATTATATTTTTCACTGTAAGCACAATACAAACCAGGATCAATTCTACAAGTCTTTACACTCAAATATCTTAGCCATCAAGGATACTATTTCTTCCAGAAAACAATACTGAAATTAGAGTACAATAAGCCAACATGAGGAATCACACAGCAGAAGAAATAATACTGCATTAAAATGCTTACGCTCATGCTCAAGTTAATACATGGCCTCACTCCTTTCTATCCCAGAAACCAGAGAATGGTCTCACTCTTCTCTACATCAGAAATCAGAGACCAGACTCATTTGGGAGCTTCCTGGGAGTCCTGTGTTAATATAAAATTATAGAGGGAAAAACTGCTTGGTTGCTTATTTCAGAACATGGTGATGCTGCAAAATACTCCTCTACAGCAGCTTCAAATTTTAATTCTAATTCGGACTATTTTCAGTTACACTCTTCTGGATTGGTTCACATCCTCAGTTCTTCTTTATTAGTAGCTTGTAACATTTCCACAATGAAACTGGATAAACGTAAGCAAATGACTTTTCTAATGATTTTTTTTTTACCTTAGTACTGCATTCATAAAGACTTCACACAGAGCAATTTCAACAACAGAAGTTATAGAAATGAAGTAGAAAGAAGTCCACAATGACCACAGTCTTGAACTCTTTCACAGTATTGGAGACAAAAAAACCAAACCAGATCATCCCTGTTTATCTTCCCACCAAGGAGGTAACATTTTTCACAAATCCATACAATAAAACACATTCTCATTACATGAAACAGATGAAAATCAAAAGCACTCCCAAAGATCAACTTCACAGTTCAGGAACATGGAAAAAAAACAGAAAAAAGAAAAAAATCACATCCTACAGTAAGAAGCCTTCAAGAAATAAAATTCTGTAACACATTAACAATTTCACAAGAACTGCTATCCTAAACTTTGCTTTGCTGATGTACTTTTGTTCTACAGATTTAAGCCACACCAAAAAAAACCCAATATTAACTTACTTTTAAGTACAGTTTTAATTTTGGTCATCATTGGCTGCACACTTGTTTCTCCATCAGACTGGTGATCACTTTCACCACCATATTTCTCATTTTCTAGTCTCCTTGTTTTGGGTGCTCGAAGACCCTCTTCCAGTAGAGCATCCACATCATTATCAAAGTCATCCTGAAAGAGACTTCATCAGACAATATTCTTCTGGTTCTACTAACCTCCCTTTCCCCTTGCAAAGAAAAAAGTATAAATTTTTGCTACATAGTTCCATAGAGAGAAAAACTAGAATTTCCCAATGATTCCAGTAAAAAGACTGAAAAATAAGAAAATACGTGTTTGTAAGTGAAAACTGGTATTTTTTTTTGTGATAAAATGAGCTGCAATTTTGTAAGAAGCCTTTTAAATGTCATTTTTAAGCAAGACTGTAAACAACTCAGAAGTTTAACCAAGATAATTGACAAAAGTTTTCAGCCAAATTTGTCTCTGAAAATTCTGCAACCTTGACTCAAGTACCGCGCATTTCTAGAAGGGACCATTTCAGTCAACACCCTCACATATTTTTTTCTAGTCGCTTGGAAACCTCTTACCCATTAAAACATGTGGATTTACTTACCTCATAGGAGTAATTCAAGGTTTCTTCATCCACTTTATCTCTTTGAACAATTGCTTTAGATGTGAATCCTCCTCCTTCTTCATCTATTTCCATCAAATTGTCGGTAAAATCTTCTAGCTCATCCAGAACTGCATATTCCACTCTCTTTTCCTGATCAATATCATTTTCATCATCCTTCTTGTCATCATTTTCACCCCCTATTCCTACAGCTTTACCATTACTACCACCAAAAGGACAAACATGCAAATCTCCATTGACATTATTAATACCAAAATCTGTATCTGCCTTATAATCCTGCTCAACTCCAGTGTACAGAACTTTCCTATCTTTGCTTTTGCAGCTTTCTGTAAAGCTAACACTAATCTTTACATCTTTAAGTAACTTAAGATCTGGGGTGAACTTTCGAACTGAAGGTGCATGACGAGCAGTTCTTGGGCTTTGGTCACTATTATTAGGGTCTATTATAAGACGACTTTTGTAGCAGGCAGATCCCTTTGTGAGAAGCTGTGTTCTGCAGATACTGTGCGTGTCCCCAGCAGGGGTATCTGACTGTCCATCACCACCAGAGCCAACGTCCATTACCTCTGCGTCACTGGACGTTTGCAGGGGAGGTGGTGGAGGCTGTTCATTAGGCGGCAGAGGTGGGGGACAAGTATGATTCTCCACATTCATTTCTCTTGCAGGTTCTTTAGGGAGGGGCGGTGCATTTTCATATTTCTCCATTTTTTAAAACTACTGTTTTAAGAAAACAACGGTTTAATAAATGTTTATAGCTATATTCCTAACATGCGTAAGTCCATCAAGATTGGTTTATCATGTTCTATTCAATATGCAACACTGATGATTCAGTTAAGCTGACTACATTGTTCTTTTCATTAATGTAGACAGCTTTCAGAATCACTGTCTCAATTATTGGAAATCACAATGCATTCAGCTTAAATAGCTGAAGACTAAGACTGCATCTTCATTGGACAAGCAGGTCTCCCTTTCTTCTTTCAACCTAGAAGAAGAAAAAAAAAAAAAAAAAAAAAAAAAAAGATCGATCTTTGTCACAAAAAAAGTGGAAATAGTATTCTAGGCAAAATGAAAAACCATCACTCCTTCCGGCATGAATTTCAAGTAGAAGAGTGATGCTTTCACAGTGAAAAAAACAGGGTATCTTGACAGCATTTTGAATGAGGTAGAAATCTGGTTGGTTTTACTGCTTGATCCGTACACCAGCACAAGAATTTGCTAACACAGAGCTGCCTGTGTAATTTATTGACTATCTCTGCTTGGTTAGCAGGCAGGGCATTAAGCACGGCATTTGTAGGGACCAGACTACAAACTGCATTTGAGGGGGGATTCTCTCACTATTTAAAATAACCTGGTATTTAAGTCATACTTACCCAACACAGCAGAAAGGACTATTCTCTTATAATTTAAGACAATCTGCAATACCAACAAGATTTTAACAACTATGGTCTTATGGAGGATTGTTCATTTGTTTTTTTACATTAAGTGGGTTCTTTCCACTTTATCTATGATGGTTTCTTCAATTATAACTTTGTCATCTGTGCAGGACTATAAGTACCTGGGGAAAGGAAGCATAATTTCTTACCTGCTATTTTGGTTTCTCCAAGTCCCTCTATGCCACCCCAAACTTGGCTTAAATCTTCCTACTAACTAGAAATAAAGCAGTGTTACTCGGCCTAAGACAGTCAGCTGGCTGAGTCTGCTCTGTTCAAAGTATTTCCAGGTAGTAGAGAAATTCTACCACAACATTCTAGAAAGATAAGCTCTGAGTCCTTAATGTCGCTGTGTAACATTTGAAGGCAACAGGGTAGAGTATCTGGGTTGTTATGAGGGACTTAGAGAAGCCAAATATAATTCTCTAACGTATTTCTACGTCAGCCCAGACAGAGCAAACCAACAGCAATATCCAAACATCAACTGGGATAATGCAAGAAGCTGGGAATCGCAAGTTACAATGGGATCACTTAAAAGTCAACAGCATACAGAAGCTACCCACCTGGAAGCTGAAAGAAAGCAAAAATATACAATAGAACAAACTCTTAATTTAAGTGATTTGGCAATAAAGAAAGTTTTGCTGGGGCAGCAAAATAGTTCACATTTTGTGGTCGGGTTTTTCATGATTTGACTCTTGGTCCACTGTTTTTTCAAAGGTACTCAAAAAACTGGGACACGTACAATATGCTTAATTTCACATGCGTTGTAGCATTACTAAGGAAAAAGACTCCGTTTTGATAAAAGTTCTAAAATTATCCCATCTTCTCCGATACAAACATATTACTTTCCACAACGAAAACCATCTCATTTACTAGAAAGACAAGCAGTTCTATGTATTTAAATCCATTCCATCCTACAAGATGATCATACAATCAACTGAGCAGTGATCAATTCCTCCTTCTTTCAACAGGTTCTTAAACACCTAATGTTATACAAAACACCTCTAGAAACATTATTTGTCTGATAACCTTCCCTCTTCCTCATCTTCAGATTAAAAAAGAAAAACAAAAAGGGGGATGAGAAATGATTAAGTTCTTCGCAATATCACAGAATCACAGAATGTTAGGGGTTGGAAGGGACCTCTGGAGATCAAGTCAAACCTCCCTGCCAGAGCAGGATCAAAGAATCAGGGTAGGTCACCCAGGAACGCATCCAGACGGGTCTTGAAAGTCTCCAGAGAAGGAGACTCCACAATCTCTCTGGGGAGCCTGTTCCAGTGCTCTGCAACCCTTACAGTAAAGAAGTTCTTTCTCATGTTGAGGCGGAACTTGCTGTGCTCTAGCTTGAATCCATTGCCCCTTGTCCTAACACAGGGCACAAGTGAAAAGAGATTGTCGCTTCCCTCTTGATGCCCAACCCTCACATATTTCTACACATTAATGAGATCCCCTCTCGGTCTTCTCCTCTCCAGACTAAAAAGCCCCAGGTCTCTCAGTCTTTCCTCATGAGGCAGGTGCTCCAGTCCCTAAATATACTATTAGAGTTGTCATTTTTAATTCTTAAAAAAAAAAAGAAAAAAGAATCAAAAGTCATAGCACAAGTTCAGTAACTCCTGGAAACTAAGTGCAGAAGTAAACTAATTTTTCCACCTCAGAGTCTTTAGAATACTCCTGAAAAGAGCAAGCAGAAGTAATTTACACAAAAATGAAATACTGAAATTGGTATTCTAGAACTTGAAAGAGCTCTACCTTCCCATATGATCAAGGAGATAGCTGGTTGAACTAGAAAGACTATTTTTGACATGAGACATGATTGCAAATGCAATTTCCACACCCCCGATACAGGTCCTGCTCCTATACTAAAAGACATTTTAACAACAGCAATGTCAAAACACAAGAAATTAATCTCTACCTGCCTAGCTGTGGTAGCTTGCTGATACTACAGCTCCGCTTTTTGCAGAAAAGATGTCTTTTCATTCTATTCATGCACTGTCAACAACGAAATTCTTGTTGTCATCCCGTTCTTGCTGGCCTTGAAATAATGAATAGCATCCCAAATCACTGCCAGGGATTGTCTGCTGCTCAGTACACACACTGTGGCCAGAAAAAGTACCAGACCAAGAAGAGTTTAAACTAGCTTTTGCGTTTCCAGCCATAAACCTGCCACATCCCCAGGGTGAAATAACAGCCTGGCAGCTCTACAGTTACAGTGGGCCACAATACCTTCCTGTAAGCTACAAAAAGCCAGGGAGAAGCAGAGTAACCTAAGTCCAATCCCCATCTACTTTCTTGCCAACTGATGTTACAGTATGCCCTTTATGTGAGGGGTTGGAAAAAAACCTAAAAAAGCCCACAACAAAAACCAATAAGGATTCTCTCTCAGATATCAAGTATGTTAAATGAAAGACAGAAGGAACATAAAAGGACATTAGATAAGCTCGTAGGTTAAAAACAGTCAAACAGGCCTTAGATCGAGGAAACCCAACCATCGTGTATAAAACCAGACTTAGTATACCAAGTTATGCAATATCAGAACACAGCATAGATTAGGCTGTCTATTGACATTCTTAATTAACTCGCCCTGAAAGAACAGATTTTATTACCCAAGCCTCCACCAAGTTCCATGGACAGTTTCCATAAAGACTCCTTAAAAAAAGAGATATGAACACCACTGACAGCTGCAACAGCCAGTATAAAATACTAGAAGGAACTCTGGATGAACTGCAGAAAATACGAATTTTCACTTCTTTAATTGCTTGCCCCTGGTTTAGCAGATCATTTGAAAAAGTTTTATGTCCCAAAGTAAACTCAGAAACAGACACACAGTGGGCATATAAATGTAATGTAGCACAGTGCACAGGTCCCAACAAAAGCAGTGTCTTGGCTTGGTTGCCATATAGCTTTTCTTTGAAGGCAGAAAGAAAAAAAAAACCAACCAATCTACTTTTTGGTTAATAAGTACCACTGCCTATTCCCACAATCAGGACAGGTGGGGAAAAAAGTGCACAGAGAAATCGGTATATCTTTTCAAAACAGGAAAAAACCCAGAATCTTAAAATTTGTAACCAGCGCTGCCCAAACTCACAGGAACTCCCTTCACCATACAGCACACTGGCAGTCTTACAAGTGAGATCAGTAAGGAATGTATTTTCTTCATCAATACCTTTAGCTGCAATCAGGAACAAGGAACAGCATACTATAGGTTCTTTCTCCCAAAATTACTTCTGAAACCCCAAAAGGAAGAGTGGCTCAGAGCAAAATTATATTTGCTATCCAAATATAAAATCCTCCTCTTCATCCTCCAGCTTCAAATGGCAAGTTTGTACAGCAGAGCTTATGAAGCACGGATTATGCTTAAAGATCCACTCAACTTTAAATCTGGTCAAGATAATTTCTTGCTCAGAATCATCAACTTTCTATTATAGCTATATCTATTGTATCTTTTTGAAACCTACAGTCCTAAAAACAAGTTCATCCTATTTATTATCAACTGCAAAAAAAAAAAAACCAAACCAAGGAGACTGAATTTATTTTCTTTAAAACAGAACAAGAAGTCTCAAAAGAAAATTATTCTGTAAGTTAATTACTACATGTAGGAACTCGTTTCTCTGCCCATTATCAGCTTTAGAATAGAAGATTCTGAAGGAAATAACCACTTTCTGTAAGTCAAGGCAGTTTAAGAAAATGCAGTCAAGGCCCAACCATAACAATACTGGCGGTAAATATTGACAAGGGAAAGCACTTCCCCAGTTCACATGAATACACCCCATTTCAGAATGAATGGAGTACAGAACTTTTTAAAAGAACCCTCAGAAATGGCAAAGCAATTGCTGCTTTTATAGCTTGACCAGTTTTAATGGTAGAGTTTAAATGGTTTCAATTAATTGTGTAAAATAGAAAAAAGTTTCTTAAAAAAAAAATCTGTAAATCAGAGAATAGGAACAAGAAAGAAATTATTCTTTTCACATCATAAATAGTTTCTTGTAAAGAAAATCAAGACACATAAGGAACCAAGTTCCCCCTCTCAGTCTTTAAAAAAGTAAAATAATCCTGGTAAGTCAAAAAGGAGCCACTCAAAAGAATTTATGACCTAACTCGTCATCCAGAATTGCAAATAGGAACCCTTAAGTTTAATTACCTGAACAGAAGTACACACACAGAAAAAAAACAAACTACTAAACAAAACCAACAAGACAAAACCATACCCAAAAATGCTCTGATTCCAACATCTCTAACTCACAACCTAAGGGAATAAAGCAATCGAATGGGTTCACACAGCAAGCCCTCAATCCTCGTTTATGAGGAAGTGGTGCCTGGATGCTAGGGGGCCCACCCTCTCAGTAAGCAAACACACTTTACAGAAAGACTTGAAGCCTAATGAAAACAGGTATGAAAGAAAGAACTCTATGGGGTTTTTTTCCAGCCCAAAAAGGTGAAGAAAGTGAGGAGAATAAACCTTTTAAAGCTTGAACAAGATAACTTACAGGAAGATATAACTGTACTTGTCTATTAGGAGCACGAACGCATGAAGAACCCTGAGAGTTCAGGACTGACCCATCGCCTCATCTTTACCGTTCCAACACATCAGAACTCAAAAAAAAAGTGAGTGAGCATCTGCACACGCTTTGGTGAAGGGCTGCCTTTTCTTCCTAACTCTGCATAGGAGGCGAGACACGCTCCTCACCCCTGTACAAGCGGATGCGCCCCGGGGAAACCCTCCCTCTCCCCCAAGACACACGCGTAGCGTGGGACACGACGCGGTGCACAAACTCAGGCCGGAGCCGACAGTCCCCATCGTCCCAGTGACAAGGCGTGCGGAGGGCAGAAAGGCATGGCGTTTCCTTTCCTTCTGCCACCCGGAATGCAAATTCTACGGACGGAGTGAGTAGGAAGGTGGCTGGAGGCGGGTGGGAAATAAACTAAACCAACAACCCCCTCCAAAAAACACCCTAAACAAAATCAAAGACCAGCTCTGAAGGAAGGACTCTCCAGCCGGAGGTAGCCCCGGGGGAAGCGCCGCACGGCGACAACACTCTCCGCGAAGAGCAGCCCCTGCCCGCTCGAGAGACAGGATGTCGGTGCATTCGCCGCCTAGGCTCGGGGAAAGGCTCCTCACGGCTCCCCACCGGCGGTGAGGGGCCCGGCGGCGAGAGGCCGCGCTGTGGGGGCGGCGGGGAGCGGGGCGG
>VWZK01017653.1:0-41170 GCA_013396935.1 Baryphthengus martii | reverse complement strand
GGCGAGGAGCGGGGCCGCTGAGGGAAGGCGAGCGGGCAGGGCGGCCCCGGTGTCGCTGCGGGAGCTCGGCGCACACCGGACCGGGACCCGCCCGGCCTTTCGGGCACGGCCTCTGGTTTCATCGCATTCAAAACGGATCCAGCGAAGCCGCCCAGCCCGCAGCCGCGCCTGGTCGCTGCTGCCAGGAGCTAATGCGGACCCGCACTTCTCGCATCATGGTGGGGCTACAGAAACGGGATTAAACCTCTGCAAGCTGCCCTCAAAAATGGAAAGTTTCTAATTTTTAATTTGCCATAAGAGGCTTCTGCCCTGGACCCATTAGGTTTTTAAATTATGACTGCTTTTATTAACGTTAAAACCACTTCAGAATGCTTCTTTAGTAAATATCCACGGTTTGCCAATCAGCCGTTTACATCACTCTTCAGCCTTCAAAGATGAGGAAAAAATTCTCATGATGAGTAGATGTTGGCATTTGCCGTAAACCAGCTGTGCCCTGTCACTTCAGAAATCGCTAACGTTGCAACAGAAGACTGTCCCTTCCAAAGGGTAAATGAAAATCCAATTTAAGTGACAGTGTAACCGAAGTATTGCACACTTCGGAAAATGGGTCAATTTTTTTGTATGTACATAAACAGCAGCATTTCAGTTGGGATCAGAAGAGGCACAAACGACAGATTTTTGCAGAGTTGGAAGAATTAAAAGTGCCTGCTGTGCTTTGAAAGCGGGGAAAAAATAACCAGTATGTTAGTTTTCCACTGTGGGTTTGTTTTCAGAGATTCGTAACAGTATCACTTAAAGCAACAATGCAACAGCTGATTCTTTGGACACTGACACTACAGGAACATATAACTGTTTACGTACAATAGAATAACAATCGAATAGCAAAAGGCCGGTATCATCAAAACAATGTTAAAATCATGGTTAATTTTTTTAACCCAGAAAGCCCATGTGACCTCTGGAGAATTAAACCTGATCTGCTATGTCTGACAGGTTGCAAATTCACACCAGACTTTTGATCACCTGGAATTCCGACAAAATGGTTTCTTAATATGCACAAAAAACCCTTATCTTCCATCTAGACTTTGGGATTAGAAGTGTCCAGACCCTCCTGCACAGTGCAATAAGCATTTACAGTAATATCATGAACTATCATTATCATCAACCAAAAAAATCAGTTCCTAATGACAAGAGGATTTTCATCTGTACAGAAACATTGCTGAAAACCCAAAATACAGAAAACAACTACGAGCTTCCTAATGAAGTTACCAGGCTGCATTCATCAGAATGAAAATTAGGTGGAGCCAGTGTCTTTTTCATATTCTTAGTTATGACATCAGTAACTGCAGCACATACTGAGCTGTTCCAACACTGAAAGCTACTGGAACACAAGTTTTGCTCAGCATGCATTATTTTCATTTCAGTAAAAGAAGTTGTTTTGCAACTCTTTACTTTTTTTGGTGCTGGTAAACTAGTATTTGGTTGCATTGTATATTTTTGTGTCTTTTTTTTTTCCCTGAAATCTGTTCTCCTCTACCTAACCTCTGTCAGTCATCACCTGACAGCCATAGAAAGACATCAAAAGGACTCCCATGAGTAAGCTCAGATCAGTCCTCCAATGTCAAAAGAGATGGCTGATTACTGCAGAGGATAATCAAAGCAGACAGATCCTTTGGCTCAGTGGTACTGTTAACCCATTGCTTTCAACAACAGGCAAAAAACTTCCAGGTTTCACAAGGTGAGCTTGTGTAGCTGATGAGAACATAGGGTGGCATTAGACCTTCGAGACATTGAACTAAGCTCAAAGAAAGCAGAAGCTTTGAGATAAGAGAATGGTAAAGTTCTGCTTTTAGATGGAAAGTCATGAGTGGGGAATGAAACTACAGCAAATTCAATGATCGGTTAGTCTTTTTTTGTTGTTATTGTGCATACAAAACCTGTTTTTTTTTCTCAAAAAGTGCACTAGCTTTGCGAATTATCACCTGGCACTCTTTTTTTTTGCACAGGACTGAAATGAAACAAATATTTCCACTCTGTGTGAGGATTGTTTTTTTTGCACACCGGGTAAAGAACACAGATTTTGGACGACAGTACCACAACAAACACTAATCTTGCACTATTCTACTTGCAAATTTAAGGCAAACTCTACTGTGTTGTCTACAGAGGCACATCCAACTTCTTAGTTTGCTGTTGGAGAAATGAGACAATTGGTTACTTCCCTGAAGTTTCAGATTGCTGTTAGTAGTTTGTCCAATAAGGCCGGCATTTTTCTAAAGACAGTATTACTTCAAGAGGGATTTGATGACTAAGTAACTACTTCTAAAAAAGTTCCCAAATTTGGAATCTTTTTGGATGCTGATTTTTAAATATTTTAAGAAATTGGACAGCACAAATCACTCCTAGGTAAAATTCTCTGCAATTGCCAGCTGGACCTGGGTTTGTGCTATCGTACAGTGACCAAGGCTGCCCTGGCTTGTTCTTGGTCCTAGGGTTGAAAATCCTGCATTCTTAAATGCATGTAATTTATCTGTGGAAGTATTAAGAGAAAAAATTAAGATCCATATAGGATAGAATAGCAGTCTTCATACTTTTCTTTCTGTAGGCCCTTTCATCACAATGGTTCAGAGCACTTTTCTAGAATAGGCAGTATTTGTAAAGACAGACTTAAGCATAAAAGAAAACAAACCAAAATCCTCCGAGCCAGCCTTGTGGCTGCTTTCACATTGGGCATCTCTACCATCTGCTGTTGAGTGGCAGCGTTTTGTGAGTCATTCATTATATATCACGATGTTTTAAATTCAAACCTGCAATAGCAAAATGTATTCTGTTGTTCCACAGGACTGCTGTAAACTCAGCTAAGAAACCGCTGGTCTAATTCCTTAGCTTGGTCTACTATACAGACTGCTGGTGGCACACACACATCAATCCAGCGCTTAATCGTTGTCTGCCAAAAATCCAGGTGTAGTTGCACTTATATGAACAAACCCATAAATGTCAGTACCTTTGTTTTGCCCCAAAAGAGGTAAAGTAAGTTATGCTTCTGAGAGCACAGTTGCGCTGCTGTGGCTGGTTTTTTATGTAACTGCCATTCTGGGATTGCTTTGCCAGTCTAAACACATGCATATTATACCAAGAGAGCACTCAGACTTGACTGGCACAATATATCGCTAAAGAAAACAGAAAAAAAAAATATTGCAACTGCCATATTGCAAGGATACTGACACATCTATCACAAGCTACATCTCTAAGCAGACTGACATAAGGAGATTTATACAGCAAAACAATTGGTGCCGAGTACTCGATCTCCACACTAGGTGCATTTCAGACAGTTTTGCTTCAGGCTAAACCTGTTGGAGTACACTTAGCACATTCATGAAGCACATCTACCTGTTCGGTTCCATCTGAAAAGAGTCTAGTGCTTGTGATCTGAGGTAGCCCTCAAACGTGAGCCAAAGCCCAGTAAATAGGGACTAGCAGCAAAATCAGGTAAGGGGACTACTAATCAAACTAGGTACCATAGACCCATTTGTAATTTAAAGGATGGTTAATTCCTCTCTAAACGCCTGCCACCAAGCGAGAGATGACAAACATGAGATGAATAACAGCATTTGACTAAGACTTTGGTTCTGTGGTTATTTCCAGTAGCTATTGACAGCAGACCTAGTACAGGGAAAGCAGGGAAAAAACCCAAAAAGCCAACAAATCTTTCTCATTTACCTTTTTGTCCGCAGAGCACATTCTTTTAACAAGAGGTAAAAGCCTCAATTAGTAAATACTAATTATGATGTTGTACAACAAGAAAAGACACTATTGGCTCCACATATTCTCCACTTTATTATTTAATCTATCTTAATGAATGTCTGAAAAGTGATGTGGTTTCCTCCACCGAACAGAAGCAATCAATGTGTTTACACAATCTGGTAGGTTACTGTCCAGGGCTGGCTCTGTGCCTGTAAGGGCTGACAAGTCAGATGAGATACCCACGGAAAACACTCCCTCTGTCACCACAGGCAAGCTCTTAAAGCACCTTATTGTATCGCACGAGTAGGCAGTGTCCTTCTCTGAGGTCGCAAAAAGAACAAGCTCATAAAATGACATTTCATAAAATCAGCCCAGTTCCACAATATTTTACAGAGAATATTTCGCATGTAAGGATTATGAAGAGTGTGCTGAAGTCTCATTAATTCAGAGCAAGTTAAATGATGACTAAATATGCTTCTAAGTGCTCATGAAAAGTGCAGCTTATACATTTGTTTAAATTTACATTTGTTTAAATTCTTTAAGTTGCTATTACATAATTATAATTGCATAGATCAAGCATACATTACATTTCATATTAATTTTCATAGATAAAAATGTCTTCTGCATAAATTATTTTTATAACAACTATTAATACGCTATTCAAAATAATTTAAAGCAGTTCAAATCTCCTACCTATGTAACAATCATTGCTTCAGTGGAAGCTTTATAATCTGTGTGCAGGGTGATTGTTCTCATACATTCATTATTATTTTTCTCCTTCACCTATGATCCTAAATTCAGTTCTTATATCTTCTGTTTTAAAAGATACTGTAAATTCGAGTACTTTCATCTGATCCTGCTTTTTGTCATTCAGTTTCTAAGTTCTTAATACAGGTTGTTCCAGAGATAGTTACTTTGGATATCCATTTTATATATTCAACATTTTCTTCACTCTGTTCACCTTCACTTATATTTCACAGCATGAGTCATACAGACGGGTTATGTAATTCTCACTGTTTATTCTATTGCCTTTTCGGTTGATAATACAGATTCTATTTTCACCAAGTCAAGACCATTTCCTAAATCCTCAGAAGCTATCAACAAGACTTCTCTGTAGAAAATGAATCAGAAAAACATTAGCAATGTTCTAGTATCTGAATGATATAAAACTAATTTCTAGTACCTAATATTGCATATAAATAAGGATGCTCAATAAGCATTATTTAAGTTCTTCAAGCTAAACGTGAAATGCAAGATGCTTTAATTATTGCCTTATGACTGCTTAGTACTTTGTCTATTCATTTCAAAATCACCAATTTCCTTATGGTATTATGAAAACAGTGTTCCAAGTCTTATCAATATCTTGTCTTAATATTTACTTTGGTATATTCCATTTGTAACAATAAATATCAGTTCAGCTTTGAACATACTGAGGACCTCCCAGGGCCTAACTCATTCTCTGGTCTGTAAGAGTACATTTATTAAAGCTGCTGGCAACAGGGAGAGGAGACAATTCCATTCCTACCGCAATGTCCGGGTATGGCAGAACATTAAGGTAGCCTCGATTTAGTGTAACAACTCTCAGGTCTGCCCAGGATCCAGACTTCTCCACAGTGAACTTGGATTCTTGCCCTTTAGGAGCATTTTGTGAGGCTCTCGCTTTTCACTAAGGAAGCACTGATTTCACTTATTATCTGTATTATATCTCTGCTTGATTATTACAACTGGGGGTGGGAGGATATGTGGACCCCGAGCCCCTCAAAGTACTTTTAACATATATTTAATCATTATTAATTATCAGTGGCCTTGAAAATTACTATAACTTCTCTTACCACATTTGATGCAACCACCTAATTTCAAGACCAGTAATCCAGACCAAATTTATCTTGTTGCATAGACAATTGTCTGTGACAATTTTAGAGGATCATAAGTTAACAAAGCTTTTGCAGATTTGGAGAATTCCCCTAGATTTCATTTCGGTTACCACCTTGACAATGACAATACTAGTTGCTTGTCTTCTCAAAGCGACTGTCAGTTTGAAAAGGTCGCTGCTTGTAAAGCTACAATTAGCTCTGAGGTGGCTCCACCGTTTTATAGGCAAGAATATGCCAGTCCCTCTTCCTTTAATGGCTTGCTTGGCAAGTTCTAGTATTAAGATTTGAAGGATTCACACCAGTCTGCAAGGGAGAAGGCAGATCCAAGTACCCTGAGGTCATGGCAGAAAGAGAGATGCTCCAGACACTGTTTAAACAAACAGTGTCTGAGAACCTTTGTGTTTTCTACCCGATCTGGGAACATTCCAGTCAATACATTGTTTACTAACCTGAAAAAAAAAGCAAAATCCCCCAAACCTGGATTATTAGTTTTACAGAAATACCTCCCAATTTCTTACCTGAGTAAGACAAGTATAACCATGCAACAGCATAGAATTAAATAAACAAATAACACATGAAACAACAACAAAAACAAACAACCCCCCTGAAATACACATCACTCTTAAAAAGAAATTAAGTACTAGAAATGGACTTCTTTAAAGCTCTTCCATTGCTAATGATTTTACTTTGTCTTATCATACAAAGTTACAGGCAAGTTAACATAAACAAACGTGCCAAAGTGCACCATCTATTAACGTTACAAACACTGGTCACCACTTGGAATTTAGTCTGATGCTGGTTTTGAACACACATGTAAACAAGTATGAAAACTTTCAGCAAAAAAATTAAAAATTGAGTTTTTACAGATATTTTAAGTGTCCTCCACTACCATTTTGATAGGAAAAAAAAAAGACAGGAAACAAACCTCTTGCAAATTTATGACTTTGAAAAGATTTTATATATAAGCAAACAGTAAAATGCCATGCATTAGTTTCCTATCTACACTTCTTTGCCTGTATACCCTTTAAAACTGATACTTAAAATCCCCTTTTATTCTTAAAAATACTTTTTTTTATACAAATATTTTGTTACCTACAGTTTACTTTTTCCAGTGAAAGCCTCAGAGTTATAATTTGCACACATTTGAACATAAATTATGTTCTTCATGAATTCCTGATCTTTTCTATGGACAAGCACCATTGGTTGATACTTGCATTGCAGTCCTGATCCTGTCTTCACATAAGCAAATGAAAAATCACTCATAAGCTTCAAAAGAATATTTAAAAAGCTCACTTTTTTAACTATTCTGACATAATAAAAAATAATGTCAGAGGCTTGTTTTGTTGTTTTTTTTTTTTACTGTTTATTTTAATTGTCAGAAAAAGCAAACCCCAAATTTAGAGTTTCGATTCAAGGAAAGCAAAATACGTTATCACCATCTATTTTCACATCTAAGATCTAACTTAATTCTCTTTTGCCTATATGTAAAAAAACAAGAATAAATTTTCACTATTACAGGACTACTGTAAAAACTAATGTTTACAAATGCTTTGAGCATAAAGTGGTATGGAAGCATTTTGCCTGTCATTTAGGTAATGTCTTCAAAGAGAATGTCTTGCTCAAATATGCATTGGCAGGTTTTTTCTTGAAATATAAAAACATTTGCTAAGCAGTCTGTTAGTAAGAGTAAACCACCGAGGCAGAGTTTTGCCCTTAAATACGCATTTGTCAAGTTGAAATTTAAGTCAGCTATAACTATTTCTTGGCATCTAAAAATAACATTTTGATTCGTATAAACATACGGTTTAAACAGTCACCCAAAAATAAGGAAGGTCTAACCATTTCCTACAGCTCCAAACGACAGTCCGGAAGGCTCCGAGTCTGAAATGACGTAAAACCCAACAATGTTGTATTGAAAGTCTTGCAATGAACGTGCTCAAAAAGTCATTTATATAGTACTGAATGGACAACCCATGACTAGTCATGCAAGCAGTCTTGGTATCTAGAAGCTATTTAAATATGCAAATACAAAGGAAATAATTGACTAAATGCTGCTTTAACATCTCCTGGCAGTTAGATATCTGGGAATGGCCTTTCACAGGACTTCACCTCAACGGCAAGTCTGATTTACTGCTGCCTCTATTACAGACACACGCACCCCCCCACACCTGAGTACAGAAGAACAGTTGCACATCTTTGTGATGATTGTCAGAAATCTTGCTACATTGAAATATTTAATTAATAATTAGAGGCTTGTAAAAAGAATAAGTTCAGCATATATAGGCAAAAAAATAGCACTGATCCAATATTAACTTAATATTCAGCATTCAAAATAAGTCAGAAGAGAACACCAAGAGCAGCAAAATAACTTAGGGTTTTAAAGTATCTTGGTATTAGCTAGAATCTTCTTTCACCTATACTGGCACTGAATAATTTAAACAAGCATGCATTTAAATAGCTTTTTAATTCACAGATGTTAGACCATACCAAGCGCATCTTAATATCCAACTTTTTCAGCAATATAAGACTGCAATAATGTCACCTTATAACAAATGGCTATTTTTACTAAAAATCTGTGAGTAGACACTTCAGGCTCTAACATATTATACCAATAAAGAAAGGAAACCAAAATTGCACATGTACAAAACAGCTGATATATGCAAACTTCATTCAGCCTCTATTTGCAAGCAGATACCTATTTCTTACCTGAGTGCCGGGGAAGAAAATTTAAAAAAACCCAACCTTGCTAATTAGGCTATCAGACAACATGATGTCACGATACAAAACTTTATTCTGGTCAAAGATAAGCAAGTCTGCTCCCATGAGTTTTTCAGTAAAACTGAACAGAAACTGAACTAAATTTTCTACCTGCTCTCAAATTAAGATTTAGAAATAAGATATATTGCTGTACAAGAGGAAAACAAATGTAAAGAATGCCCCCTGCTCTGCTCTCCCCAGGCAGAACACTGCACCATGGCACTGCTAAAAAGTTTAAATCTTATTGAAGTACATGATGCTACATAGTTAACATACATTCATTTAACACACACTGGCATCAGCCATATAGTCTTAAAAGCATATGTTGAAGGGAAAGCAATGTTTGGTAAAACTTTCAGATAGAACAATAAAATGTTTCCCCTCAGAACTGAAAACGTGTTCAAGAGTCTACTTAAAACATCTCTGGAAAAAAAAGCCCAAATAACACCACCACCACCCTCCAACAACCACCACCACCACCATCCATAAAAAAGCAGTGACTTTGTCTTGGGCACAGAGGTCTTGTCCTGGAGGCAGGGTGTTATTTATAAACTTATGTCTGATTATAAATTGCTACTCAATGTAAAAACAGTTTCCTCTTTTGGTTTTATCCAAAAGATTTGTGAGTCTGATAGGGTACGCTACCAGTATTGAAACTTTTGCTTTCCTTGCTATTTTTAGCTTGCAGAGGCTGGCACAAAACATTTACCAGAGCTTAATGGCTTGTTCTGTCATTGCTATTATCATCAACCACTCGGATGGAAAGTTGTTAAGTGTGCAGTTTGAATTCATAGGTGCTTGTTTTCCACTGGTTGACATCTGCATTGATCATGTTGCGCTCTGTGAAAGTAACCCGTCCTTCGGAATCAATGAGAACCACCGTGTTAGTCCTGAAATGACATCAGGGTAGAAGGTCAAGCCTTGTGTCCGTTATATACATTCGCAAGATCCCATCCCTCATCGCCAAAGATTTTAGCTCATGTTTTTTCTTGAATGCATCATCACTACAGTAGCGGGGTAGAAACCATCCTGGCAACTCCAAATGGACATTTCCGTCCCTCCTTCCGTCACTCCACTGTTCTGATTCCCTGTTGCACTTGCAGCAGCTGACACACAAAGCTGCTCACTTACAGAGAGTATGATAAAAGGTTAAATTTTTTTTTAGTGCTGAGTGTTACCCCCAGCAGCGCTACAGTCTTGAGGAAGAGTGGCTGTTCTGCTACTACACTGGGGAACCAGAACTGTGTTATCTTGTCTTGGACAAACTGAAGCTATTTCACATTGCACACCAAAGAGAAACTGTAATGTGTGCTTAAAATGCTGATCAGTAGCAAATCTAAGACACCAGAACACTGAGCAAGGAAACGCTTCACTGAATTATACTTCACACCTGAACAGATGTAAAGCAGTCAGTATAGAATTAAAACTCATAGCAGCACAACTTCAGTTTGAGATAGGCTTTGATCTGGTACACATCTATTTCTATGATTTTTTTTTTTTTACCTTGTTCCATAACCTGGACAACGAACACATACAGCTGCATACTTGTTCAACATAGGGCGTATATAATCCTTCCCTTGGTCTTCAATTGCAGGGTCTGGCAATTGACTGGAAAAAGTAGTAATAAAAAAATTGAATTCTCCAATATTAACACATTCATTCTTCTTGAACCAAGAAGACTGAGTGGTTGATAAACAATAATCACTTTTCAAAAAGTACAGAAGTGTGAACTGTGCTCAATACTGAAGTATGAGGAAAACCAAAGATAAACCAGTTTGTAAGCTCTTTCCCAAAGAGATTCTTTCAAGCTCCTGAACTTTTGTCTCACTTTAAGAAATATTTTCTCATATTTTGACAAGTTTTTAACTTTCCTTGTTATTCTTTGTCTGTCCTTCTGTATTTTAGTTACAATTAATACATTAACGATCAAGTAATTTGAGGCATATCACATAAACCATCATTTTTCCAGTTAGACTTTGGGAGTTCCTTTTGTGTCAAAGAAAGGCCTCTCTGTAAGATGTAAAGTATAACAACCTTTTGAAAAATCATTTAATCTGATAGTAGATGAAAAAAGTAATTACGACTACTTAGCAGACTTTCCAATTACTATCTATCGCTCATATGTCTGAGTTCTTACGTAAACATTTCTTTTGAACCACTGCAAGATGCCTCAGACATGAATGTTAGTTAGTATTAAAACTGACTGATCAAGTTAGGAAACTGGATCGATATACCAGGCACTGCTTTGCTTCAACACAAATCACCCCCCGAAGCAGGCAAAAGTCAGCCTAAACATGGAGGTGTCTGGACAGCGAGCAATGATATGAACTTAGGCCACAGTACCTCCTTTACCCTATTCCATGTCTGGACATTGAAGTGTTGTCAATCGCTTCTACTTTCTAAACATCCAGCTTATGGGCTCAGGTTCACTGTGTAGCCAGTAGTGACAGCAGGAACCTTACTTAGAGACTCAAACTCACCTCTTGCGAACTTCCTTGACCAGAGGCCTACAGCTGAACTGTGCTCAAATACTCCCTTATATCCTTCCACCATTTAGCCTGAAACACTGGCAATGTTGAGGAAGGCAGCTGGCTCTACTCTGAAAATAGTTTGCTTCTCCACCCTCTCTCTGTCTGCACTCTGGGTAGCAACAGAGAATAGCCGACAGCTAGCAGGATGGACCCACTCATGTAAACAAGTGCTTACTCTGTGCAAAGTAAGAAATGGAACCTTACCCTACAGTGAGCCTACACAGAGCTTACAGCAAGCAACTTAACACATCTCTTGTCTTGCACTTATTACCCTTACTAAGAGAAGCGGATTCTTTAAAAGAAAAGGGCATGGAAGAATCAGTGTACAGTCTATGAGTACTAAGACTGCATTAATAATGTTTACTGGGTCTGCTGCTCAAAAATCAATATTGTTGGAAGTCAGTCTCTGTGGAGAGAAAGAACACTACTTTTGCCCTTCATTACCCAGCTTTAGTGAACGCATACAAGGCTAAGGTTTCTTTTCTGCCAAAATATTTTCTATATGCAATTTGAACTGGTTATATCACATTTTCAGTAAGCTCTGGCTATCATTTTCTTACGGCTCTTGATTATTCATCACTGTAAGAAGCTCCTGCACCAAGTCTTCTTTGGTAAGGTCTTGACTTCTCTTGATCACTTCTGTGAAAAGCTGCTTCCCATACTGAAGTTTCTTCCAGGGTGTATCCAACAAAGAATTACTCAATCCATATATTCCTATACATATAAAAAAACCCCAAAGAACTTGTTAAGCTCTGGAGTTAGGAAAATTAACTTACATGATATACACAAAATAACTTCACAATTATCTTCTCCCACGGTCCGAGGGACAAACTCAAATGCTATCAGCAAACTCATCACTAATCTCTTAGGATAATTTGCTTATTCATCTTATTGCCACCTTTCATTTTGCTTCAAAAATAAATGAGGTCATTAAACAATGTATCAAAGCTGCACATAGTGGGATAAGTAAATAAGTAACTTCAGACAGTTAAGAGTCTTGTAGATATGTAACTCTAAATAGTACAACCATTTTTCAACTACTCTTCCGGACGGCTACTTCTGAACGTTTTGTTAGAGAGGAAAAAAACCCCACAAAACCAATACTTAACAACAAAAAAATCCCAAATAAAACCCCCAAATACCCACTCCAGAGCATCATTGCTTTAAATTTACTAAAACTAGTTGAATTTGAGACTTTCACCACTATCATTAACACAATGGGTACTGTGGTGTGAAATCAGGTGAAATACCAAAGCCTGTTTTTTCC
This sequence comes from Baryphthengus martii, assembly GCA_013396935.1. Classification (NCBI taxonomy): domain Eukaryota; kingdom Metazoa; phylum Chordata; class Aves; order Coraciiformes; family Momotidae; genus Baryphthengus; species Baryphthengus martii. The sequence continues at coordinate 29,003 of VWZK01017653.1, read as the reverse complement.
CTCCAAAACACAAGACTAATAGAAACATTGGGGTATCACATAACTGAAGTGCAAAATCATCATATGGTTGAGTTTATTTCTGCAAAGCAACTTCAACCCTTCAAACTTTACATGTCATGAAACTAATGAAATCTGTAATAATGAGGAAGATTTTTCACAATGAGAACAATTAGCCATTGGAATAATCTCCCCTGGAAAATGGTAGATTTTCATCTACATGGGACATTTATAAGATTTGGCTGGATGGGGTGCTGGGCCATCTTGTCCAGACTGTGCTTTTGCCAAGAAAGGTTGGATCAGATGATCCTTGAATTTCCTTCCAATCTGGGATTCTATGAGCGATCAACTGCTTAGGGACCAGTCCATGTGGGGCACTTCTAGCTGCATGGTATCTACACATTCAGTAAATAATGTTTGGGATGTATGTGTGTGGGATAAATCAACTTAATTAGAAAGCATATTCTGGTGATTTGCAGTTGTCATTACAGATTTCATAAAATTCAATGCCATTTAAGTGATTCCCCAGCTAATCTGTATCTGCAGATACACTAGAAAACACCTGCCCCCTTCCCAAACAGGAGACCAGAGCAGGCATGCATCTTACACTCCAGCTGTGCTTAAGCACTCCTCTGTGCTAATAATCAGTACTTTGTTTCACAGTTTTACTCTAATCCATGTTTGCAGCAGTTACTTTCAACCTCTGGTTTGCTAAACTGTGAAAAAAGTACAGCAGAATGACGTAATTTTGCAGTCTAGTCTTTTCCAGTTTAATTATATTAATCATAATTTAGTTTTGCCTCTGATTTTACTCTGCAAAGCAACATTTGATGACAAGGAGATTTCTCTTTAGAGGTACCCTATATTTCTCACCACAATCCAAGTAAATAAGCACCAAGACAACCACGGTAATCTGCTAAAGTCTGAAGATACCTAAGATTTGTGATTCAGTTTCTCATTACAAGTAGCCAGATGTTACTCTTTTTTAATATATTTTTTTAATATTTGAATTAAAACCTGTTTTGTGCTTGTAGCCGTACAAAATCCAACAGCTGTTTCCAAGCTACAATAACTATTTGCCTACTGGCAGCACCATTTTGACCATTAACTTAAGCAGGCAGAATAAGTCAATAACTGTTATCAACCAGCTACACTGCTCAGGGCCTACTATGTGTCCTTGTCCATTCAAATTGGCTTTTTGGTGATGAATTCTCAAGTATCGTTCTATGTAGTTGGCTAGCAAAGGACTAGATTTTAAATATTTTAAATGAATCCAACTGATATGACAGATTTTTTTTCTCTTTTCTTTTTGCAAGCCAATTCTGTCCCTAGGGCAGCATAGTCCCATAATGCCCTTAACACTGCAGGGTAACGAGTGTCAGGGTCAAGTGTACAAACCTCTGAAAATTCCATTCCTCACAACAAACTTCTGTCCTGCAGGCACAGTTACCTAAGGAGCATCCTACTAACTGCAGTCCAGGTGGGTACACTGACGCAAATAGAAGCTTTTAATGAACTATTTATTTTTTAATGAAACTTGTTAGTAAATACTACTTGAATTTAAGAGCAGTTAGTTTTGGCAGGTTTTTCTTTTTTTGGTTTGTTGTTTTGTTTTTTTAAGAATGCAAAGAAAAAGTTAGTGAGGACAATGCTTAAACAGCTAAACTACTAGAGCAACAGAGCTACATCCTGCCCCCTTTAAAAAAAAACAAAAAGTAATATTCAGACCTTTCTGAAGAAAGCCTACCAGGATTTAGGAAAACAGGTTCTGGTTCTCCTTTGTTTCCATAGTAGCAAATTACATCTCCTTTGGTAGTACTGAAAAATATAAATAAGAATTTCTCCTTGAAAAACCATCAGCTTCTATATTTGATAATGCTCTGATTTCGTGCAGTCTTCAAACACAGCAAGATGTGTCTCCCACTGTTACTACTATGATACCACAGCCCAGAAATTAAATGATGAGTCACATTACTTTCCTCCTTTCAAAAATACTGTATTAGCTGTACCACTGTCAAATAGTATCATTATCATTTTTAAACGTAAACATAATAAAATTCACTAAAAACCCAGAATTGCTTCATGGAAAGTAGCCAGGCTTAGTAACAACTATTGGTATGGTTTTTAGTAACTGGAGGTTTAGTTACTTGGGGTAAGAGGGGCACGCTGAAACAAAAGGACGGTCCATCACAGCAAGTAACGTTTTCACACACTTTCTTCTGAATCGCTGCTGCAATCTAAGAGGCTGACTACTGGTTTATCTGGTATCAGTGAATTTTCAGGCCCACTTATGGCAATGTCGTAGGGTATAGTTGGGTTCTCTAAGTGACAGATATGTATTTTCAGGCTGTTTGCAGATAATTGTAATTACTGTTTTTAAGCTCTCTCTAATTGTTGGTACTGGCTTCAGCACTCTCTCACACACAGTTTAGCAGAGAGGTTCTCACATAACATGCAAAGACAGCTTCCAACACTGCAAATAACTCTCACTTGGCAGAGAAGATATCAGCACTATCTGAATAGCATAGATTTTTAAGTACTTGTACTGACAGTGACTACACAAATACCAAATCAACTGTTCAGAAAAAATAAATCAAGAAAGTTGTCAATAAGCCTTAGGAGAAATGGAGGGTGGGGAATGGATTGCCATTAGATAGCTCACTCTCAATATCCCTCAGTCCCTTCAGCTGATAGGAAATGGTGATTCCTCAGAGTGATACTAGTTGGTGGGATCTGTTTATTTTTTTTTTTTCCTTTGTTTTGTGAGGTATTGTTGTTGGTTTGGTTTTTTATTTTTTTAAAAAATTTGCCAGGACACAGCCATGAGATCATATAGTTCTTTATTTCACTCTAGTGATTGAGTTGTTTACAGTGGTAGAGAGTATTATTCTAGTTACTGACAAATACATTCTGACTTTCAATTTGCTCCCCAAACTCTAATTTCTTAGACAACAGATAGACTTTCTGAATTAAAAACGCCTACTCATACAAACCACAAAACTTGCAGTTAAGATTGAATTTGGACCGAGTAGCATAAAAATAATACAGTAGAAAAGCCATTTCCAGCTCCTCATTTTCTCCTAAGATAAAGAGACATATCTGTGCCTTGATGCAAACAAAAAGAGTATATAGAAAGCAATCTCATTAATGATGTACTGGAAGTTAAATTGCTCTGCATAACATCCGCTACTCAAACCTTAATAATAAGTAAAACAGTCTTGATTTAGCTGTTTATATTCTTCTTAAAAAGTCATTCTGAAAGATGTTCTACAGCATCCTTTGCAAGACAGCCAAATGAAGAGGGAAATATTAACTTATTAATTATACGAGTCAGAAGAGGCAAGAGGAAGAATAAAAAAACAAAACCACATGAAGCAAAAATAAAAGTGCCTTTTGTCCTCTGTACGCTCCTCTTCCTCCAAACCCAGAAGTCCTTTCTAGTCCTTTACAGAAAGATGCCCAAGTTTTTCGGCATAGTTAGAAGACAGTCGTTGTAGCAGGTGGTATTTGTGTAATGTTACTTTTCTTGTTAAATATCATACAAGAAGCTCTCAGTTATTCTGTTTACAATTTATCTACTGTTAAGAGAAATGTGGCATTTTCTGAACTTTCTTCTAGTGGCTTAAAAGACATTTCTTTTCCTTAGCTTTGTTTTTCTTTTCAACATTAAGATCCTTGTTCAAATTTACCTTATGCTGATCTCAAGACTCCTTACTGAAAAGCCCAACTCTCCACAGAGAGCTGCCCACATCAGAATCATCACAGCTCACACACCTCTGTTTCAGCACAGCACTGAGTATTGAGCACTCCTTTCCTTTTGTGGCCCTAAGTCTTATGAACTGAAGATTTTTACTGCTCTCTGCTAGAGTTCTCATGTGAATGTATTACCTGTGATTCAAAAAAAAAATAAAAAAAATTACAAATGCCCTTTTTACAATCTCTCTTTTTTTTTTTTCATTGCTATAAAGTATGTCAATGAAAAGGGCATTTGTTTCTGTACCCTATTTGGAGTATTTGCATTGGGAATATCTAGATAGTTCATAACAAAAACAGCTGAAATGAAGTAGAGGGAAAATACAAGAAATGACCAGAAATTTTCTTTCCTTAATTTCTTGAAAGGCAATTGTCTGTTCCACTACCACAGATCAAACTGTGCAGGTGGCCCATTTATGGAATCTGTTTAAAGAGTTGTATTTTCTCAGACACAAAAGAGGGTTTTAAAATATCGTTTTTAAACACACTAAGGCAGAGAAATATAGCATATTCAGTGAATATGATAAAGTGCTGCTGAAAAGTATAGATATAAGAAAAAAAAATTCTATTAGCAACACCTGAAACTTTCTTTCTATTTCTTGAGGCTCCTTCAGGTACAAACATGTTCTGAATTAAAAGTTACAGAGAAAATAAAAAGGTTTAATTTGATCATGAGGAGGTAAACTCAGCAATCAAAACATCAGCTGTTTTCATTGGACACATAACATTTTCTTTGTTGGATAAGATTATCAGAAATAAATTATTGGAAGAGTGGGAAAAATCTGTAATGAAATATTCACATATTATGCTGGTTCAGCAAACTCTTTTTCCAGTATACTTACTTGTCTGTAGAAATATTTGTATCAGAAAAAAATGAGCTAAAGGTATACTTCCTGAAACTATTTTTATAGTCATGCTATGTATAACAAGAAGTCTTTGACTCTCCTTCCTGTGACTAGCTCCTTCAGTTAAATTACCAAGGTATTTTGCTATTAAGTCAGATGGACACTACCACAAATTGTCTAAAATTTCAAATGTTAAGACTTTCATATATTCTCCCCTTAAGTGGATTCTGCCAGGTCTTCAAGGAGACCTGAAAAACTTTAGCTAGCCAGAGAAGCTGAGCCATACTTTATTTGGCTACAAATACTAAGCTACATATCTGAGATGCCTGGGACCTTACAGGAGTGAAAGGAGTTCAAAGGATCAAGAGACCTTCTGTGAGGAGGGTGTATGAGTTCAGTTATTCAAAAACTGAAACTTCTGAAAACAGGCTAATGTTAATCATCTTGCTCAAAGCACGTTATTGCTCTTGCAAAGCCTTACATAAACACAGACCCAGGCCAAAACCCAAATGGAAGTTAGACTTAATGTTCTCAAGTCCTTGTTTATTAACGTTTGGTTAGGATCAGCAATTTTAGCAATGTCAGGTCTTTCCTCTCCTCAGCATTCTTTGTATTATCTTCCTGGCTAGTGAATGGTTAGCATAAAGTGATGGTAAGGTGTGTGATGTATGTCTATCCCAGCTAGGGTTAGACACCTCCCTACAAGCCTGCTTTAGAGTTGGCACACGGTTAATACTAATACTAGAAAGAAATCCTTGGCAGCTAGAAGAGGAGAGCGTTGAACTGACCGGTCTGACTTCTCAGTCCCAGTCCCAGGCTAGGATTCAAGAAGTCCTATACCTGTAAGAATACACTGGCACACTGCATTTTCCATGAACCGGGGTGTAGAAAAGCAATGTGCAAGTACAGTATTTCAGGTCACCTGAAGCGGCTGAATTGGTGTGTTTCATGGAGCAAACTATATTGTATCTCAAAGGCAAGTAGTAGTACTTTGGTTTATTTGTTCTCCATGCACTTAATCATTGTCTGTGTTAAATAAAATCCAGCTGGAATTAATACATGGATTGTATTTTTCAAAGTTAAAAAAACAGAGAAAAACAACATCGGCCGTTAATGGGCTATTGTAACATTAACACTTGGGTCATTAAAATAAACATATTAAAACTCCAGTAGCAATCATAACACATAAAATGCTTGTAATATATTTAAGCAAAGAAGGCAAAATCATTAAGGTCAGTACAGGGTTGGGTTTTTTCAATTAAGGCACCAAGAATTGCACTATTTTATTGGTGTATTAAATACAGATTCAACAATTTGGACAGAGTATCTGCTGTAGGTCTATGAATAGAAAAGATCAGAGCAATTGTTATCACCTGAGGTCTCAAAAGACAATTTTAGATGGAAAGGCAGAGAAACAGCCCAAGCAAGCCCTTGAACACCACTGTAAGACACGTCCTGTTGTATAATGAGACTACATGCTGAATAAGTAGGCATTACTGACTTCCTTTAACAGTGGCTTTTTATGTGAAAGAATATTATCATCTAGCATCTGTTTTGAGATTCTCGTGACTGACAAATTCAGTAACATGATCCCCTGGAGTTTAATAAAAAGATGGGGAATACATACAAATGGCAGGATCACTAATCCAGGACATCTGTACTTTATTGTTTCCACATTCCCCCAGGTGTGTATTTTCTGTTACACTTACCTCCACTGCAACACTGCTGCTGCCTTCTGTCAAAAGGAGACTGAAGCCTCCCAAGAGACTTCTGTAATGGGGATACTTCAAAAATTCAGTTCACTGTGCCAGTCAGCTGCTCTTTCTCTTATTATTTGGCTACTGTTTACAGATACTTCGTACTGAACATCAAGGCAGAAGCCAAGATGAAAAAAGTCACTGTAAGCTTCACCATAGCAATAGTCTCAAAATCCTGGCCTGGACTTAGATTCTCTTCCCTCCCAGCCTTACAAGTATTGATACCAGTTTCACTGGAGAAGTAATAAAGGCATAATTAAAGTGATGATAATAGGACCCAGCAGACATATTTAATTTTTTTTTTAAATCTCAGTCATAGCTGACAGCAGAGAGAGAAGAAACTAAAGCTACATAAAAATTATGCTCTGAGCTACATCATTCTTTCCAAAAAATGTAAGCAATAATAAGTGTTCTAGGAAATATTCTAGGCAGCACAGATCTCAGTAGGAATAGATTCTTCACAGCAATTATGAAAGCCATGCAGAGTTTGCCACAATCACTTCTTAATGCTGGTGAAAAGTAAGCAATGACCTTTTGCACCCTTGCCCTGCTTCAACTTCAAGGTGGCTCCAAGTCATGTTCAACAAAAATATAGACAGAAAGGCAAAAAAAGAGAGTAATGAGGCAGTAAAGCTCCACAGGGTGTGGGTATCACCAAGTGATCACTCCCCTGGGCACTGAGCTCTAATCTTCTAACAGGGTGAATATTTTAAGTAACAAGGACATCGGATTGTTTTATGAATAATGTGTGCATGTAATTTTCGTGCAAGGAGAAAAACTGACAGCTTGAAATGCTGAACGGTAGTTCCAACTGAGTAGTGTGGTTCACAGATGAATTTTCTTTTCTTCAATGTTCATGGGCTAATCAAAACGCTCTTCTGTTCTGAAGCTATAAACAAACATGCGAACACCAATCCACCAAAGCCCAAACATTTTTGTGCAGACCACCTACCATCAAACAAAACGGTGATATGCTAGAAACTCACAGCATACAAAGTCTGCTTTAAAGCACTACTCTGATTTTGCTGTCAGTGTCCAAACACTTTTTTTGTGTTGTCACAGTTTTGTTTAACTGAACAGAAGCTGACACCAGAGAGAAGAGATAAAATAAGAGTCTCAGAAGCTTTTTTCCTTCTTTTGTCATTGGACTGTCCATCTCATTACACTTGCAAATGACTGAGGATCTATGCAGAAATCTTTCAAAGGTGCTAGTACAGAACACATTAGAGAAGTACCTGAACACCTCATTTTCGTGAGGAAGTCATAAAGAGCAAGACAGATGTACTCTGCAGAAGGTGGCATTAGGACAGACAATGCATGAGAAGAAAGGTAAGTGCGCTTACAGAGCAATCATGATGACTTCCCCATCTACATTCTTTCCACACCAACAGTCTGACCCTATCTCACTTCTCAAAGGAAAGGCTCCTAAATCTTATCTCTGGAGAGCAATCAAATCCCTCCCACGTAGCCTTGTCTTGATAACCACACTGAATGTGACAGCCCTGTTTCTAGAACCTGGTCACACCGGTCAGGTATTTCAATCTTATGAGGCCCTGCACTATCAACAGTTCAGTTAACTCTTCTTCCATACACCTTTTCTTCAGTTTGCCTTTGTTTTTACCTACCTACCTAGGGAAGAAGAACTTCCCTAGACCTGCTGGACACACTTTTCTTAATGCACTCCAGGATCTCATTGGCCCTCTTGGCCATAAGGGCTCATTGCTGTCCCATGGACAACTTATGTCCTCTAGGACACCAAGGTCTTTCTCCATGGGGCTGCTTTCCAGCAGGACATCCCCTAGTCTGTACTGGTGCCTGGTGTTATTCCTCCCCAGATGCAGGACTCTACACTTGTCCTTATTGAACTTCATGAGGTTCACCTTCGCCCAGCTCTCCAGCCTGTCCAGATCTCGTTGGACAGCAGCACAGCCTTCTTGCGAGTCAGCCACCCCTCCCAATTTTGTATCATCAGCGAACTTGCTGAGGGTGCATTCTATGTCCTCATCGAGGTATTTTATAGTGTGTATATATATATGTATCTATTACCCTCCACACACACATTTTCCAACCCCATTGTCTTGAGGATCTGCAATTTCAACTGGAACTCAGTCCTATTCACCATCACATCAAGGATAAAACCTATTATTAACCAAACCTCGCTCTCCAGATCAGAAGATGAAGAATACATTCCAGTACCTAATCTCTATTTTCAATACATTACCAAGTTAGTCAATGCAGGTGATGGTAGAGTTTACTAGATTTCCCCTGGAGGGACTGAAAACTGCCTGTCACAGGGGAGAGCAGAACAGCTTACACAAAAGGCCGTTTTCTACAGCTCTCTCCAGCTGACTTGTTTTGTATGGGACAATTCATCTATTCCTCATGGAAAAAAAGTGATTCACTCCCATTACACCGGATCTTATTGCACGTAAACAACACAGGCTCTAACTGACAACCTGTTAAGACACTCTAAACTTGCTGGGAGAGTGACAAAAAGCTGCCACTTCAGTTTGTTCTTCGGGGCAGTCTGTACTGCACATTTGGTGCTATGGAACACAAGTCAGATGCTGTCACAGCAGCACTAACACAAGTTTGAGATACCCATGAAACTCTGAGCAACTGTAGCAACCAGATTTGTTGGACATAAACACAGGTTTTCCCCAAGACAGAAATGCTGTCCCAATCATCAGCAAAAGCAGCTCGCTATTACTTCAGATATCACAAAGGGAGAAAGAAGGAAAACTGCTCTGAATCTTGAGCAGACATTTTCTTAGAGACCAGTCCAGCCTCCGATAACCTTGCTCCTCTCTAGTCAGACCTACTGACAGTCAAAATGGGAGGAGTAGCAACACTGCCTTCTGGAAAACTAATTCTGCAGCCACACGACTCCACATAGCCACCGTTGGCCATATGCCATACATTCAACAGAAAAGCACATTTAGCATAATGGGATAAGTATTCATGACTCTCACACTTAGCAGGTATAGCAGGATGATAAACTGGAAAGATGAGAAAATTCAAAGTACTAAGTATTTTTTTTTAAATAAGAATAGTGTATTGTAAAAGAAACAGATAGTGTTTGACAACACGAGCTGTCACAGAACAAATAGCTTACAGTAAAAGCATCAAACCCCACGCATGTTTAAAATAAGAGCCGCAAAAAGGTGTGGAAATAAACAACGAGACTTTACAACCCATATGGTGGTTACCAGCTCTCCCTTCTCACATCATTGCACCTGTATCATCTAGCACACTGTCATCATAACAACACAGAGAAGATAAAAATGTCTTTTCCTGAAATGTGTACCTAAAAACTTAAACACTGTAAATCTCCTTCTAAATGTGCTCCTTACAGTCAGCAGTATCATGTGCTCAGATAGACCCCTCGCCAACAGTGCTTCATTTACACTTTCCTCTCCATTTCACAGCACTAACAGAACCCATCGCTATTTGTTACACGACAGAAGAACACGGTCAGAATAATCGTCAGTCTTTACTTTGAACAGCAACACGGCCCAACAAAATAGAATCAACTACGACAACATTTTCTATTTACATAGAAAAGTAGCTTCCATTTATATACTACATTTCTCTCAGGAGCACTTGTAATTTCCTAAAATGACAAGTTTACATATATTATAGAAATTGCTCTGCATCATTAGCTTGCCAAGAATTTCATTTCATCAGTGTATCCAAGGCTAAGGACATATCAAAAAGGAGAAGTTAATCATCACATACATCTTTTAGAGTGATACTCAACAAGGAATTATGAGCTGTATCACCACAGAAAGGCTATTCAATTGAACATACAATTCCCTATCAGCCTAGCATGGAGGAAATAACAAACAAAACCAGCACATGAATGATTGCCTTCATAAATAAAGCCAATCGAATCTAATTTAATAGCATAGCAGCCATGATGACTCTTCCATTTACCTAAATTAGAACAAAGAAACTCAAACTTACTGCTTGCTAGCTCACACCTTGAGTATCATGTTTGCTTGAAAACATAGGAAGAGCTTGGAAATACAGAAGATACCAGAAGAAATAATCTTACTCAGTTACAGATAGCCTTCCAATTTGAGAAAGCTAGCCAGGCAGCAACGTGTAGCAGAGAGCACAAAAAGCCAAATCCCCTGACCACAGTAGAAAATAAATTAAGCAACAGAAAAATGTTGAGAAGTCTCTGGTGGGATAATGAACTTTGTAGAGATAAAAATAACAGAAAAGCAGCAAACCCTGAAATTGCCTAACCGGCTCCTGGATTAAACTTTTGGCAACATAACCTATACGCTTATTCCTTAAGCGGGCACACCAAGCAGGAGCACGCGGCTGGTACCATCATAGGTGGCTCACATCTGCCTTGCTATATTCATTCTTTTAGACGTCAATCACATATGAGTTTCATTTTACTTTTCCATCATACCACAGCAAGTTAAAAAACGAAAACTAAAAATCTGGCAGAATTATGAAATAAAAGCCTATATGAAGAAAGAACAAAAAAAGATGACAAAACACTTGCAGAAAAGTGGGAGAGTAGGGAAGAAATGACTGGTAAGTCACCAGCTGGAGGCAGTCTAATACAGAAAATGAAAAATGTGAACACAAGGCCAGTTAGTGATAGGGTACTGGAAATTATTTTCACTGAATATGGTGAACACTATGACCTTCTGCTTTAAGTGTATGCGGTTTCCCAGAAGCATGTAGAGAAGCTGAGGGGAAGAAGGCCCTGCATCATCGGGTTGTCCGATAAGATTAATGCTTCTGTAGAAAGTGTGCCAAAGCAGTAGTGGGCTCTTGGCAATTTATACCTGCTTCTGGTCATGAAGTACACGTCTAACTGAGAATTGATACATAGCCTAGAGGTGACTTAGCTCTGGATTTCTATTCTTCTGAACCAGGCATAATGAAAAGAAAAATCAGGATATGTGCTCGTGCGCGCACACATGCGGGTGCAGTGAAGAGGACTGTGCCAACCACATTGATTATAATCAACTATTCAAGGTCGTTTTGTCAGCCACAGAAACATGAAGTTAATGTATTTGTTAGGTGCTGGGTTTTTTTAATGTTTCAGTAAAGATTAATGGCACAGCCAATCTGACAGGAATAATAGCTGAAAGCTTTCAGCTGTTTCTAATCCTGCCTCAGCACACTACCTCTCAGAGGAAAAAAAATGCCAAGAAATTACAGAGCCAAAGTTTTGTTTTCTCCAAAACACAAACCCCATAATCTTCAGGGTAAAGACTGACAATAGCTTACTAGAGAAACAGTCTTAACAAGTTTCATAGAAAGCAATGATTAGAATAGAATAGCCCTCCAGGATTTGAAAGCTGAAAAAAATAACAAAGAAAACTATGGCTAGAGTAACATTAGCACCTTGCAAGACAATTAACAAAAAAGAAGAGCTCCAGCTTTAGTTTGTGACAGGTTTCTGTATTGTCACACTTCTGTGCTAACAAGTACACATATGTCACTGCTATTATCTTGTTCCATTTGACATTGTGTGATATTTGTAGACTTACTTCAAGTCAGCTGCTAATAAATTAAATCCATTGTAAAGGTGTCCTTCTGCTGAAACTTTCTTCAAGTAAGAGTAGCTGTCCAGATCTGCAGTCAAGAAGTTTGTTACAAGAGCACCTAAGAAAAAGAAGTACATAGAGCAACTTCAATGTGTGAACTCACTATTCTGACAGGCTTGGCATAACAAACAGCAAACAAACACAAGATTCCTGTCACCAACAGGGTATAACAGTGGAAAAAAACCGAAACCACCAAAATATCAAACAATTAACCAGCCTTTAACAATCTTACTGCATTGTATCATGTTCACAGTAAGAGCTTAACTTTTATTTTATGAGAAGCACCTGAGGGACCTAGGATTGTTTAGTCTAGAGAAGAGAAGGCTGAGAGGAGACCTTACCGCTCCCTGCAACTACGTGAGGGGAGATTGTAGTGAGGTGGGTGTTGATCACTTCTCCCAGATAACTAGGGATAGGATGAGAGGAAATAGGCTTAAGTTGCGCCAGGGGAGGTTTAGGTTGGATATTAGGAAAAAATTTTTTACTGAAAGGGTGGTGAGGCATTGGAACAGGCTGCCCAGAGAGGAGGTAGAATCACCATCCCTGAAGGTGTTCAAAAAACATGTAGATGTGGCACTTCAGGACATAGTTTAGTGGTCATGATAATCTTGAGTAGACAGTTGGACTTGATGATCTTGAATCATTAGGGTTAGAAATGACCTTCTATGATTCTACTCTGAAGAACTCAGTCAAAAGCTCTTGGTCAAAATTTCTACAGAAGCCCCATTTACCAACTATTCTATACTGGATCTGCCTTTTCTCTCCTCCCACCTTGCCAAATGCTTTCTTGTCTTGCTTCATTTCCCTGATACATGATCCTAAAATGAAAGAGAAATTACATGGTTCATTTGTTCCTCTGTATAACATGTCTTGCCATTGCAACATATTCCCACTGCAGGACCATATGACAAACAGACCTATTTTTACGTTAAAAAAAACCAACCCACAGACGTGCTTTTCCAGAAGAGTTTTGGATTTTCTTTTTTCTATATCTTCTCCTCTGATTTATCAAGGTGTAGGGGAGAAGGGACTACAATAATCTAACCTCCAGTATAACCCAAGTTACACTGTTTCCCTGATTTATGTGTTTGAACAAGAGAATACATATTTTTTAAAAAGTCTATTGTAATCCTAATCTAGCTCAATCCAGTTGTTCTGACTGTTACTTAGAATTACTTGCAAGGGAAGACAGTGCTGCATTTCTTGTCTGAATGTAACTCCAGGCTCTAGGCACTACATCTTGTTTTACTTTTAGTTGCTTCATTTAATATCATCATCCAAGTCAAGTTCCCCCCACAAATACTCAAACTCATCAGTTCACAAATACCATTTACAGCAATTAATTTTTTTAAGATCACTTTACTCTTAAAGAAAAAAAAAGTTTAATACTGTAAACATCACTATTTTACTGGGACACCAGGGCTTGTTTGTCCCCTTTCTTCTTTTTCTATTTCTACTCCTTCATACCTCTTCCTTTTGCATTTTTATCAATCTTTGGCTGCATATAGTTTGTCAGGGCTGCCATCTTGCCTTTCTTACTGATTCCCAGCCACGTCCCACCTTCTTTTCCTTCCTCCATATCCAGACCTAAAGGAATAAGTACGAGTTAGACTATTACACTCATTTAAAAAATATCTCAAGCTTAAATCAGAAGTTCTTAATGCAAATCCAGTCTTGATTGGGCTGGATAAAACACAGTAGGTACAAGACTGTCTTTCTGGACAAGTGAGGTAAACCCACTTAGATTACTCCAGTTCTGCACTATCAAATATATTCCAGGCTACTGCAATAATAGATGAGTAATAATGAGAAAATTAAATGTGAAATCAAAATTATAAACTTTGTCTATGTGATAAGATATATATAAAACCTTTAAGTAGGCTAAGAATACACATTAGCTCAAAAGCAAACCTCAGAAGATTAATGTTATTTACAAGTTTAAATTCAGCAGTAACCAGAAAAACTTGGAGTAAGCTACGTAACTGATAAAAATCCTGGACCCTGATAACAGTAATTTACATTGAGGAGGGGGACCCACAAAACTAGAGGTTTGGATGTGAGCCTCAAAGACAGTACAAGTTAAAAAAAACCAAAACACCTCTCTTTGTAATGAGCTCATGTTACCCAGCAAGCATTAAATGGAAAAACAAGTACTAGTTCAACATAACACTGTTAGAAACCTTTTAATTCTGATAATTTTAAATCATCACATCATAAAACTTTCATTACAAGATCAAAGGAATAGGTTTTGATCCGAAATTCCTTTCTTTCTTCAGTATCCAAAACTTTCGTATGAAATTTAGTCATATCCAATCTCTACACAACACTTTTTCTATTGTTCTCTTTCTTAACTGAAATGCACAGAAAAGAAAAATGTACAGCATTGTTCACCAATGCCCAGTGATAAACATACAGCAATTCTGAAAAAACAGGAATTGCTGTGAATGCAAAATACTTTTTTCATTTTTAAGTCACACAAAAAATAAAATTGATTTATTTTGGTTCTACTTGTTGCTTTTGTTTGAGATAACATTATTAATTCAGAGGCACATATTCATTATATTTCCACATATACTCCCCCTGGATAGAGAACAGACCAGTTTCTTACGCCAAATATGGACAGAACTGACAAGGCTATAAAAGACAAAAATTCAGGGCCCTTTAGTCTTCAGGATAGCTGCTTGTTTGCTTGCTTTAAACTGCTACACAGCAGGGGAAGCAGCACCCAGAATGTCTGGCATGAAACAGAAACATCAGCCAAAACTCCTCACAGGCTTCCTTGCCAGTGACAATAACACTCAGCATCAACAAAGACTATTTGCAAATCAAAATCTTGCATTTAAGAAATGCTTTTTCTTCCAGAGCATCGTTTCTGTTTTCTCAGAAAAGGAAGCTGTATTGATTATACTTAAAAATTATACTGGGCTGCATCAAAAGATGTGTGGCCAGCAGGTCAAGGGAAACGATTTTGCCTCTCTACTCAGCTCTTGTGAGACCCCCACCTGGAGTACTGTGGCCAGCTCTGGAGCCCCCAACACAAGAAGCACACGGATCTATTGGAGAAGGTCTAGAGGAGGGCCACAAAGATGCCCGGAGGGCTGGAGCACCTCTCCTATAAGGACAAGCTGAGGGATTTGAGTCTATTCAGTCTGGGGAAGAGAAGGCTCCGAGGAGACCTTCTAGCGGCCTTCCAGTATCGGAAAGGGGCTACAGGAAAGCTGGGGAGGGACTTTGTATAAGCACGTGTGGTGATAAGACAAGGGACAATGGTTTTAAAGTAGAGCAGGGTAGATTCAGATTAGACATTAGGAAGAAGTTCTTTCCTATGAGGGTGGTGAGACACTGAAAGAGGTTGTCCAGGGAAGCTGTGGACATCTAATCCCTGGGAGCACTTGATGCCCCAGTGAGAGGCATCCCTGCCTGTGGCAGGGGGTTGGAACTAGATGATCTTTAAAGTCCCTTGCAAAAAAATGACTCCAGGTAGATTCCCTACAAAGGGGAATCAGACAGCTGAGTGATGGTACTATTAGTTTAGCAAAATGAAGACACAAAAGCGAGTAAACTGATAGATCAATAACTAAAATTATTCTGTAGCCTATAAATTATTAACTGATACAAAATGAGAAAGTTTTCACTTTCTTGAGACTTGGTTTAATGATTTCAAGTCACCATTGCAGACTGAGTCTGTGGAATAACTAATTCCACCTATTTTAAGAAGTATTTCAGTGCATCTGATGAAGCTGAGGTAATTGTTTCTGAAGGACAAATTAATCTGATATATTTCCACTGCATTGCTCAGATTTAAATCAGTTAAAGAACATAAAACTAGAGAAAACCTCAAACCACAAGATAATAATAGCACAACTCATCTTTCAAACTTCAGACATTTTTTTCCCCCCAGAAGCAGGGAAAGGGAAGAAGCGTATTTCTTATTAGAACTGCATCAACAACACTAGACTAGCAAAAAATTCAGGCCATGTTTCCGTTAAAAATTGTATGAAAACCACTTAAACCAACAAGGCATACATACCACTAAGGATCTCATTGCTGCTGTCCCAAAAATCTGCTGATTTGGATGGTCTGTGGTAAAATTCATCTCTGTTAGCTGCTAGAATAAGTCTGTAGAAGACAAGAGGAAGAAGATACTATTACTTACAAATAAGAATTTCACAGTACAGGCAGGAACAAAATCCAATTCTTGTCACAGCAATAGCTCATTTTAAGTATGAAACCATCCTTTATCTCCCCTATCTCACCTTTATCACTCAGTGTAAAGGTTGAATGACATTTGACAGCAGCCTTCTCTCATTGTCTTGAGACATTCAGCAAGTCTATCTTGTTGTGTGAATGAGGCAGCTATTATTTCCAAAGAATAATATTTACAACTTGAGAGACTGAATTAAACAATCTTAAAATTCCTAGCCATGTGAAGTTACAATTTAATTAAAGAAAATTCAGAGGTAACCCACAGATTTATAGTGACTTTCAAAAAAAAAAAAAAAAAAAATCAGAAGCATGAGAAGATGCTTCTACTGAATCACATTTAGGATCATGTAGTCACAGTTCGGGTTTTTTTTAAAAAAACTTTGACACCTAAAGATCTATTGTATTGATGTGGTTCAAACATACAAGTCACATGCTTTTGTCTATAAGTACTCAGAGATAAATTTGTGATGTCATCAAAGGTTCAGCCCCACTGAAATTCACTTGAAGAAAAGACAGCGTGCTCAAGGAGGTGGAGAAGTAAAGGGAAAAGGCATGAAGAGGTAACAATAACGAGGCATTTTGGTGGGGCTTTTTCCCCCTCTGTTTTTTGTTGTTTTGTGGGTTGGTTTGTTTTTGTTGTTTTTTTTGGTTTTTTTTTGCAGGCGCAGTTGCTTACATAATCTGAGCTCTACCAGAACAGTCAGACAAAACAGTTGCATCATTAATGAGTCAGCCCTTGCAGCAGAGAAACTACAAGCGGCCCTGGAGGCTACAAAATCAGGAGGTAGAAAGAAGTTATGAAAAATAATATGCAATCCAGAAATGTTGATGTATGAAATCCATTATTTAGAAATAACACATCACTCCGCAGGACCAAGTTCCGTCCTGACAAAAAACATGCTGCAGCTCTTCATTTACCATCTAAAATTTGGTAATCTTCAAAATCTTCTACTTCGATAATTATCTTTGTACTTTGATAATTCTTATAAACAGCATCTGCAGATGTGAAAGACCAAGTTCATTATGATACTTGACATAAAAGATAGGACAGGTCTTCCTCAAAATGTCCAGGCTCGGCAGCAGTGCAGATCAGTCAAATTCCATGAGAACACCACTCCAAGCCAGTCAGGCTGTGAATGTAAAGCAGGTAAGATTTAAAGAGTCAGTACAGCCAGACAGCTTGAGAGGAATTTAGAACGGTTTCCTTTCTTGGCCTTTAAAAAGCAAAAACTGTTTCTCTCTCCATTTCATCCAACAGAAGTTTTTAAAACAAAGGAACTTGTTTGGTGTACTCCCTTACAGACCATACAAAGGCCTCACTGACTGTATGCTGCAGTCATTTCATTAGCAGTGCTAGTACTGGAGCACTAGAAACAACACTCGCACCTCAAAAGCGGTAATGGATTTGGCTGATCCAAGTAAAGGGCAAGAGACGGACACCTGTAGTCCCAAGCAAGCCGTATGCAGCAGACTCGGGGCGACAGGTGACTGCAGCCACGCTTGGGCACAACTCCACCAGCTATATACCATGATCCAAGAGCTAGAGCTTCCAAAGTCCTGCTCATTATTACCCAGAACATGACTCGCCTTCATTTCAATTGTGAGTCCATGAGCCTCCCCATTCTCTCGAGCTACGCGGCTTAGTATTTACTTTTAATGAAATGCCATCTTTCGGAAACTTGCAGATTTTCTTAACCCGTCTCCTGTAACCTCAGTATCTTCTTCACTGCCAGTTCCTCCCACCAGCCACATGTCAATTCATTTACACGGCAGCGGCCAAGTTTGCCACTGTAAGCTTAAATTAGACAATACAATTTTCATTCTAATTTTTAAGCCACAGCATACAAGAATCAATTCCAGTGAAACCTCATTACTTCACTCAGCATTCAAATATACTGACATTCTCTGCAGGTTTCTGGCCTTGCCTGTAAAATCATCTGTTCATTAACACAATGTTTTAAAACATGATTATGAGGTGCCACTTGCACATTAGAAATACTGGAGATAAAGAATTATAATCAGCTACAGAGAAAATAAAAGAGGCTAACACTTGGATGGCATCCTTTGTGTAAGGAAGATGCTTAGTATTTTCCCTGCAAAGACAGCATCTGTTGGAAAGCATAGCATATAGACATTTTTATATTTCCAGTGCCAAATAATCCTAGTATCATTCTTTTCAGATTTGTATTGTTTATCCTCTTCTAACTGATTCTAGTCTTCAGTCAATAGGCTTTCAGCTGGTTTACCATATTTCTGTCATCTTGCTTGAATATCCTCCTTTTACAGCATGCATCCTCCTTTTACAGATTTTTATTTAAATTAACATCTCTACTGTTAAAAAATAGTTTGGCTGAAGTGCATTTCTCATTTCCTGAAGTTCCAATTATATACTGCCTTCGATAATGCTTGACACAAAGCCACGGTTTGTTTATAGTATCTAAATACTAAAAATATGCAAAGTCTTCCTGGTGTGATTGAATATTCCCCATCTCTAGTTTAATACACAGATACCTAAATTTAGCACAAGGCTCGTAGACAGGATCGTTATAATCAAAACATCCTCATTTTGTCTTTTATGAAACATAATCATACTGAAAAGGAGTAGTATTAAGTGACCCTCATCTCCTAATAGACTGCAAAAAGTCTATTCAGCTATTTTTATAGCTGAAATAATTCAACTATATTAGGATTTACATATTAAGATTTATTTTAATATTGAGACAGAGATGAAAATATGAGAAATGATTCCATTAAAGCAATTTCCTACAATGTAACTCAGTCCCATAAAAAAGACTCTGTGATTATAGCTTTGAAGCTTGAAATGTATTTATTTGTGAGACGCAGAGAGTATAGTTCAGAAAGATGTACAGACAGTGTGTTACCTTTGACAATAATAATGGACTACAGTCAAGTGTGTCTTACACGGCACTAAACTTTACTACAAACAGGCCTGTAGAGAGAACAAAGTGTAGAACAGCAAGTTGCAAGAGTACAGGAAGACAGATTCATTATCATTATCAGAAAGGTGAACCATAAGTTTTTTAGGTGCTTATGAAAATTGGCCAATGTACTGCCCCAGAAACCACAGTCTACCTAGATGGAAAATTCTCCTAGGTGTTATGGAGAACATGTGTTAGCTTGAGAAAGTTTACTGGCTACAAGAAAATGGCCAATGATATGCAGTTTGTCTTTTCAACTTTTAATGTCTAGTTTAGACACTTCCATTTAGTTAGAGATGCAAAGTAGAGGATAATAAACGTAATTATAGATGTCTGGTTTAACATGGACAGACAAATTAGTATGGTTGCAACTACAGCAATCCCCTATTTGCTGGGAAAATTGTTCCAAGACCTCAGTATGAAATAACCAAAGCTATAGCACAGTGTAACACACACAACTTGTCAGGAAAAATTTTGCTTAGCAAGAGATTAGTGTAGAGGTCTAACAGCTTTAACACTGTTCAGAGAATTAGGAGGGCTGGGCACCATTCCCAACTGATACACAGACTTGCCTTTCAGAAAGCTGAGACAAAGGTGAAAAACCTTAGAACAATTTAAGGAGAAAAAAAAAAAAAAATAAAAAAATCAACATCCTTACAAATAAAGAAAAGCAAAAAAATTAGTTATGATGTGTTAAGGGAAAAAAAAAAAAAAAAGAAGGACTAAAGTTATGTATTTGCTGTTAAATTCTGACACCAAGAGCACTATGGCCTGGCGCTTATCACCAAAACAGATGGCACAGAGTAATTTATCTCAAAGGTACAGAGCAAGATACCACTCAACAAAAAGTACCAAGAAAGTTAAATACAACTAAATATTCCTGAATTTGAGCCAAAACATCTCAAAAGTGTTTTCCTATTTTGACAACAATAGCAAGTTGTTTTCTGCTATAAATCAATAATTTCATCTTCATGCCATTTTTTAATAGTAAGCAAACTACAGTAGGTTTTACTTTTAAATATCGATCACGGCAGAAAGTTCACTTGACAAGCAAGTACAGTTTACATCCAAAGGACTTCCCAAGAGGCAACAAATTGATGAATCTGTCTTCTGCTAACTAGCAACACAAAGCAAGTGAGACCACATAGATAGATGTATTAATTCAGCACCACTCTCATTGTAAACAGAACCCCTTTTTAGGCAGATTCCATACGCAGAAAGGAATGCACTCTATGAACAATGGAAGTTTTGGTTATTTCCTTTCTTTCTATAGAATGGCATCTGCCTCTCAATACAAAAAGGCAGAAAAACAAGTCAATGAACAGCACAATGATTTACTGAGCATACTGATTCTGACGGTTTCTGGATGAATACCAATACTTGTACTCCACAAACTGATATGGAACCTATACCTATGTAAAAATACAGAAAACACTAGAATTCTGCAGTCTTCTCACCGGCCTGAAGCGCTACCTTTCTATACCTACTCAACATACACAAAGATATTGATGTTGGATATGAACTTCTAAAATTAAGGGCTGTAATGAGAGAGAAAATTATAATAGGAAGTTTAGTGTTTGGGAAACTCTCTGTATGACACCCACACATCCAGTAAAACTTACCTAGAAGCACAAATACTTATTTTGCTTTAAGCTTTTGGCTAAACATTTTATACATAGGATTATTAGTGTTATTTCAAAATTAATTAACATTTTAGGTATTTTAACATGACTGCTAGTTTATTACCTAAAATTTTAGTTGTAAGCAGATTTGGAGGAGGGGGAAGACTAGGACACTTACTAAAAGTTCCTTATTCTCCAACTCCCAGCACTACTTGTTTTACATTGAGACAGGAGTATAATCAGCTTGAAAGCAGTGAAATTTGACTTCCAGCATTTTCTGAAACTGTAAGTACTTCATGTTACGACAAACAGCACCTGAAGATCTTTAAGTACATCTTGTCCCAAAAGTAAATTGATAGGCATAAATAAGTGTGATGTCATCTATCCATACTTTGAAAAGCAACCGCACCTATTCACAAACTGGCCAGTTCTGTCAAAAACCCAGCAGAAGAGCAAGCAGCGGTAGCCATGATGCAACACTGAACAAAGCACTGAACTGCACAAAAGGATTTATCCTACATGACATCAGAGATAGCCAGCAAAAGCTCCATGATTACAAAGCCCAAGTCTTCTCACAGTCAAAAACCAAAGGGTTCTCAAAAGGTTACAGTAAATCCTCCAGTGGGGAAAGTCATGAAGTTAAACATCACAAAAGTGTAATTGAACACGGCAAGGCAGTAATCCCGACTTGAGTTCGTAATACAAACATTGGCTACAAAAAGAAATGGTATAAGAAAATTAGAAACAAATCTGTTTTAACTGGAGTCATCTTTACCTGTATGCATTTTTTGAAACTGGTCGGGGGTCGAATTTGAATAGAAGGATGCACATTGAAGAACTGATGTTTAATCTTGCTTCTTCCACAAAGGCTCAGTGCAAGGTCATTCTGTAATAGCCTACAAAGAAAATAAAGATTATCTATTATACTGCAAATTACAAAAAGATAACCTTGCTTCTTTGCTGAAGCTTAAAGACTGCTGTGTTCTTACTAATAGCTCACACTACAAATCAGTAAACAAACCAGGACTTCCACAATAGATTTGTTTCAATTAATGGTTTACTACCAGAATTCTTATGGCAGTTGTTTCAAAGTTATGCTTGGCTAATTCAGATTTTTAGGAAACAAACGAACATCAGGAAAATACTGACAGAGTTTAAAGTGCTCACAATACATGAAAGAAACTGCTACACTTTTTTTTCCTGCTCATTACCAATAAAATAACCCTACTTTCCCCCCTTTAAATAACGCAAAATGCTTCTGTCAGAATGAAAGAGAAAATAACACTCAAACTGTTGATCAAGCTTTTTCTAGCTTCTGCAAAGACACTCCCAAACCTGTAAATAAAGTTTATTTTAGGCCAAGCTATCATTAAAGTCCAGATTAAAGTATTATTTTTTACCATTGGGAAAAACATCAGGTACACACAACAATCTACTAGACCAGAGCGTGCATTTTGATAAATAGTTTCTGGCACTTGTGGTATCTTTAAAATTCTGGCCGCGCTCAGATGGCATGGCAAATGTGCTTTCTATTTCAAAACCACATAACAGCTTTCAAATATTTTGTGCTGTCTCAATTAACATTTTTCTGGTAATAAAACTGCAGTCTGATCTTTACTTTTTGTGGCTACTAAAACAATTACCCGAGTGCTACCAACCAACCACACATAACCATGTTTTACGGCTATCGGGAGCTTTTTCCATTCAAAAGTTTAAGGTAAGAGGGGAAGGAGACAGGCAGAACTCAACACCACAACTCCGAGGCTGATCAACTGTGTGACTGAAGCAATTTCTCTACAAAAAGGAGGATTTTTAACCTTAATTCCAAATATGTAAAAAGTATCTCTTACCCTTTAATTTCCACATCATTTACCTTAAGAGATATCAGGAAATGGATGATCTTGACTATACCTGATTTACCAGAAATAATGCTACAAATGCAGCGCTTACACAGATTTTTCAAAATTAACAGCTTCCCAGTAGCTGCTGGCTCCTGGTTCTTTTAACCTTGTCGTGTCTCAGTCTAGAATCATCTTGTCGTGCTTTATGTCCTTCTCTCACCTCCAAATCTACTAGATATTTGCTTTGTCATTGGATGCTTATTTTTCTGTTTGGTAATTTTTCTCATCCCAAAAGAACGTGGAAGATGAGCTTCTTCATGACTCGGGTTCTTCAGCAAGCTTACTGTGCAGCCAGGTCATAGGCACGAAGATTATTCACTTCTATTCATCCTACAGCATCTTCCAAACAGGTCTCTACCACACACTTGTCAATCCAATCAGCCTAGCAGATGAATTACACATTGGTTAATTGTAGGAACCTGGGGTATCATCAAGTCTGGCAGATTCTCCCTGTTAGAAGACTGAGCTCCCAAATAATCTCTCTCAGGGATGCACAACCCTATAGAACACAAGCCTCCAGCACACTTGGGGGAAGTAAGTTACCCCTCTTCGCTGAATGTTGCAAATCTCACCCTGGTTATTGTTTATGTAACAGTGCACAAGCCACACAGAAATCAAACAGGAGATTTTTTTTCTTTTTTTTCCCCCCTTCAAAAAGTGATTTTTTTTTTTTTGCTGAAGTCATTACTGGTAAGAGGCTCAAACTTGGACAGACAAGACCTTTCAACCCTTGCTCCCAACATTACAATTAGAACATCTCAATAACTGTCAAGAACAAAGGTTTATTTTAGCTGACTGACTGCTGCTGTTCTCTTCCTCAAGCAATCTTCTCACAGACAACTCTGCAAGTAAATGGAAACAGTATTCCGCCCTTAACTGGGCTGAACATAACATTGGGAGCTGGAGAAACGACAATGAACAACAACTGTGCTGCACTGGGCTCAACGCTGGGCATGATGTCCTCATTCCTGTTCCAACTCCTGTCTCTGAACCAGAAAGCCACCAGAGCCAAGTATTACCCAGTGATTCCTGTGGCGTCTTGATGATGCCAGAAGGATCTATGTTAGTACTGGAAAAGTCTTCAGAGAAGAAGCAGCAGCACAAGACTGATCCTAATCATGTCTCTGATAATTCATGCTGCAAAATCCTCCCTGGAAGCCCACAAAAAAACCTGCACATATTATGTCTGCTAAAATAAGGAGCAGATCATCCCAAAGAGCCTTACTTTGTCCTTAAGCAGTATATCAAAAACTTATATAAAAAAATAAACCTAGATTGAGTAAATTTTTGCCTGTTTGTTGAGCAACTTGTTTATAAAACTAAGATCGTGCCTTACAATTCAATTCAAGAAGCAGTCCATTATAGTTACAACTTTGCATGTCCTTTGGAAGGTAAAGGGCTACAGCTTCTACAATCAAGGACGCACGATTGTCTGCGTATCAGAAACAAACTTATGTCCATAAAGCATATTAAATAAAATGCTTTAACAGAGCAGTTCAGAGCAAATACTACACTGGAATGATACAGTGCACTATTGTGAAGCAGGGACCAGCGAACAAAGACAGGAACGTGATAGCTTCATTCTTTTTGCCTTTACCTCAGTGTGAGCACAAAGACTGACATTTATAAATGTTAAGCCACGCCAGACAATTTCAGAACCAACACTCATAACTCAGAAGAGATCCCCTTCAAACCTACACTTGAGAGGTACCCATTTACAGCATCAGCATAAATATGGTACATTCCTTAAGACTTTTTTTTTTTTGGACAAAGTACAAAAATGCACACTTGGTGAAGATAGGAATATAAAATACCATTTTAACAGGCAACTGTCACTGACTACTCTTGTTGACTATAGACAGATACAGCATTCATTAGGTACCCTGCCAGATAATAAAATGGGTTATTCAATAATAAAAAAACCCTCTGACAATTAGTCACTCATAAGACTACTACTTTAATAAACAAGTTTCAGGCTCCATTAGCTGATTTATTGAGTTCCCTTCAAATAATCAATTCCGTCCAGCTATTTGTACAAAGTTACTAGTCGACATAAAGCTTACACAAAAACTGCCAGTCAGAAAACAGCAGCAGAGTAAGTTGGTAGCACTTGCCACAATTATCTAGAGGGACAAACGTTTTCAACACTCTGATGTCTTTCTAGAATCCATACTCTTTATTATTGGGTCCTACTGCTTTGACAGAAGCATCTTTTTGACACCCCATCAACCCAGCCTGATGTTATCACAGTTCTTTAAAGTTACACATGTGCTTTTAGTAACTTCAAATATCAAAATGCTATTATTTATCTTGGGCTCCACCTGCCGGCCTTGAAACGAGCACAAGTGTTTATAGGTCCTATAGAAACAGTATAACCTTTCTTTTTTATTCAGTCAGAAGTGTTTAAGCCAGCTAAAACAGAGCCACCCCCTAAAATAGCAGCAACACTTAACTGGCAAACAAGGCACCCAGTGTATTTTGGTACCTTCTTTGATCAAAGCTGACATTGCATTTCCAACACCTGTTGTGTTTTTATACCCAGGGCTGGATGTTAGCCTCAAAAATCCTTAGATAAAAACCTACTGTGAGACTTAAATTCGGGATATTCTGAAATTTAAGACTATTTGCAAACACAAAGAGGAAAATAAACCTGAAGAGAGGCCGTCCTAGCTGCGATAAATACATAAATGTTTAATCAAAAAAAACCAAAACAAAAAACTTTACACAGGTGTCATTCAAGCTCATATTCACATAGAAGAGGGTGCTGCAACTATAGGGATGAGACAAACATATTGCACAGAGCTGCCAGTGCCAGGACAAAGCGGACGTGCTCAGCTCAGCCTTCTCCTCATTCAGTGACAGTCTCCCACAGATCAAGGAGAGAAGATGAAACAGATTAGGTCAGCACTGGCTTCCACGCTTGCAACTTGATCCTACAGCAAGTCCAAAGCTTGATCAAAAGGTGACTTTCCAGCTCCATTTCAGCAGAAAATGAGTCTCCAAAACTCTCCTTAGAGATGCAGAAGTTTGCTTAGTTAAAAAAAAAAATAAAATCAAATATAAAAGGCTAAGCTGTGGCAGAATATATGCCTTCTGGTTTTCTTTTTTGAAGACAATACAAGCCAGAATGTGCACGCTGTGCAGCACCACAAGGTCTGCAGAATGGGGCGAAAAACCTCCACTCTAAGGTGGAGACAGTGAAGACTTACTGCTCTTTGGATAAAAAGCTTTTATAAAAGCTAGTTTGATTATTCCTAGTCAGTAAGGCAACAGTTATGATGGATGAAATGATAGCAACAATCTCCTATTTTTGTAACATGCTTCTAGTTTGCTAACTTACGCCTAATACTCACAAACCAGCTTGACAAGAATCACAAACATCCTGTAATTAAGCATTCTGCTCCAAATGGCACTGCTGATTTGGAAACAAAATTAAAGTAACCAACATTCTTATTCTGTGCTACTGTACTCTGTTAGACAGTGCAGTGTGGTGTTTTGCTCCTTTTAACGATGTGTTAAAAGCCTGAGTGGCTACGTGCCAGCACAAGGTAGTGCTTAGAGGGACTATCAAGAGACCAAAACATGATAGATTGTGTATGTTCTTTTCATAGGGTTCTACCATCATTTGGTTGATTAGAAGCAATCAGTTCACAATTTGGCATAAAGCTGTTTTATCCTTAAGAACTCCCAGTAGCAGTCTTTGAAAAATGAAGCCATTTGCTATGTATTTTGTTTTCACAAATGAAGCATCATAAATAACATCTGTCAGTTACCACAGTGATCTCAATTGCTTCTCAACTGATCCAAAACTGTTGTTTAGGTGCAGTCTAAGAGACAGCTAAAGATCATTAGTCACTGGATTCTGATAGCTTTATGTACCACAACAATAAGTCACAGTCAGCAGAGTCTAAAACTATTTTACTGCTTCTTCTGAATTTGTCCAGAGGAAACTGAGCACTACGCTCCTCAAATGCCCACAAAAGAATCAAATCGGATGCATTTTCTTTCAGTAGTGGAATGAGATTTTTTTTGGTTTTATATACTGAAATTTAAAGTCACGGAAAATAAGTTTTTAAAAGCAATATACCTTTTTTTTTGGCACAGAACAGTGTCTCTCATCTGCGTTTTTTAAAGCATTTTACTGATTTGCTTTTGCACTTCCCTTGTGTAGCACACGCTCCTGTATAGTAACACTAATCATTAAAGATAAAGATGAGGTGAAAGAGATGGATCCATGATCCGATGTCTTTCAGGTTGCTCTGTATAAAGACAATTTGTAACTAACCTTGGGTTTGTAATCCTACCAAGATGAAGAGTCAGCCTTCATTGCAAGAGACAGCAATGCAAAGAAGAACAGCTATGAAAACACACAACATGTAAGGTACATGCCATTCCCAAGTTTAACGAGCTAATTTTATTTTCAGCTCCTCAATTTGTCTCTCTGGCATTTTACTAGATTAAGTCCACTGTATAGCTCCCAAAAGAAACAAAGGCCAGTAAACATCACCTTTCACAACACCATGTTTTAAAAACATTTGCAAGGGATGGAGTAAGACAGCCTTTCCCTCAGTTTCTCAAGAGTGCTATCTGCTCCTCTGCCACAGATCTGCAGACCCAGAGGCTTTCGCTAGACGACTTCCTCTTTTAGGCAGTTATTTTTAGCTTTCACAATTCTTAGGTTTTCTTTAGTGAGAAACCGGCTAGGAACCCCTTTTTTTGGGGCAAGAAAATCTATTTTCTGTCTCTTATTCGTAGAAAGTCTATGTTACAAGTAACTGGAGGAAACACTTACTGGAAGAATCATGTATACTTGCTCTCTTATGCTCTTCCCCAGGAGCAGCCAGGACCCTGGAGCTGACAGTGTGGCTGGCCTTACATTCTGAAGCTTAACTTCCTGTTGCAGAAGGGCTGCACCCACCACTCCTATCAGTGTGCGTTTGTTCCTGCTCTTACCACCTCATCTATAGCAACTCCAAGCTTTCCAGAACAAAGCTTAGTGGAGGCTATGGGGTGATAGACATCCTACAAACTTGGAGGGGGGTGAAAGAGACCAAATACAAAGACAAAACCGCAGCAGTTAAGTAGATGAAAGAAGTCCTGTAAGTATCCTTACTTAAGAAAAAAACATACTCATTTCTTTCAAGACAGCAGATACCAGATGAACATTACAACAGAAGAAAACCTTCAAAGCTTCTTGCTCTGAGTTCAAATAATCCTTTTAGAACACGTAAAGCGAGGAAAACAGACCTTTGTTGGTTCACCTGTTAAAGTTATTTATTTAGTTGTAATTTTAACCCGCTCTTTAAAAAAAAAGCATGCCCATAAAAGTAATTTGGCTGATCACTATCAGCATTCAGGAGGTTCACTTGGAATTGCTCTCCCAAGAATAACACTAGTGTCCAGGCCCTACCTACTTCACTGCAGGTACATTAGAGGTCCAATTGTTCCCACTTTCAAGAATACAGTTGTTATAATAGCAGACACCCTATTATTGAATCTGGAAGAAATGTAAGTAGTTAAGAAGAGAGGTGCATAACTGCACTGAAGCTGCCAAACATACCAAATCAATTAGAGAGGAAAAATACTAGCCCATTGTTTAGCCACTTCATTTAAACTATTAACTATTTATAATGAAAACAGATAGCAAGTTGGCTTCAGTTAGAGCCAAGATACTTGAATATCCGTATAGCCAGGATCGATTCAGTCAAACCACAAACAGCTGCTAAGAGCTATGGGAACCCTGAAAACAACTCAACTAAAAAAATGTTATTAAATTAACTGAAAAAAAGTCAAGTTTTTGTTCCATGTTTTAACACCTAAAAGCAGCACAATACACAGCGTAGAGGGAGCTACTAATCAAGCGTCTCTGAGCAGCCTGGACCCTGCTGGCCTCATACAACCACAAAAGGTAACTCTCAAATAAACACCGTGTTTTTAGTACCCACAAAGTGAAACATCCGTAGTTTTCAACGTCTTTTACGACTATTCTCAACAAACTGCCATCCAAGTGCCACCATATGTTAAAACAATTACTTTATCAAACTTGTGCCGCAAGTATCAAGGAGCCACCACCTGCGCAAGACTGAGATGCCACCACATAACCAAAAAGATAAACGTTGATCGACACTTTAAAATACTCTAGTACTTGCTGCTGGATAAATTTAGGACACAGCGTTCCTGGAGCGAAAGGCTCCGAGGAACAGCGGCGTCCTTCGGGAGAGGGGCGGGGGCGCCGGGGTTGCCGCTCGGCCGGGAGGGGCCCGCCGCCGCCACCTGAAGCACACAGACAGCCCCCTCCCAAACCAGGAGCGCCCAGCCAGGCTGCGCCGCGGGCCCGGACTCCCCACCCGTGACAGCTGAAGGGACTCAAGGCTATTTATGAGCCTGGCGAACCCCGCTCCCAC
>VWZK01017651.1:37021-55685 GCA_013396935.1 Baryphthengus martii | reverse complement strand
TTTCATGAAGTTAGTTGGGTAGATTTGTTCCAGTAATTGTCTACAGCACTGATATAAAGCACAAATGTGGGATGATGTTTAGGTACCTACATGTAGATATATCTATATCTTTTATATATCCTTCCTTACTTTGTCTCTACAAAGAATTATTTCTAGAGTCCGATCTGCGTTTGTGCTACAGAGAACTACCTTGAGTAAAAAAAATTTTGAGAAGTGTCAGTTGTTATGATGGAGATTTTATTGCAGAGGTAAAAGAGTGCCAGAGCACTATAATATACACGGATATTTGCTTTAAAATAAAATTACTTTATTGCCAGCACACATTTAGAGAAGAGGGATATGAGTACTCAGTGAAAATTACCGTTCTTGGCCAGACTGTTGACCCTTCTGTGTAATTGCCAGAAGAGAATTTATACTAGTCTGCTTTCTATAACTTGAAATTTCCTTTTATTCAACCAAAGTTCAAAGCCACAGAATTATTGCTATGTTGATTAATGTTGCCAGTGTCAAGACACCAATTCATGCAATAAGATCAAGAAGTAAAACAGGATGATGAAAGCCGGTCGTGTAAAATATGAGGCCCACAAGACCCGTGGGCGATTAATTGTAGGAGGGGTTCAGTGGGATAGCAGGTAGTATGGAAAACACAGGTATAAAAGCATGCCCAGAACACATGTAAGTCATGTAAGTTCATGCACTCTAAAATCTTTGAACTTTAGGAAGATTTTTTGTATTTATTTTTTTTTATGGTCTATTCTGTGATTGTTAACTGGTCTCTTATCAGCATTACTTATCCATAGAAAAGTTAAACAACGATAAGACTTGCACTGGTAGTATATAACTTCTGTGCTTCTGCTGGAATATTTTTTTGGGATATTATAATTTCAGGAATATTTCCACCGTAATTTCATGCAGCTGAAAGAATACAGATTTCTGTACATATCTTTTTGGGACTCAAGAACCTGACATAAATCACTTTTGCTATCAAGCGCTCCGCGCTTCTATCGGATGTGTCCTGGGGCAGGTCGTGCACAAAGATCAAACCGCCTCCATCAGCAGGTGCATTTCTAATCTTTCAGAGGCACGTCCCCAACTGCACCTCCACCCTCAATTACACACCTAGGGAATACACATTCAGAAACTTCAGTTGAGATCCTTCAGAGGAGCTAGGGAACAACAACAACAAAAAATTAAAAAATCAAATACTACCGTTTTCACCTCTCTTCAAATTACGTCAGTATTGATCTTCCACATCAAAGGAGGAATCTGTTATTTTATCTGTTATTCAGAGAAAATACCTGTTGTTTCCCTAGCCCTAGAGAAACTCAGAAATGAAATAAATGTTCTTTTATTGCAAGGAGATGCAAAATTTTCAAATGTTTAATCTCCTTCTGGTTATTATTTTAAATTAAAATGTGCAGGTCTGGAGCTCCAACTTCAACTAAAATAACTCCAAATAAACTCCAAATAAAGTATTTCCTTCCAGCTGAGAGGAGCTCTAGAACGTCACACAGTATTTAAATTTTATTTTTTTTAAATTTTGCTGGAGTTTTCTGACATAAAACATAGTAGGACAGTATCCCCTACCATTTATTACAAGATATTTGAAATTACATTTTAAAATATGAAGTTACCAAACATTTAGAGGGAAAAGATCCTTTTTTAGTGTTAGGCACCCTGAGAACAGTGAATAAAAAAGGAGTAGCTCTTTTCCAGTACTACAGTTTTTGTATTTGTTTGTTTGTTTGAATAGGTGATTGTCTTCAGTGCTTTGTAAATCTCTACAATAAAACAAGTTTGAAAAACATTTCCTGGAACACTCCCACATTTTAAATAACCGCTCCACATACATTGTTCTCCTGTTTTAAAGTTGCCATTTATCTAGTCAGGAAACAGAAAAACTGCCGTATGATTCAGGCGACCAGACATGCAGCATGAAATGAAAGGAAAAAAAAAAAAAAAAAAGAAAGAAGCAACCTGTTGAAGAGTCTGTAAATTTCCTTAGTCTGTGCTTTTCATCAAATGGCCAGGTACAATAAATTGTCTTATTTAGAGAAAATGTCAAGCATGCGAACTGCGTAGAGGAAAATTACGTGTTATGAGAACAGAATATCGAATAAAGGAGGATTTTGCTGTGAGCAGGTATAGCTTTATAAAGCTTTTGCAGACCAGCCTCACACTAATGAGGGGCTTGTCTTGGGGGGCACGCGCTCCCTTGCTGAGAGGTCCTCCTGCAGAGCCAGGTTCATCCACGACATGGACAGCTGTCTCCAGTGTCCTCTGAAGCGTTAATCTTGGCCCAGCTGTCGGGGAATGAGAGAGGAAAATGGTGCTTAGTGGTGGATAACACGTTTTTGTGTTGGTGCATGCTGTTGGCATCTCATTCCCGTGCGTTACGTCTTTATCAGCTCTCAGAACCGATAATGTCTGCTGAAATGAGGCTGTTTTTCTGCAATAAAAGGTGGTTTTGCCATTTACTGGTGGGCATTTCTGTTACACAACATGCCCTATTGCAGCTGGAAAGCAATTTAGTGTTCATTAAGAGCTTTTCCTCAACAGGAAAGAGACCATGAAATGGTTTATGAGAAACAGAGACCTGCTTCCCTGCTGCTCAGGAGCCACAGACCGTGTAACGAAGCAGAACACGACCCATTAAAAGGCGTTGGATATCCAAATAGATTCAACTCAGGAGACTGGAAGGACACTGCATGTTACCCAATTTGGTTGTTTAGACCTTATAACATACATTTCCTAGGAAATGCTCTTGGTAGGAAAATCCTCTACAAAGGACAGATTGTTTCCAAGCACTTCCCGCAGGAAACGGTTCCCATCAGAGTCGAGTTTATACTAATGAGCTATTCTACTGGATGGAGGGGAAAGCATCCCTTTCCCTGTGACTTCAGGAATAAACATATGCCAAGTGCCATGTTGGGGGGACAATGGCTGATTTACAAACTAAGAAATTAGCAAAACATGAAAGGAAAAGGCTAAGGAACGTATTTGGGATATCCGATGTTTTGAGTTTCTTGGCAGCATGCTCTTGACTATCCTACCCAGGCTGCATCTGTGTTTTAAAAAACACTCCACACTCCCTCAAAGGCTTCAGCTCTTCCTCTTTCCACGTGCAAAACTGGGAGGAACGTTTTCCTCTTTTCTTTACCTCTGATGGCCTCCGTGGATTTGTTCACAAGATATTTGCTGGGGTCAGGAGTGAAAGAATACGCTGCTGCCTCATGTGCTTCTCTGTAAAGGCTGAGATTTCACAAGCTACACTGCACTCACTTAAACAATCACTGTTTTTCATGCGATTCAGGGGTGTTTCTGGTTTGCATCGCTGACGTCGTTGGAGGCGTATTTGCCGTTCGATGGATCCAAAGTTCAGGGCGGTGGGCGGCTCTCTTCCCATTGTTTGCAGAGGGGTTAGGATGAGGCTTCAGAGCCATTCTCAGGCTCTTCCCTGCAGCTGACTTTCTTAGTATAATCTTGATTGTTCTTTGGCTATGTTTACAGCAGGCTGAGCTGGGCAGCCCAACCCTGTATCTTAGAATTTAGGAACAACTGTCTGGTGTTTGAATAATGTCTTAAGGTGTAAGGACTCTGATCTTGCGGGATTTACCTCTGCAGATAAAGCTTAGCACACTCTACAGGAAAATGTGGGTCTAGTAATAATAATATATTTCAAGGAGATTCCCTCTGGAACATTTAAAACTAACCTGGCTGCTACACTGGTGTCTTTGTGGTAAATAACAGCTCTTGCTCTGGATAGGGAAAAAACCATACAGACCTTTTTTTGTTATAGATATGTGGACTCGGGTGAAGCTAAATGTCATTAAAAAATCAGTCATTCTCTAGAACGTGGTGTCTGCTGTCGGTATTATAGCAAGGATGTTCTTTCATACTTACTACTTGATCAGTGTGGCAAGTAATCTAAATTTTTGTGGAACTGATGCAAGACTGAGTGATTAATGAGGCCAAAGATGGTCCGGCTGCAAAAGACAGGGCTCAGTGGATGAAAAAAACCGACATGAAACCCAAATACCATGTCTAGATAATGTTATAGCTGCACTTGGTAGATTATACATCTGGGAGGAGGAGGGAGAAATTGAGCCAGTGAGGGCAAACTGCACGGTGATAGACACCTCACAGCTACCCCATCTTGTTTTCATGTACCTTATGCTAAGCCCCATCATGTCCCAGCCCCAGCAATATACTAATTAAATTTAAGTAATTTTAACAAAACCTTGCTCTTGTGAAATAGTCAAATGTTTACCGTCAACGGTATTAAAACTCCGTTTTTCATCGATTTTAAAACAGGAGAAAAGTAAATCAAAAATTGCGAGGCATCCCATTATTAACTACCGCATTTAAGAAATTCTGTTTGATTGTTCTGGTTGATGAAGATAAGGGTAAAATACGTTTGCCTGTTCTGTGTTTGAGCACGCCAGGGTGACTCACGCCCGCATAATGACCAGCAGCGTTACATGTAAAATGCATCTTCACAAGAAACACGGCAAAAATCTGGAAGTGAGAGCTGACTGGTGGTTTTCCAAACTAGGCAAAGCAGTTGACTTGCCTAATATGACAGTTTTTAAAAATCAGCTTATTTGTATTGTATCACAGTAAGAAAAGACTCAGAAGTTCATGTACAAATATTTGAAAAGCCCACGGTACCTTTTGACAAGAAACATGAATGTACAGAAAGCAAGTGAACGGGGGCACGCCCAAACCTGACATTGGCTGGAACAGGTGTGATTCACCAAACCTGATTAATTAAAATAGCGTGGGAAAACCAGAAAAGGAGCAAGGGCTAGCTCAGGCAGTGAAGGAGTTAAAATACCAAAGAAAACTAGTAGGTATGGTGGAAAAAAGGCAAAAAAAAAAACAAACCTACAACATTTTAATGAGGAATATCCAGTTTATGGAACAACGGAAAACAAATGTAACAAGAGAAATAAATATGTCACAGTTTTAGAAGATAAATAATAAAAAAAAAATTAATAATGCAGCATTTTGAGAAAGCAAGAAGAGAATCATAGAATCATAGAGTGGTTTAGGTTGGAAGGGACCTCCGAAGGTCATTTAGTCCAACCTCCCCGCAAGGATCAGGGACACCCTCAACTAGAGCAGGTTGCTCAGAGCTTTGTCAAGCCTCACCTTGAATATCGAGACAGAGAATTCTAAGTGCATTCCGTTAGTGCAGCACAGAAAATAAGAAGTATATGGTTTATAAAGCTCGTGCCAGCACTGGTGGCAAATGAAAGATGTGTTTTTTCCTAGAGCACACCACTGAACTCCAGGACGTAGCCAGGGGACACTGAGAAGGCCACCGCTATAAATAGGTTCACTTCCTCTTTCTTGTGGCATCCTTCCTAAAGTGTCTCCTCCTGATGACTCAGAGATGGAATAGGTGATCTCATACAGCAGTTCTGATGATCAAAGCCGGGCAAAAACAAACAAATACAAGTACGAGGCAGATGCGAGACGTGGGTAAATGTGGTGGGCTGCAAATGCTGCCCAAAGATTTTGCAAAAAGTGATTTTACGCTACAGATAAGCCCAACAAAATACAATGAAGTCATCACAGAATTGCTAGGATATGGCAAACTGCAAGCAGGCTATCAAGGAAAGCACATACATTTGCTCAAGTATAAATAGTACAAGCAATACCCTCGGAACTAAACAAAAGGCACATCCAAAGTGGGCACTGCGTTTTGACATTTGTGCAATAAAGCGGATTTTTACGCTGCTTCTGGGGGTTTCGGTTCTCTTCCAGGTAAGGAAATAGTATACTCACTACAGTTCATGTGTTTAATATTTGAAAAAGGAAGGAGTAGAAAAAGAAGTTTGTTTTGATTTTAAGGTAAAAAACCCTGAAAGTTTGTTCAGTATGGTCATTTATTTAGGAGAAAAAAAAAAAAAAAAAAAAAGAACTAATATAAGGAAAATGAGGAAAACTTCTGACTTTTTGAGAATTTGCACTTTTTGGTATCATCAGCTAAATTTCTGGGATTTAATCCTGATTGGGCAATAGCACTGGGACACGTTATACCAGCCGTGCAAACTTACGAAGCCATCCGAGTGACTTGATTATTCAGTGAATCCAGACAATATAATATTAATTTTTTTATCTCTTTCTCAATGTATATTACTTCCTTCGTAAAGAAGAATTCTCTCTTTTTCTAGTTACCACCCTCAACATACATGATTTTTTTAATGTCCTTTGAAGTTATGGTAAAATACTCTCTTTGCCAATTCCAGTTCTCAGGTAACGGACCCAAAATTAGTCTATAGCTGAAGATGGAAAAAAAAGAAAAGAAAAAAATGTGCAGCGTCAGCTAAACAAAGGAAGCATTGTTAGGTTGGAATTAAATATCTCCTAAATATATAGAAGAAATTGATGTCAGAAGAAAGAAGCTTGTGTCTAGAGCTCTGTTTATGATGATGAAAGTGTGCAGAGCAATGCATAATAAAACTGCAAAAAGTAGAGTGAAAGAATGTACTGAAGTGAGCTTGGATTTATTTGATTTTCAGCCAATTGTCAATAAAAAACAAAGTATTTCAGTCAATTAAAGTAGAAAAAAATGTGATTATAGTGTATTTTTTAAAAATAAATAGATAGTAATTAAATAACAGTTTAGGTCTTCCAGCATCTTTGAAGCTCCTTCAGCCACTCTTGAAGAACTTTACAATAAAAATTTTATTTCATGAAAAAAATCTCTAAACACTAATAATTTTTTTGAGATAGAAGATGATGGAAGGAGTTTTAACCATTCCCTTTGGAAGGTATTGGTAATAGCAAGAATTATGCAGTGCACAACAACAAGTAAGACATTTACCTATAACACATACTGCTGCGATCAGTGGAAGTATATTCACAGAAACGGACTTGGGATCAGCCCTGTTCTTTTCTTTTTCCACCTCTGTTGATAAGAGTCGACTTTTCTTGCTGTGGAGAATAAAATAGCAACCAGCTTGATTTGGTATCTATAAAAAATCACCCACCTTTTCATTTGACATTGCTGACAGTCTCTATGTGTCACCATAAATAGCTTGCTTTTCCTTTTTTTTTTTTTTTTTTTAAATGACTCAGCTAAAAGAAGTATCTCAGTATAATCATAATGTAGGATCAGTCTGTATTTTGCCTTTAAATCCAGACTTCTAAATTCTGCACTATTATTTTAAGACCATTAATTGATGGTCATAGAATTCAAAAGTGGAGCGTGCGGCTTTTAAGCCTTGAAAATACCGAGTTTCTTTTTAACTGGCTGAAGTAGTTCACTCAGGGGTTTTTGAATCCCCCACTGGTTTTCACATGCAAAGCCTGCCGCATGCATTGGCTTGGTCTGAGAAGGAGCGAGGCAGCGAACAGCAGGGGAGAAACAGGCTGAGGAACACTTAGAGAAGCTGTAATAAATGGAACAGATTCATGGGCCTATAAAGGATTCATCCAAAAGTGCTGACAGACCTGGCCGTGGAGTTGTGAAGCCTGTTTTTGAAAAATCATGGCGGCTGAGAATACGTGTGATGGCAAGGAAAAGGACAACACTGCTCTCAGGTTTTAGGAAGGGTGAGTGTAACCTCAGGAAAACTGGATGACAGTAAATAAAGGGAAGTGGAACTCCTCTTGGAAGCGAGGCAAATCACGTGGAGGAATCCGGCCAGCAAATTGAGTTGTCACGCCTGTCTAAGACCTAGCGAAGCCACATTTGGAGTGCTTCATCCAGTTTTGGAGTCTCTTGTTCATGAGGTGTGTGGAGAAACTGTTCAGGGACCAACGGAGGGCTACCATGGTGATGGGAGGCCTGGAGCACACGTCCTGTGAAGAGTGGCTGAAGGAGCTAGGTTTATTTAGTCAGGGAAGGAGGGCATGCAAATCTGAAAGGCAGTTAAAAAGGTGATGCCATTCTCTTCCCCTCTACTCTTTTCCTAGTGCCAGGTAATGACAAGGGCACACAGACACAAAAGTGTGGCATGGGAGGTTCAGATTGGACATTAGGAAAAATAATTCACTAGGAGGAAGAACAGAACTGAAACTGTTGCCCACAGAGGTTTGAGATCTCCACTATTGTAGGGTTTTAAAGTTCACCTAGACAAAGCTGTACTGACCTGATCAATGGACTTATCCCCTCAGCGGACTGAGTGACCTGCAGAGGTCCCATCCAGCCAGTTTTCCGCTGGTTTCTGTGATTTGCTCTGTGGGAAACCCTACTCTCAACCCATTCATTGTGACAGGTAAACAACGCCAGCCGCACGGCAGCGAGGTCATGGGTTTTTATTACAGAGCTAGTGATAAAATCCGAAGATCTGGAAATTATATAAACAGGAAAGTTTAGGTGAAATATTAGCCATCTTTAGGAATGACTTTGGAGCATTGTATTCTGTTTCTGGGGTGAATTAAGATGAATGTGTCTAGTGGGTCAAGGGAGGTTCTCCTCCCTCTCTACTCTGCTCTAGTGAGACCATATCTGGAGTGTTGTGTCCAGTTCCGGGCTCCCCAGGTCAGGATGGAAAGGGAAATACTAGAGAGAGTCCAGCAGAGGCTACAAAGATGATGAAGGGACTGGAACATCTCTTATGAGGACAGGCTGAGAGCCCTGGGGCTGTTCAGTCTGGAGCAGGGAAGGCTGAGAGGGGACCTTATTCATGTTTACAGGTATCTGCAGAGTGGGGGTCAAGTAGAAGGGGCCAGGCTCTTTTTTGTGGTGCCCTGGGATGGGACGAGGGGCACTGAGCACCAGCTGGAACCCAGGAAGTTCCATCTCAACATGAGGAGAAACTTCTTTCCTGTGAGGGTGACAGAGCCTGGAACAGGCTGCCCAGACAGACTGCAGAGGGGTTGGACTCGATCATTTCCAGAGGTCCCTACCAACCCCTACCATTGTATGATTCTCATGTTTCTTCACTGCACTTCACTCACTCTATAGGTACATATCCCCATACTGACCATGGTGAATGTTTCTGTGAGATAAATGCATGTGAAGTTTTAATAGCCTCTAGGAAAAGAACCGTTCCCTTTTCCCCCACCCACACATTTCCTGCACAAGAATTTTCTATATTGTACAAGCCTGATGTTTCACCAGTCTGAGAAGGCCATTTTCTTCTTTTTTTTCGTAGTAAATACAGATGAGGCCTTGTTTGGGGGCTTGTAAAACTCGGTTAAAAAAAACAAAACAAACCTCTCTTATTTTATGTACAGCTTTAGTGGACTCCAAGCTACTGCTGCACAAATAGTGAATGACATTACTGTTTTATGTTTCATAGTTCAATTATTACTCAACATAGTCATGATAGGCAGTTTTAGCATGAAACCATGATAAGCTAAAATTTCATTCTGAAATAACTCTGAAACAACAGGAATTCAGTAAAAACTGAGTTCATTAGCTTTCTTTTCTGAAGTACTATACGCAGCGTAAAGTCACTCTTTATATTTTTTTTATTTGATCCTTCACAAGTAATACATTTGGCCCTTCCAACCTGGCATTCAATGAGTCTATGATTTTGAATGGTTGTTACTGTCGGAAATCGTTTAGATTTTTGAAATGTCATCCAGCTGATGAGTGTCAAAGGGATACGAGTTAAAGGACCACCACCCAGCCTCCATTTGTATAATGTCCTGTTGAATTGGTAAAAGAAGAGGAAGGGGTGTGAAAAATAAGTACAAGACTGGGAAGAAGAAAGTCCACTCATTTAAGCATGTGCTCCTTGCAGAGCAATGCATGAAGGAACTTCTCTCATGAAGGTAGAGAATTTATTGCATAATACATAAGTTAAGTAGGAATTCCAAACTTTAAGAAAATAGACCGGTTAATAACTTTCCTCACATAGTTAAATTCTCCTGTACTGTGGGCAAAACAGAGTTAAAGTCGTCTTGAAACCATCAGTGAGGCCAATCCTTGGGAGCTTTTCCTTATAATATTTTTTTTTTTTTTAATTTCTTGTATTATTCTACATGCCCATAAATTGCAGTTGCTTGTTTTCCAGTGAGGACAGAGGAGGTTTAAGTGCCATTAATAATGATTTTGCTCACTTAGAAAATAATGGATTAGAAGTTGTCCAAAGTAGGATGGAGTTAGTTGAAAAGAAACTGTTCCATGGGTTCTTTTTAGAAGTGCTTTCTTCTAAGGAAGTGTTGGCGTGGACTCTTAACAGGTCGCATTAGGACTAAAGGGGAGGCAGTTTGCCAAAAGAAACAGTGACTTTGTGAAACAGTGACAGACACGAAAATGCGTTTTGCTTTTTCCTCAAAAGCACTTTGGAATAGAGTAAGCAAAGAATCCATGAGGTAAAGCTGGGAGACATCTAGACATCACCAAAACCTTCTTGTGCCACAGCATAGGTTCAGTTATATGCTAAATACTTTGGGGATTGGTCAATGAGAAGCCTGTTAGTTAGACATCAGTTTTACAATTAAAGATTGGACGTTTATAAGTAAGGTGAAATCTATCTTGGATGTAGGGAACTTAGGCACACTAGTCCAAGTCGTTATCTACTATGGAAATGCAGCAAATCTCTTCGGCTCTTAGGGAGGTATTTCATACCATGCCACAACAAAATGGGAGGAGGAAGGGCAAAGGGAAAAATACCCTAAAAATAAAATGGGAAAAATAATCATAAAAAAGAAGTAATATTGCTTCACAGTACTAATCTTTACTCATATTTACATTACAACCACGGCAGAAAAAATGCTAATGTAGGTTTTTGATTACACAAATTTAAGGGCTGTTGATGATTCAGGGGACTGATGTACCCTACACAATGAAATGGATGGTTTTAATCTGTGGAGGGGCTTAACATGAATTATATGAGATCTGACAACACAAAGTGCAGAATTATACACTAAGGTCGTAATGGTGAAAGGCTTTATGCTGTAAGTTGATTTAAGTTACATATAACTGAGAAGTACAAACTGAGGTGGATGTATTGCTTTATCTCAGGACCAATGCAAATCACTAGTATGATACAGACTTGAAAGATGCAATTACGATCCTAGTTTTGTAGGCAGCATCAGTGTGAATACGGTTGTAAAAGGTACTGGTGGCGCATTATTTGAGATCCTGTCAACATTTCTGAGCCCATTGGCCCAAGAGATGAATTCTGGATATGGTAGGAGTCAGCAAAAAATTATTAATGGTGACCAGGGATTTGAAAATCTTATTTCAGAAGCCCAAGAGTAATTCACATGTCAGCAATCGTTTATTGTCTGTGTGCACACTGGCCATG
Organism: Baryphthengus martii; assembly: GCA_013396935.1. Lineage (NCBI taxonomy): Eukaryota > Metazoa > Chordata > Aves > Coraciiformes > Momotidae > Baryphthengus > Baryphthengus martii. The sequence goes on along the minus strand of VWZK01017651.1, from coordinate 44,466 downwards.
ATTTCAGCAGCTGTACAGTCACGCTACTGTCACGTTGCACACAAAATAATGTATCCTGTCTCTCAGCAAGCATTTTTCAGAGACTTCAGGATTTTTTCAGAGTTGGCTCTAGCTCAGAACAACTTTTTGACTTCCAGTACTTCGGTTCTGCTCAGGAGACACGGTGGTATGGGGACATAATGATGGCATTGAGCATCAATTTCAAAGTTGAATTCACTTTTGACTGCATCAGCTAGCACAGTGCTCACAGATCTGATGTGGTTTGCATGGGCAAAGAGTTAGACATCTCACCTGCTCAGAAACACTGAGTGGCTGTGATCTCATTCCACTAAATTCTTTGAGATTTTCAGTTTCTCCTTCTGTTAACAAGAGGACCGTGAATTTAAGGAGCACGCTAACTGTGCTGTTGTACATTTATTCCAAAGTCAGTTTGTTTGAAAGTGTTTAAGTGTAACGTTGCCAATGTTTTCTTTTCGTACTGAATTTTTGTGATGGATTTTTTTTCTCCAAAGGGGAACATGTCGACAGTTAAATGTGAGATCTGAATATAACCACTTAGTAGCAACTCTCTCAGGAAGCTTTCTAATGCATGTGAGGACTGCAAATCATTTGTGTCTGGAAACAGTTGAGCAACTGTGAAGCTGGAGCTAACCACAGTTGGATAAAAATTGCTAAATTGTGTTTTCTTTATTTTGAGTAAAATGTCAAGCGTTGCTCTTTTGCCTTTGCCTTGACAAAGGTCAATTGGATTAAAAAAAAAAAAGCATCAAATCAACTTGTACTGTCAGCTAATTATTTGTTTTAAGTCTTCAGATGTGGTGTTTTGCTGCTGGAACTGAGTCATGAAAAGTTTAAGTGGCAAAGATATATTAGATCCTCGGTTGCAAAACTGGGAACTGAACTGGTATTTTTAAGTTATTCTTTGTGTGTCTTCCTAAAGGAGGGTGAGTAGAAGGCTTAATTTTGAGAGCAGTATCACCTTGTCACTTTCTCTGTGTGTTTGAGTGTGTGTAAATAAATCACATAATGTGCTGGAGACTTCCTAATGTTGTGTTTGTGCTTCAGAAAATGTCTACCAGGGAAGCAGACTGAAAATTGTAACACTTGCCCTAAAACATGCTCAGGTACCCAGGTACCTCTACTGTACCCAGTAGAGGATTTTGAAAGTTCGGTATATTTATGCCCCAAAACCTTCTAGGATTAATCTTTTGAGTTTGAGGAAAGAAAAAATTGACACTTTAATAGGCAGAGCAATTCCTTTCTGAGTGGAGTGCAGCCAGCAGCTCTTGCAGGACTTTTTTCTCATTCCCAGCTTCTGAAAAACGGCAGGAAAATAGTGATTCTCACCATGAGGACTGCTGCTCTCCCGAAAAGCTTTCTCATTTTCACACTACCTTTTGTGTAACCACCTGTTATTAGCCGAATAGACCAACCTAGGTGACAGAAATTTTTACTTTATAAAAGGGATATGTGCTTATAGGTCCATTTTCAGTTCTATCATTTAATTTTCAGCAGCAAACAAAAAAAAATTTAGTCACATTCCCCACTTCTAGGCATCTAAATGAGTACACTAGTTTCCATAGGATTTTTATATGGTCAGTAAGGAGAGAAATGTGATTCCAGAGAATGCATCTCCTTTTCATTACTTCATTTAGTATAATATTTCAGGATTTAGGCTCTTTCTGCTGTAATGCTTTATTAAATGGAATTGTCTTTGTGTTCTAAAAGTACTATCAAAAACCAACACATAAAAAAAATATGTGAAAATGATTAATAGTCGTCTTAGGACATGGTTGCTTTCAGGTCGCCCTTTAATGACAAAGAGAGCTTTGCCCTTTCCTTATTACAGTGTTTCTTTTGCTGATGGACATCTGCTAAAGTCTTGAGAAACAGGCTCAGGTTAGGACCACCTGCTTTAATTGGATGCCTGTGTGCTTGCTTCTCAGAAAATACTAATTCCTAGTAATTAAACTGAGAAACAATGATTGCATATTGACTGTAGTGCTCTGGAGTTCAGGAATGGGACAAACTTTTGCTGTCTTGAATACCAAACAGAGAACAAAAAGATGTCCTGTGCCCTAATGTCTCTATAAAGTCCAGCGTGAGACAAGGACACGCAGAACAAGCAGGCAATTAGACAGCAGGCAGGTAACGAGCTTTTGCATCCAGAGACCTAAGAGGAGGTCATCAAGAAGGTGTGCAGGTTGAATATTTAACTGTTTGTCCTTCAGATCGTAACTGGCAGTGCAGTGCACTATTCAAAGTGCTGTGTGGTGAGGGGATGAGGGACAAGGGGACCAAGTTGAAACAAACCATAAATATGCTAGGTGCCTTTGAGCTGAGTTCAGGGGGAATAAAGGTTGTTTCTGACCTCTAAAACCACACTAAGGACCGTTGCTGTAGAGGGTTTTGCAACAAGCAGCGAAGCTTCTCGCCTTCTTCCCGTGGCAGGAATCCAGTTTCATCCTGGAAGCTCTGCTGAGATTTAGTCCCAAAGACAACCACGTTCTTAGGCAGCTGCTCCTTTGTCCTCTTCTGTGTAGGTTTAAAAAAATATATATTATCGAGACATCACATATGTTGAAAACAGGTCTACTACCACCCATTCCAATATTTTTTGCCTGTCTCAAAACCATTTTTTTTTCATTTTTCCTAAAGAAATAGGTGATTTCAGAAGGAGAAAAAAAATCCTTTATATCCACATTTCCCCAGGGACTTGGCTTTGCAAATAAGTGCAGTGGAGATATCCTTCACATAAGTTCTGGTAGTATAGAAAGTAGTAAGGCCATGGAGTCATAGTAAGATTCTTGGACCACTTGAAGTTTTTCTTTAGGATCAGTGTAGAAACAGTAATAAGTAGATGGTAGCTTATAGGATAATAAAAGTAAAAAGTAATCTATCCAAGATCCAGCTGTGTGTGCTGAGTTTTATCTGAAGTTATTGTCTCAGTCCCTTGAAAAACAATGTCGCTGTCCTGCTTGCCTTTAGGACACATGAAAACCAGTTGAGAAAGTCTCTTTAGGGCAGGTCTTAGAAAATTCTACAAGTATTTGATGTCACAAAAAAAGTATGGTTTTGTCTCTCAGAAAATGTATTTGTAGAAAACCGCAGACCTTGTCTGGTGTATTTGGACAAAATTCCGGAAATCTGAAGGTATAGAAAATAACAAACTTGAGAAATGCAGCACTTTCACTAACGTAATACAAATTTTAATTTCAGACATTTTAAAGAAATTTCAAAGCCCTCACCCTTAATCATTTTCTGCTTGTGAAGATTATCACAATATAGTATGTTGGTATAATATATGAAAAACAGACAAATAATTTTTTAGTTACTATTTATTTATTTATTTATTTATTTATTTATTTATTTATTTATTTTAGTTCATCTGGCCTGTTACGTAGTCATGTCTGCTCTGCAGTAGGATGAATTACTAGCTTGCCAGTCATCAGAGTACCTTTCTGAGATGGATATTATCATCTCTGTTTCATAGATGGCTAGAATAAAAGCCACAGGAAGATGAATGACCTGTGTAGGGCCAGCACACTTGCTAATACAGGAAGAATATTTAATGGCTTCTACATTTCAGGTTTGTGCTTAGTTTATTAAATCACATTACTACTCATCTCTTTGTCTATGTTGCTGCAAGTCCTTTTTTTTTTTGAACGGGTTGTATTTTCTAAATGGAAGCCAAATTTAGTGCTGCTAGTTCATTAAATCCCTGTAAGAGTAGAGAGTAGAAGGAGCTGTGGGATGAATGGTTTTCAGCATAATCTAAATAAAGACGTTCCTCTTCCTGGAAACATCTCTTTTCGGATTGCTTCAGATTGCCACCCTCTTTTCCACTGGCAAAGAGCATGTAAAAATAATTTGTGATAGCTAAAATGCCAAGCTTGGACTGGAAGAAAATAACGCAGTACTTAAGTCTAAGTGACGTCCAACTTGCCTGGAAATTTCTCTTTGCACAGTACCAATACAAACAATGCAAAACCAAAAAAATAAACAAATCCCAGGATCATAGTTATCTCTCTCTGCCAAGAATGTGATTTCTGTGTGTGACTTGCGTGGACTGAGCCATCTAGAGCAGTACAAATTTATTTTTATCAACTTTCTTCACCTAAACCCCAAGTTATTCTTTATACTGCAGCTTTTGAAACAAGTGCTTCAGTAGGTTTTAAATGTTTCAGTTGTTTTTAATAATAAAAAAAAAGAAGATCCAGTCATTGTGTCAATACTCAAAGACTTTGATGGAAAAGTCCTGCAGTTTGGAGTTGAAGTATATTTTGGAGGGTACTTCTTCCTATCCCTACTTCTTGCTATCCCTCGTTGACCCCGGGAGGGCAGCGGGGCAAAAAAAACATCCCAGAAAAAAAAGCAGCATGTAAGGTTACCGTATCTCCTCCTCCTAAATGGTGAAATTAGAGTCATGTCATGTCCCATGAGATCCTCTCATTAGCAAACTGGACAAAATCTTGATTGCAATGACCTAACAAACACAGAAAAACAGTCTTGCCATTGAAGTTGATGCATGCCTTTTAGCATACTCCAGAAATACTGAAAAATGCGTAAGGATGATTATTTATTTTCTTTACAAAACAATGTCAACGCATCCTTCAAGCGCGAGTGCTGGATTTTTGGGCTGCCTTTCGAAATGCACACTGTATATGATACAGAATCAAGGAATTATAGAATATTAGGGTTTGGAAGGGACCTCTAGGGATCATCGAGTACAACCCCCCTGCCCGAGAAGGATCACACAGGGCAGGCCACACAGGAACAGATCCAGAGGGGGTTTGAAAGTCTCTGGAGAAGGAGACTCCACAACCTCTCTGAGCAGCCTCTTCCAGGCTCTGTCACCCTCATAGCGAAGAGTTTTTCCTCCTGTTGAGGTAGAATTTCCTGGGTTCCAGTTTGTGCCCACTGCCCCTCGTCATTTCTTTGGGTCGTGTTTTGTTTAGTGTTAAATTTTACTTGATATTATGTTTTGTTTTGTATTAAATTTTGTTTTGCATTAAAACTTTGCTTTCATAGGTATTTATGATTAAGGTTTACTAAATAAGAGGCACTTTGGGAAGGGTTTTGTTGCTCAAAGTCTGTCAATGCCCAACGGGTCGGTCTATAATTATCACAACAGCCGTGCCACAAATACTCCACTTATTAACTTCTGCAAAATAGAATAGTCTTGTCTATACCATCTATGAATGACTTATCAACCCTTTAGAAACTATGCATAAATGGAACCTGGGAACAAATTCTGCCAGTTATCTCAGAATTAAGATCAATTAATGGTTACACCTGCCAAGAGTCCATTTGTCAAGCACAACAAGGCCTTGCACAGGTGACCTTCTTGTATAAGCCAATGGATTATCAACCTTTTTGTGTTTCTTTTGACTAGCAACTTGTCTTCCTTTTATGCTTATACTGGATTTTATTATAGCATTTTCTTTGCCTAGCGAGGGTGGTGTACGTGTGATATTCATATGCGAGGAGAAATCGTAATCTCTAATTCCTTTCCGAGCGAAGTTTAGAAAGATTGCTACTTTTGGTACTTTTTTTTTTTTTTTCCATTTTCCTGCTGGATTCCTTTCAAATTAAGAAACTCAATTTAGACTCCATTCATTCGATCTCTGCAGTAGAGGCAACATGGAACTAAAGTATCAAACAAAGTGAATGCATTTTGTTGCCTTAATGTGTATTGGTAAGGATGATCTTCATTGGATATCTATATTTTTTAACAGAGAAAAAATCCCACCATATTATCATCTTTACCATATATTTTACATCCAGTAATGTCATTTTACATCTAATTTTACATGTATTTTTAGGTTTAGTAGTTCATTATGCATGAAGCTTAGCCTCTTTACTGAAAGAGAAGTCAGGCTCTGGAACAAGCTGCCCAGGGAGGTGGTGGAGTCACCATTCTTGGAATTTTTTAGAAAATGTGTAGATAAAGCACTTCAGGACATGCTCTAGAGGAATGGTGAAGTGTTTTTTGTGTTTTGTGGGGTGTTTTGGGTTTTTTTTTTCTGTGTGTTGTTTCTGTGACAATTCTGTGATTCTAAGGCTGTGAGTACAGTTACAAGTAACTTAATGCATATGCTTTGAGTAGCTCTGGATCTGAATTCAGAGGTAGATCCGTGTGGAGCAGAGTTACCTAACCCCTGAGAGGGAAGTTCTCCTGTATCTGAAAACTTACCTCTCTTGCTGGTTGTGTTCAGAGAACAATTGTGCCTGTGCCTAGTTTATTAAATTGCATTTATAGGTGTGTAGTTGTACACACAGAGGTATGTAGTTATACATACAGATAGTTATGGGTAGATGCAAATTAATATTCATTGAGGGCCATGGTTTAGTGCTGTTGATAGGGTTAGGAAAAGGTTGGACTCGATGATCTCAAAGATCTCTTCCAGCCAAAAATGTTCTATGATTCTATGATTCTATAATATATATTTCTGTTGCCCAGAAAATATTTGTTATATCCAAGGCAACACAGAAACCACCTTAACAAAGCCCTCACAGACTGTTTGTAGCTTTGAGAGTCTCCTCAGGAAAAGTACAGAGTGACAGTGAGGCAGGAGGTAGGTATGTGGAGAGGAGAGGCTATGGTTTTCCACTGAGAGCACTCGGAGAAACTGGCTCGGCCGGTTTCAGAAGCATCGTTATATTACATGACACTGGAGTTTTCCAAGTGAGCCTGAGGCAAGAACCAGCATCCCGGTGGTGGAGGCACCGTGCCCAATGTAGGAGCAGAGAAAGCAGAGGCACGCTCAGGTTGTTCCCATTTCCACTGTCGTCTCTAGAGTGGGACAATAAGCATCACCCTACAGATTACTGCATTCACTAAATTGTGTTAATTGTTATAATTATTAATCATGTGAAATGGCACTGCCACATCAGGCTATGAGATGTCAAGTACTTGCCTGTACAGTTGGTTTTATAGGATTTATGTTTGACCTGCTTAACATAAAATTGCTTAAAAATCCACCTGCCTGGTAAAGCTTCCCTGTCTCATTTCAGAATTTCCTACTAGTTCCCTCAGGAGATTGTTTTTTTACCTCTCATCAGTTTTTTCATTACTTATCAGCCCATCTTTTCAGCTAACTTCTGCGCTAACTTCTTCACTAACTTCTGCAAGGAACCAAAATGCTGTTACAAACACCTACACGTGCGCAGTCTGGTGGTGGAAACCTAATTAGGTCAGTGTTGTCCATCTGGTCTGACCAGTAAGTACGTCCAGGTTGGTGGAGCTCACCTCCACCTGCTGGTCCTGCTCTCCACGCAGAGCCAGTGCTGCCTGCGATTGTCCCAGCAGGGAGGAGTAAGGCTAGAGGTCCTTCTCCTAGCTCTAACTGAAGGGAGGGATCGTGACATAGCTGGTAGCTGCTCTGCCATGACTGGAGATGGGAGAGTGCAAAGGAAGAAAAGCCAAAAAAAGTGCTAGAGTA
>VWZK01017651.1:23865-36992 GCA_013396935.1 Baryphthengus martii | reverse complement strand
AAAAAAAATAAAAAGATAATAAAAAAAAAAACAGTGAAGAGCTTCTTGCAGTGTACTCTCTTCTTGACCCACTGTGCAGCTCCGGAGTTGGCAGCTGTCCGTGTTTGCTTTATGCTGGATCTCACCGTGCAGCCAAAGACAGCTCTGTCAAACACTTTGGGTGGTTTTGCAATGAGAAAACATGATACTGTGGAGCCAGCAGTTATTGCCATACAAGGGTGCTGGAAAAGAATAGAAAGCGATCTGCAGCCCTCACGCAACAAGGGAGACCTCAAAAGGACATATAGTCCATGCTAAGTAATAGGAAAAGCTAAGCTAAAATAATAATAATTATAAAAAAAAAAACAAACCAACAAAAAACAACCGAACAAAAACAAGCTGAGAAGCTTATTGCTTTGAAAAATATGTGAAAGTCCATCCTTCAACAGCTCATATCATTTTTTCCTCTTAAGAAGCGCTCGGCGGCAGATAGCAGGAAGAGGTCACAGAAAAGGTCATATCCAAATTCTTCTGTTCAGTGCTGCAAACATATCTTTGGTCACTACTGGCATTAATCCATTAGAGAGAATTTCCAAGAGGGGAAGGAACTTCTTGTTTTCCAAATACAAGAAGAACCAACAGTTTGATGTGTGTTCGATGACTTGCAGTGTCTGCTGCTGGCAATGGGTAGAGCTGCATTCCTGCAAAGTTCAGTAAATGTGCCAAGGAGTGGAAATCAAATGTGCCAGTTGCTTAGTTTTGACATACATATGTGTGTGTGTATATATATATATATATGTACACTTTGATATTATTGACCTACAATTTAGGTTTGTATAAGCAGAATGGTAGGGAAATAACAAAATACTACAAGGCCGTTACTCTCCCCAGTGTTCTTCTTGTCTTAGAAGGATAGGGTGGTTGCTGTTTACACTTAAACACAATGAGAAACTTCTTTGGTGGGAGGGGGTTGGAGCCTGGCCCAGGCTGCCCAGAGAGCTTGGGGAGTCTCCTTGTCTGGAGAGATTCCAGAGGCGCCTGGACCCTGCGCTGCTGGGCCCCCTGCTCTGGGTGACCCTGCTGGAACAGGGGGGTAGCACCAGAGGAGCTCCAGAGGTCCCTTCCAGCTCCCACCATGCCGGGATTCTGGGATTCTGTGTCATTCAGTCAATGGTATTGCCTTAATGTTTATTTCACTCCCTTTCTATTTTCTGTAAAATTGTCGGGTTTGGTTTTTTGGGGTTTTTTTTGGTTCACAGCTCAGTAGTGGCATTTCTGTCTGAGTCTATTTAGAAGGTCCTGACAGAAATTTTTGTGCCAATGTTTTTTCCATTAAAAACCAAAAAGCTGTAACTCACAAATGCAAATTCTAGAAATCTTTAGGGCTACCATTGCTAAAAAAACCACAACCTCGAAAGAAAAGTTTCTAATACAAGGCTGACACATCCATATTTAATGTGAGTTTGTTTTTAATTTTACTTTGAGTAACCCTCCCTGTGAAAAGAGGTCTCATTAACTCTCGAGGCACTTTTTGTTCACCCAGACCTTTCTCTCCTTTCACAGGAACTGAGAATCAGGGGTGGGGGGGAGGAAAATCAGCTCATTATCTCAAGTCAGGAAGTGAATGATTTCAATGACAGAGCCAAATATATTATTATACCTCCACCTACTCTTGTTCACCTACTTGTCAGATATGGAAGGACGTCTAGTCCTTGTCCTCATTTTTGCCCACGTTTCCCTTTTCCTGAGGAGCATCCCTAACCAAAACAGTGTTAACTTCCTGCTTTATAAATAAGACTTGCCTTCTGCTGCCTCTGAAGCTGTGGAAAGGCAGTAAATTTCTACAGAAATTTTCATTAAAATCAAGGGGAGTAGGGGGTGTAAGCTGCTAACTTGAATATCATTTAATAGCAATGCCTGCTAAACAATCCCTCTGCTTCTGAGACCTCTCTGGCAAAAAAAAACCCGACTTCTTGTAGTATCTTACACATCTGTAATTCTGGGCGTTAAAACTCACTCTAAGTGGCCTGCTGGGGTCAGCTTTAACTAATAAGTTCTTCATGAGCCAGCCATGTGCCCTCATGGCCAAGAAGGCCAATGGTCTCCTGACAGGCATTAAGATGAGTGTGTCCATCAGGTCGAGGGAGGTTCTCCTCCCCCTCTACTCGGCCTTAGTAAGGCCACCTCTGGAGTGTTGTGTCCAGTTCAAGAGGGACAGGGAAAAACTAGGGAGAGTCCAAAGGAGCCTATGAGGGTGATGAAGGTACTGGAACGTCTCTCTTCTAGGGAAAGGCTGAGAGACCTGGGCCTGTTTAGTCTGGAGAAGAGAAGCCTGAGAGGGGATTTTGTTCACGTTTACAAATCTCTGAAGGGTGGGTGTCAAGCAGAAGGGGCCAGTCTCTTTTCTGTGGTGCCCTGGGATAGGACAAGGGGCACTGGGCACAAACTGGAACCCAGGAGGTTCCACCTCAACAGGAGGAAAAACTTCTTTCCTGTGAGGGTGATGGAGCCTGGCCCAGGCTGCCCAGAGAGGTGGTAGAGTCTCCTTCTCCCGAGACTTTCCAAACTGCCCTGGATCTGTTGCTGTGTGGCCTGCCCTGGGTGATCCTGCTCTGGCAGGGGGGTTGGACTCCATGATCTCCAGAGATTGCATCCAGTCTCTACCATTATAGGATTCTAGGGTTCTGTGATCTAAGGGGAGGCTGAAGATGCTGAGACTATTAGATTTCTTACAGTAGTGTGTGGCTGTAGCTCTCTAACTGTCTATAGCGTCCTAAAAAGGTCTTTCTCCATTGTCAGAGAACCCTGGATTATACAAACACCTTACTCCCACCAGGCTTCCCTTAAAACACCAGAACAACAGGTATGGAAAATAACTATATCTGTAATCCACAACACTCAGGTTGCCTCCAAGACACCGTGGTTTTTGAAGGTTCCTTGTGCTTAGGGCTTCTGAAGTTGCATCAGTGAGTTGCAGTTTGACTATTTTATGGCACTGCAGCAAAATTCTGTGAAATAAAGGGTCTGTGCAATTTCTCAGTCAGAGATCACAGAGTGACAAGAAGTAAAGAGATAATAGTAGGAAAAAGAGGAATTATGTTGCTGAAAGAATCAATTAAAGTGGAAAATGTTTCTACAGCAATAAATTCTAGCCTTTACTTTGCTAACTCTTCATTGTGAGATTACCCTGTAACAGCAAGTAAAATTTCAGAGATAAACACAAAGTTGGCTTCTCTATTTTGACTCTTCCTCTCTGTCAATGTTGATTTACAATTCCCTGTTTCCTTTATCTCTGTGTATTTGTCATTAATGTACATGAGTAGAAACCACTGCTTTAACAAAACATAATAATAAAAAAAGGATACTTTATTGTGCTGCAGGGATAACCCTTTCTTTAACTTTTTATATGGGCAAGATTGACCTGTATTCAAGTGACGTGACTTGGTGTGGTCCCCAAAGGTAGTGTCTTCATCTTCTAGCTTTCCTCTTGAGTATCACTTTCCTATTCTACCATTCAGCTTGTTTTCAGATCACAGAATTAACCAGAGAATTAACACGGGGATCTCTTGACCCAGGGACAGAGGTGACAAAGGCTTTTCCACCCGCCATTTCTTGTCTGTTTGAGAAAGAAATGAAAACAGTGAGTAGGCCTCGATTGTAATCTGTGAGCTGAAATGCAGGGTTATAATTGTTTACCTTGGAAAGCAAAGTATGAGAGGAAATGTTTGCCAAAAGTTTGTAAAGCATATGTGCAAATTCATGACCTCAGATATTCCTAGGTCAGCGCAGCTAAAAAATACGTGAGGAATAACCTTACAGGTTTTGGTCTTCCTGTTTTTACCTTTTTCATGCTGTGAGGTTCATCACGGACAAATAGTCTATTTTTCATTGGTATGTGATGATTTGGCTGCTTTCTGCTACCAGAACAGTCCTCCACATAACACAAAGCAGAAGAAGAACCTAATGCAAAGAGCACCTCAAGGGATGCTGTCCCCATTTTCTGTTGGTTGTACAGGAAATAAGAATAAAAAAGTGCAGAGGGGAAAAGATCCGTGGGCCAAAAAGTGGGGCAGAGATGGAGAAAAATGAAGTGCTAGTCAGCTTTGTCTACTCTTGGTTGTTCTCAGACTCCTGTAACCACACGTAGCTGGTGTGATTTACCAAATCTCACACTGCTCTGTAGTGAGGAACTGCAGCCAGAACTGCAGAGGTGAATTGTGAGCTCCTTCTGTGTGCTGGCTCTTCCATGTTTGACCTCCACAGGTCATGCCTATCCCACTGTTTGTACCTTTGGTCTTTGAGTCAGTGTTTATTTCTTCCTCAGCGAAGGTTAAACACAAATACAGGGCTTTCTTGATATTTCTGGGACAATTGCATTGAAAGGAAATAACAGAATCTTGCTGTAGCCTAATATGCACATCTGGCAAGTTTGGCTAAGCATCTGTATTTTCAGTGCATCTTCAATCTCTCTTAAAATTTGAATCTGTCCTCTTAAAACACAAAGCAGAAAATAAAAAACAAACAAAAAAAAAACCCAAACAAGCAAACCCAAAACTTTTCCACCACTTGCAGGGCTGAAATCAGAGGTACAAACGGCTGTTGTGTGGGAATAGCTGCAAGTCTGCTATGCACAATATTTATAGTGAATCCTAAGTATCCAAGAAAATCTGCTTTTTAAAGATTGGCCAAAGTTTGTGAACCTTTCAGGTAAGCCTGAGCCAAGTTTAGGCTAAATCTGAGCTGAATGGAGTTTGCCAAAAAGGAATTTATGGCTTTGGCTTTGGATAGAAGCTGCAGGATTCAGCACGGTCTTGGCATAGCTGGTTCTGCATAAAGAGAAACTTGGCAGTTTAGGCTAAGTTTCAGGTGTTATGTTAATATTAGAAAAATACAATGCTGAAAGCACAGTATTTTTTTTCTTCATATTGCAGAATATACCCAGAATCTGCTTATCTGTGGAATTATAACTTTGGGGGGAAAAAAAAAAAAAAGCAGCATTTGAATTAATTATATTTTATTCCAAATCTGTAAACACATTTTTAATTTAATGATAAATATGTGAATGAACGACTACTTATCTTCCTTGCATTTTTTTTTTGTGGTGGCTTCTGCGCGTACACACGTGTGTGGTGGCAGTTGGCTGGTTCAACAAGTGGTCTTACGATGTTGCCTACCAGGATGATATGAGCCGTGCACTCCTCAATTCCACCTGTTGTTGTCCTGTGCTTTTGATGTGAATTTTTAGAACTTCAGCTGTAACTGACACAAATCTTTTCCTGCAGAGGAAAACGGAGAGTAAATACCTCAGGAAGCAAAGTGTGGATAAGTGGTAAATGTTCCCAATAGAAACTGTGATAAGAGAGATGAAATGATTGGTAAGAATCACAATAGCTTCATCACAACGGGTGCTTAACGGCAAATAAACAGTCAAACCCTTGATGATACACAGCAGGTCCGAAGTCAACCTATTAAGTGTAATCACCAGTTGGCAGGGTTGCACTGCTGAGGACATGGCTTCGACAAGTCACTTTGAACGCTAAGAAAAAAGAGATTTAGACAGAAGGATCTCATTTACATTTCAAAGGTTAATATTTCTGGAGAGCTCTGAGTGGGAGATGTTAAGCAATGGCTTAGGATGTAGTATCATGTGACTAAGATGACACTTCTGTCATGGTGACACCAATAAAAGATCTTCAAGCTGTTCTTAAAGAAAAATATGGTTGAAGAAGATACGGAAAAAATAAACTGTACATTGCAGTCTGCTTTTTAACATCCAGACATGCACAAAAATGCAGTGCCTGCAATTTACATAATTACCGCTCAAGACGAGAAAACTTGCAGAAGTTAATAGAGAATTGTGTCTGTTTTACGTGTGTCACTTGGCTAGAGTTATTAATGCTGTTGTGCATATGACTGTTGAGTTCCATGGCTAATTTTCTTCCAAAAAACGATTAGGAAAGACAACAACATGCATCATGCATTGCACAATAGCCCTGATGACAATTTCCTGGATATGATTCCTCTAACCGTGTGAGTCACTTTTTGCTAGGTAGATACTAGCTTCTTGGACGTGGCGAAACACGCAAATTATCTGGGTTAATGAGACCAGTAATTTTCCCGAAAGCGGTAGGCACTTGTTATGTAAATCAGTGTCAATCCACAGCAGGCTTTGGCTGGCCTGTGATGGAAAACTGCATGAGAAAAGAGAAGGCCATGACATAAGGACTTCCAGTAAATCCATGAAATCCCCAGGGAAGTTCACAAGAAGCCAGACTCAACGTTAAGGTGCGCAAGCATCAGCACCCGTGGCCATCATCAGCCACCCAAGAAGGACATCCTGACCACGAAACGGACAAGCAAAGGACTTTGTAGGACTGGTTGCCAAGAGTAAATTAGTGTAGTCCAGACAGAGAATAAATCTCACCCTGACAGAATTAAAAATAACTAAAGTGAAACTATCCAAAGCGTAAACCAGCATACGGAAACTCCTTTCCAGTGACTGCAGGCAGCCAGCATCAAAAGATGATCTGAGTAAAAGCAATTCTTTTGTTGGCAGAGACACCCGCTTGTTTGATTTCTTGGTTGTTTTTTTTCACCACCTGGCACCAATAAATGTGTAACTTCAAAAATAATGGTGATGTTGTAGCCACGATGATTGGAGGATCAGAATGATCCAGTTCTGGGCGCAGAGGTATTTTTATAGCCTAACACAAGATATCCTCTTTCTTCACAAGCCTTGATTTCACTTGAAATAATCTCTTTTGAAAAAACAACTTCTAGTGATGTAATCACATGATTAGTGATACAGTCACTTAATGAAAATTACCAGGTAAAATTTTTCTTTTTAAAATAGGATCTCAAGTAACAGTTCTGTAGGATGCACTGAGTTTTTGTTAGTGCTGATACAAACCCTGAGCCAGATTGAGGAACTGCTCAAATGGAGTGTGCAAATGACTCTTCTTTACCAAGAGTCCTGCAAACATACTTTAGTTTTATAAATAGAAATACCATTCCTCTAAAATAGATGACTTTATGTGAATCCACTTCTCCTTGGAAAAACAGTTTTTGTAGTTTCAGGGTAGGGTAGCTCAGGTATGGATGAAAATACTTGTGTGAGAATTATCATGTATATTAGTGGGCNNNATTTTTTTTTTTTTTTTTTAATCCAAGGCCTTGGTGTGCTTGTGTTTATTAGAGCAATAAAAGTTCTTTATCTTACAAGACCAATTTAAAATTATGTGGTACAGTAGGCATCTTGGTTTTCCCTCAGTGGGTAAAAAGGAGATGGTAGTGATGATGGTGAGGTCTGTTACATCCTTTCTCATTACAATTAACAGAGTTATCTCAATTTCCAAATTTAGATGTACTGCAGTAGTGTCAGCACAGGGAGATGGAAAATGCAGAATTAGGGGATGAAGAGACAGGCTGTGAGTGTCAAATGTGCAATGAAGGCTTCCTGTGGATCAGTCCTCCAGGTTTGCATGTGACCTGATGAAGTGTAAAATGTATTCTGTCCTTTTATTGACATCTGTGGAAATCTGTCCTTAATTTACTAGCTTCCTGCAGCTGTCACTCCACAGAATAAATATATCAAGCTGTTGTAAATGAGAATCCCCCTCACGCCCATGCGGGCACAAAACCCTTCCATGAATTACAAAATGTACCAAGAAAAACCTCCCTTCTACTGCTGTAGAAAACTTTCCACAGTTTTTTGGTCAACAGCAGTGCTGTTTAATATCTTCATCAGTGATATAGACAGTGAGATCAAGGGCACTCTCAACAGGTTTGCAGATGACACAAGTGTTGACATGCATGAGCAGCAGGGTCCATCCAGAGGAACCTAGACAGGCTCGCGAATTGAGCCTGTGTGAATTTTACAAGATTACACACAGCCCAAGCCCAAGGGCAAGGTCCTGCACCTGGATCTGGTCAATCCCCAGTATCAATGCAGGCTGGGGGATGAAAGAATGGAGCGCAGCCCTGTGGAGAAGGACTTGGGGGTTTTGNCTGACCAACCTGCTGTAGTTGCAGCTGTCCCTGCTCCCTGCAGGGTGGTTGGACTAGATGACCTTGAGAGGTGCCTTCCAACCCTGACCATTCTATGATTCTATAAACTTGTTCCAGTGCTTAATTAACCTCTCATTAAATATGTTTTCCTTACACCCAGTTGGAACCTCCCCTGTTTCAATTTAGGACCAATATCTCTCATTCTTCTGCTATGCCCTGCTGTCTTCTTGGTAACCACCTCTTGTCTACTGGGAAGCAAACGGCAATTAATAGCTATTGCCCTGTGAGCCTTCGTCTCACTGAAAAGACCAGTTCCCTCAGCCTGACTGTACAGGACATGTGCTTGAGCCCATGATCATCTTTATGGCCCTCCACTGGACTCACTCAAGTTCTTACCCATCCAGTGCTCCACCTGTCTAGATGGCAATGTGTCCTACGAGAGTGCTATGGGAGACCATGCTGAAAGTCTTGCAAAGCTCAAAGTAGATGTGATCCACCAATCTCCCCTTGTTCACTGCATCAGTCACAGAAGGCAGTCAGGCTGGTCAAGTATCTGTAGCAAATCCAAAATAAGATTGGCAAAGTATCTGGCGTAACTGAGAGCAGCATAAAGGTTGTTCCCACCTGGAAAACTGGCTGAAAATGTCTGGGTGGATTCTTTTGCGTGTCAGCTTTCCTTCAGACAGTTGTAGCTGTGTTTTTTCTGGATGTTTTTTTTTCTGTGATGTAACTGCAAAAGAGCAGATGTGCAGGCCAGCTCACTGAGGTGAAATAACAAAAGCTTAATAGTCTTCCATCAGCATATATCAGTGAAATATTCAGCAGACTTTACTGACAATATCTCCTAAACATGCTTCAGGCAGCTGTCACATCTGAGAAGAATTTCCCTGCTGTGCTCCCGCCTTCAGGACAGCCTAATTGTCTGTTTGAAGTAATTCTCACCTTCCTTCCTCCACAGAAGATGCATTAGAAACACTTTTTCCTCTTATCTTTTACTGTGACACTGTATTAATACTGCTGTTGTAATGTAATCATGAATGACACGGGGTTAAATGTTTTGCAAGGAGCCATTTGGGCCCGGTGCACAGAAGTTACTGTAGTATTACAATTAAATCCTCCACACTCCTAGTTCTTGAGCTCAGTTGCTCAATCTGCTTCCATAGAGACCAGCTCAAGGTCTCAGGTTATCAATCAGTCATTTCATTCTGAGACTCAGTGGTTTCTTTTGGTCTCCCTGTACTTGCTTGTGGGTTGAGAAGAATGACTCTGAGTTCATAGGCAACAGCAGAGGGTATTGTAACTAGGCTGAGGTTTTGGGGTTTTGGTTTTTGGGGTTTGGTTGTTGTTTTTTTTTTCATGAAACCTTCTGAAGAATGCAAGATTAATATTTACCACATTCTTAACAGATGTCATTGCCTGTGTTGCAAGTATCCATACCCAGACTGACTTTCTTTAGATCCCTTTGGAGCGTGCAGGGTTCTTCTCTGAACATCCTACAGGTCTGGTAAATGTGTCAGCAGAACTTGACTATTCTCTGCATTTCATTCTTGGTCCATCTGGGGAGGACAATGTCTATATGTCTCTGAAAAATTCAAGAGGTGCCAACGTGGCCAAAGCTGTTTATATGACAAACACGGTGAAATATGCATTACAGTGCCCACGGCCTTATTTTCATACTGCGTTCAGACTAATTTCACAGTTCTAGAAGTTGAAGTGAAAAAGAACATGATGAGCATCAGAAGTCTGAGGAAGGACAATTCAATTCTCAAACCAGTGCTACTGAAAAAAAACCCCGTGGAGGCTGTGAAAGCTGTGGTTGCACTGACACAACCGCAGCATCTGCATCCTGCCCGCGCTCTTTCAGAGTAAACAGCCTGGTCGGGCTGCTGGTGCCGGTGCTAAAATAAGCATGGATCAATGCGACTTCATCTGTGGCATCTTTATTGGAATTTGGTGTTGTTCAGGCAGGACCATTTGCCTTGTTTTGGTTTCCCAAAATCCAGTTGCAGTGGTTTGTAACAGAAGCATAGCATAGTGAGAATAAGACCACAAATGGCTTTGGATGCTTCAAACAAACCCACAATGATGGCATGTGGGAAGTCACCTCTACGAAACACACGTTCTTGAGATTCTAGGTTTGGATAGGAATATAGGTCAAAGCAGGTTTCCTCCTTTTTTTCAGAGGAGCAAGAAATCTACTCAGCAACGTAGTTCCTGCACAAACATGTAACCTACTTAGGAGTGTTGGCTTCTGTTAGGCGTAAGCTTCAGTTTGTAAGGCAGTGCCATCGTATTTTACAACAGTGAGAGAATCACAGGCTAATAGAATCACAGAATGGTAGGGGTTGGAAGGGAACTCGAAAGATCATCTAGTCCGACACTCCCTGCCTAACCTAGGATCACCTAGATTAGGTCGCACAGGAACGGGTACGAGTGGGCTTTAATGTCTCCAGAGAAGGAGACTCCACAATGTAAAACTCGCAATTTTTGTTTCTATTAGCTAACTCAGCCTGTGACTCTTCCTGCCCTTGGACAGTCAAACAACCTCCCTGAGTCCACACGCTCATTACAGAAGGGTCCAGAGGAGCTGTCTCATTACCCATTTGCTTCAATACGTGGGAGTTCTCTGAACTGCACATACTGAAGCTTCTTCTCAGCTTCCAGACAAGGAGGGCTACAGCAGGAGTGCCACACGAGCATATCCATCTTGGGAATGTTGGCTTCTGCTACCTAGGACAAGGGTCTGCGTCTCTGGGCAGCAGTGAGGGGCAGTAGTGGTGGCAGCAGGGAGGAGTGTCAGCAAGGATGCTCTGGGTGTCAAAATGGCTTTCTGTGGTTCTGGTAGGACAACTGTTGCTCAGAAATGAAACACACAGGGGCACCAGGTTGAGCTGAGGAGATGATTGTGGTGCTTTATTCCATGTTTGTTTGCGTTAGAAGAGTGAGTCTCCACTCTTGGGGCTGCACAGGAGAGTCAAATAGAACGGTCCTTGCCTTATGAAAGGCTGTTCTGAAAGACAGAGCTGTGCAGCATTTTCAGCTAATGGGTTTTCTTGAAAAGTACAAAACCACTTGAAACATTCATGCAACTTTTGTGGCTAGGTCCTCAGAGACCGAAATGCCAGAGGCTGCTCTGAATTCAGTGTCGTCACTGTTATCTGTTCTTCTTGGGTTTTTTATCCTTTTCGTATCCATTAAACAACTTAAATTAAAAGGAATCCATTTGCTGGTCCCATTATGCTTGACCTACATCAAAGTCCTTGGATTTGTTTATAGAATGAAAGGACATTTTGATTCCTTTTTAAGTGTCTCTTAAGTGCAACATGTGTTTGCATCAGGTTTTTGGAATGTATTTACTTACATATCGCAAAGAAATTTCCCTTCAATTAGCTACTCTGGGTCCCTACGACAAAAAACCCCCACTAATCTGGAAAATTGGAAAAATGTTTTCTCAAAGTAGCTTTTTCTTAACACTTTAGTTTGTTGAAAAAAAAATAAAGCTGCACACAGAGAGCTCTATAGCTTTATAACAGCTATATGAGGGCATCTCCAGTGTTGATCAGTCTGTTTTGTCACATAGTTTTGACATTGGAAATTATGGATCTGTGGATCATGAAGTGCTGCTGCCTGTTTTACAGGGATGGAAATAAAATATATATCTTGGGTATTTGCAGTCTCCGTGTGTTTTCAAAATTCCTTCTGTTAGGTATTCCCAAATGGAATTAGATGAAATTCCTTACTATATATAATCCCAGTTACTACTTTCATGCCAATGGATACCTTTCCAATAAATTGTTCCGCTCAGTACAATTAGTTTTGGAGGTCTAGAGGATGATGTGAAATACAAAAAAACAATGCAAATGTAATTGTATTGCAGCAATCGGGAGGAATCTATAAGCCCTCTTTCTGTACTCCTTTGATTAACCCCTTCTTTAGTAATTCCTGGCTTGGTTGATGTATCAATTGAAATGGATCGTTTTCCCTCAGTATTAGTGGAACTTAAGAATTAGAGAAAGTCAGATTCCACATTCAGAAGTTCAATCACGGGATTTCTTTGTGAACAAAAGGCGTGTTTATAATACTTTTCTTGGCTAAGTCTAAAGGTCAAAATTAGCAAGTTTTCAAGAAGAACTGCAGAGGCATACAGCAGAGCCTTTGTAGTAATCACAAACGAAAGGCAGTGGTGAATTAGTGGATATATAATTTATAGTTAACGGCTCGGTATCTGTGACGGCAGCAGTGCAGTTTGCACGAGATTGAGACTGCGGCAAGAATGCGAAGAGCCGGCAGGTCAGTAAGGAAATAAGAATTGTGGCTAGGGGCCAGCAGCCAAATCCTATTGTAAAGGCAGCCCTTAACCACATTTTTACTATTTTGACAACTCTGAAACTCGAGTTGGTTTTGTTGTTGGGAACTTGGCTTGTCTTTGCAACTGTGTGGGTTCCACCAAATAATCATTTTCAATGACTCTTTTGGGTTGAGGTTGGGGTTTTTGTGTGCGTGTGTTTAGCTGGAGGCCTCAGGATATGAACTAACTTTTAACTTCCAGATCTCTGATGGGCGGTGATATCATCTCTTATTTTCCACGGAAAGTGTCTGCAGCCCTTTAAGGCAGGATCTGCGGGTGTAAGGGAAGGCATCTGCTACAGCACACAGGACCTTGCCATGACTGCATCCAAAGTGTGATCTAATCTCCCTACATTTCACACACTGATGTTCTTTTTCTCTCTATTTCAGGGTCTCTATGTCTTTGTGGTCTATTTTATCCTGCACAACCAACTCTGTTGTCCTGTGAAAGCAAGTTACACCGTCGACATGAATGGGCATACAACTCCGGGATCGGCTTTTTTCACACACGGCAGTGGTCTGCCTGCTGCAGGTGGAGAGATCAGCAAGTCCACTCAGAACCTCATCAGTGCTATGGAGGAGGTAACAGCGCTCTACAGTCATTAACCTTGCGTGTTGAAAATGCACCTGGAGATTTCAGTGGCAGTACTGAAGTGTGGCACACAGGAATGAGATGATAATTGTTAGAGGTTGGCTTTGGGGAGGGGTTATTAGCATTTGTATTTTACTAAGAGCAGAGGAGAGAAGAGAAGAGGAAGAGAACAGAGAAGAGAAGAGGAAGAGAACAGAGAAGC
>VWZK01017651.1:7590-23823 GCA_013396935.1 Baryphthengus martii | reverse complement strand
AAAAAAAAAAAAAAAAAAAAAAAAAAAAAAAAAAAAAAAAAAAAAAAAAAAGAAAAGAAAAGAAAAGAAAAGAAAAGAAAAGAAAAAAGAAAAGGAAAAGAAAAGAAAAAAGAAAGGAGAAAATAAAAGAAAAAAAAAAAAGAAAATAATATTTCAAGGGAACATGTCAGTTCTGGTAATAATTTTTGTGGAAACCAAGCTGGTGTTGGGCAGCTGTTTTGCCGATTTCTCCACCTGCTTGACTCAGTTTGTCTAGATTTTAAAGCTCTTCAGCTGACTCCTGGGAAACCACTAAATTTATTCCACTTCCCAGGTGGGAAGGTCACACTTAAGGTGGTGCCTGACTCCCTCAGTTTGTGGAGAGCATAATTTCTCAACTCTGTGGGGCAAGCTTTTAGTTCCTGAGCTCCTAAACAATGGATAAGCAATAAAACAAACAAACAAAAAATATTTGGATGGCCTAAAATATAGGGGGGTGGGCGGGGGTGGTGGTGTTTATAGTTTAGTATTTTTGGTTTTCATGACATTTAAGGAGGAGACAGATTTTCGAAACCACTTCTTTCCTCATGAAGTTCAGTTCTGATTTTTTTTCTGCAGCTCCACCTTAAACTGAAACAGCAGATGAACTATAGTGAAGTTGGTACTACAACTGTAGGGCTGTATAGCAGCACAAGAACTTTCAAAGACTGGCAAATTACTTTAAAATGCTGTGTTGATAAACATAGGATGCCGTGAATTACCAGCGGTAGATCATATAATGGAAAATAATAATCTCCCCCTGTACGCAGCACTGGGGAGGCCGCACATGGAATCCTCGGTCAGTTTTGGGCCCCTCCCTCCCTCCCTCCCAGAAAGACCTTGAGGGACTGGAGTGTGGCCAGAGAAGGGCAATGAAGCTGGGGAAGGGTCTGGAGCAGGAGTCTGGTGAGGAGCGGCTGAGGGAGCTGGGCTTGTTCAACCTGGAGAAAAGGAGGCTCAGGGGAGACCTTCTGGCTTTCCACAACTCCCTGACAGGAGGTTGGAGCCAGGGGTGGTTGGGCTCTGCTCCCAAGGACCAAGCAACAGGACAAAAGAAAATGACTTCAAGGGGTTTGAGTTGGACAGGAAGAACAATTTCTTCCCCTCCAGGGTTGTCCAGGCCTGTCCCAGGCTGCCCAGGGCAGGGCTGGAGTCCCTCTCATCCCTGGAGGGGTTTCCAAGGCGTGGAGATGTGGTGCTGAGGGACAGGGCTCAGTGGTGCCCTGGCAGGGGTGGGGGAATGGTTGGACTCGATCTTAAAGGTTTCTTCCAACCAGGATAATTCTATGATTGCATGATTAGTAGCTAAAGAAGGGAGAGCGGGGTCCAGCAGAGGACAAGACACTGATAAGAGAGGAGTGAGCTGGAACCTTTCAGTGGTTTAATTTAAATTTCTCCATATCACGGGCCAATGTTGAGAAACAGCAATGTTTTTTTCACCTTTCTGGGATACCTAGGACAGGCATAATAGATACAAAATTAAATGACTTGTAATTGAGTTACATCTATAGATAGATATAAAATTTGTGTTGTGGGTTTTTTTTTTAAAAAAAAAAAAGTTACCTGGTTCACTATAGAAGTGTCAGAATAGCTGGTTCCAAAATCTCGTAGTCTTTTGTTCAGCTCTCATCATGATTTTCAGTTTCTGTACTATAGTTTTGATAATTACTGTGTTTCTGTGTCTTTTTAAACTTTGCAGGTGCCTGCAGACTGGGAGAGGGCATCCTTGCAGCCTGGTAGTCAAGCTAGTGCTGCCTTTAAGCAAAGTCCCCAAAATGGCAATGTTTTCCACCCTTCTGGAGGATTTAGTACCAGCTCATTGGTTGCTGATGAGGAATCACAGGAATTTGATGACCTGATATTTGCTTTAAAGACTGGTGAGTGACTCTTCTCCTTGTTCCTCAAAGGTTCTTCTGTTGTTCTTCTCTCTGATGGTGTCCCCATTCCATGACATCCAATATAATCCGATTGCCAGTGAAAATCTGAAGAAAAAATTGTTTTGCCTTGGTTTGCTATTCCATGAAAAATGTTGTGCAGGCTATCTGAGAAAAAAACAGAGATGGAGTCTGCAAAAGTACATTTTAATTTATGATGAGAAGCAGACCGGCAGAAAGCAGCAGCAGATTGGAGGCTCTGACATTTCTTCACAAGTGCTTAAATGGCTAACTTGCTGCCTCCAGACATGGGCTGTCTTGTCTTCTTTTCCTTTTTCTAATCTTTATTACATATATTTGTGGGAAAAAGCATAACTTCATAAGTATTTATTCTCCCAATAAGTGTAAGTCAAAATATTTCTATAAAATACTTTTGGACCTGAAAAAACAATGTACATGGGAAAGACAAACTAGATAAACTAAGTAGGGGTTGGACTAGGTGACCTTTAAAGGTCCCTTCCAATCCAAAATATTCTATCATTATATGGTAGACTTCTGCTCAAACACAAGAGCCAACTGTGATGAGCTCACCATACATCTGGAAGCAGGGGAGGCCACTCTTAAGTGCCGACGCTCAAACTACATCTGCAAATCAAAAAATTTCACAGAATCGTGCAATGGTTTGGATTGAAAAGGACCTTAAAAATCATCTAGTTCCAACCCCCCTGCCGTGGTCAGGGATGCCTCCCACTAGACCAGATTGCTCAAAGGCCCATCCAACCTAATCTTGAACATATCCAGTGTTTGGGCATCTGCAGTTTCCCTGGACAACCTGTTCCAGTGTCTCACCATCCTCAGAGTGAAGAACTTCCTCCTAATTTCCTGGCTAAATCTCCCCTCTTCCAGTTTGAAGCCATTACCCCTCGTCCTGTCACTAGAAGCCCTTGTAAAAAGTCCTTCCCCAACTTACTTGTAGGCTCTCTTCAGATATTGAAAGGCCACAATAAGATCTTCCTGGAGCCTTCTCTTCTCCAGGCTGAACAGAACCAGTTCTCTCAACCTGTCCTCATAGAGGGAACATTTATAGTCAGATTGTCCTCAATAGTCTTAGAGTTCCAAGTCTCCAAAATCCTAGGCTTTGCCCTCAGTTATGTATTGCTTTTCTTCCTTCTCACCCACTCTACCACTGAAACTTCAGGTTATTCAAATGATGGTATAAATAGATGGCCAGATGTGGCTGCCGGCAGAAGAAATGAAGTGAAACTTGATTAAAAGACAGATCAACATGGGAATGTCTGGTAAAACGGCCATGAAGGCAGAGGAATTCCACCTTGTGAGACATGGCAGATACTAACCCAAGCCCACCTCCTCTAGGTACTAGTTGAAATACAAAGGGACTAGCTTGGTAGTAGAAGGTCACCTGAGTGATCTTTAGGGTTACCATCAAGCCTTTCAAGAGACCACGGTGAGGTACTGGTAAAATTAGCAGGTTAAGGGCCCTGGCACTGATAATTTCAGGAGTTTGTTCCCTTCAGTGACACCAAGGAAAACAGTCATACTGGTGGGAAGACTGGGAATGCTGCTGATGAAGAGGTGTTTTTATTCAGTATATTTGTAATACATTGTCTCCTAAGCCAATTTCCATTGCAGAAAACTCTTCTAATTATGAAGATAATAGGATGACTAATAATGGGCCTAATGCTAAGAAAAACACATTTTTTATTAAGATTCTCGCAAAATCTGTATTGTACCTATTAATTTTCCGGGGCATTTTGCGGACTACTTCTACTTTCTTACTCAGTTAAAGCTTTTGGGCAAGACTTTCAAATCTATGTTCATATGCTGACAGTTGCAAACCTTTTTTTTGTAGTACCTAAGAAGGTAGCTTTTCCTTCTTTACTCCTTCGTGAATATTTTGAAGGAAAACAGATAATTCGTAGATAGTTAATAACATATGAAACCATTCACGTCTAACACTCCCACCATCACACACAGTGTTGACTGCTTGAGCAGCTCAGTTGACATCAGTTGGCCTATTTTCTGCAGTAAACTCTATGCACTGTGGAATATTGAGTCTTAAATCACGAAGAACGATGCAGGCAACAGCAGTAGTTAAAACTCATGGTTGTTATAATTCACCACAACTTTAGCATTTCATGATTTCTTAACAAATCTTCAAGCTCCATCCTTAGTTAATTTGTTATCAGTCCTTCTAGAGGAAGTAGAACAAGCTTGTGGTTATTTTGCCTACATTTTATTATTGTCTTCTTTTTTAATATTTTAATATCATTTGTACTTACGAGCCTTTTGTATTAATGTGATTTGAAGCAGAGACCTCAGGCTGCAGCTGGGGAAATATATTTTTGTTTGCATTACTGATTCAAGTAGTGCCTGACAATTTTACCGAAATGCTTTTTTCCTGTGCTCAACCCATGTCCCCAGCAACATCACAAGGGCAAAAAAGAAAAAAAAAAAAAGAAAAAAAAAAAGATAAAAAAAAAAGATGATTTCTAAGCCATCTGGTTGCAGCCCCATACAGAACATTTGAACAAGCCAAACTGAAGAGGCGGTGTTGAGGTTAGAGGAGCTTTAACCACTAAAGTAAATGTTTATCAGCCATTCCCTTAGATACAAGCTGTAGCTCAACACATACTGTAAACCAAAAAAAAAAAAAAAAAGTTAGTTTTTTCTGTAACTAAAAATCCTGTCTGTTTTATTATTCTCATCCAGACCTGCTCTCCAGTTCAGTGCAGTGCACGACCAAGGAGTCAAGGTGCTCCTGATGCCATATGGGAGGGAACCACATGGAAGCAATAAAAAGGGAGATGAGGTGGTGGAAAGTGGGATTTCTTCTCTGTTTGGCAGTGGAGGCTTGTGCTGCTAAAGTATTCACTGAGCTGTAGTCTGAGTGGAGCTTTGTGATAGAGCTAAGCAGGCACTGGAAGGAGCCCGTCTCCTGGTCCCTCATGGCAGGACATTTCTTCTCTCTCTTGCGTCGTTGCTCGTACTCACTTGAAACCACAACAGCCCAGGTTAGAGGCTTCTCCTCTCCCTCTCTTCCTTTCCTTCTTCTCCTTCTCTCTCTCCTTATCCCCTTGCCACTCCACATCAGTTTGATACCCTTTGAGTACCAGTCCCAGCTCCAAGGAAGCAGTGGTCATCACCAACGGGAAGACCAGCACCTCTTCTCTAAATAGGCTAAAATGTCTGGACAGCTGAGATGTTTTTTTTACAGCCTTGTTCTTGCCTGTCATTTGCTGTAAGTAGTTTTTCTCAAACCTTTTTAGACCAGGCTTTGTTTTGTGAGGCTGAGGATTCCTCATCTCAAGCAGATAAACCCCTGGGAGAGGAGGGAAACGATGCTTTGCACAACATTAGCTGGTTTAATCACTCCTAAACTGTGAGGTGAGGCTTTTAGGTATGGAGGAAAAATAGAAATGCTCACTGTGCTATTGTTTGAGCTATGCCTCTGATAAGTAGAAAGAGAAAGTGCCACTATCTATTGCTCCCTAAAACTGTCAATCTGTAACCAAACTCAGCCTTGGCTGTGCTAAAATATTAGCTGTCATCCTAAAGGTCGTCCAAGGATCAGCACTGATTAGTAGAGGAATATGCAAAAATGCCACTTTGCACTTCATCTGTCCTCTCTGCTTGTGTAATTCTTGGGCTGTCTGAAGGTTGCTTTAACTTATGCTCATTGTTTGCAGCCACAAGGTTTAACCTGGCAGCCAGGATCAGTGAGGACAGGGGTATAACTACAGCAAAGCCAAAGCATCTCATTCCAGTCCTCCTGCCCCACCCTTGCACTGCAGCTGGCCACGCTCTGCTGTAGAAATGAAGGATGACTGATGCAGGTTAGAAAAAAATCAAACCACCCCACACAAAGCACATCTTTATTCTTTAACTTGCCAAGGTTTAGGAATTTGCAGCTTGCGGTGCAACTCCACAAATAGATGCGTCGTCACACTTGGCCTTATTGCTAAAGAAATGTGTCGTAGAAAGGTGCACTTAGCCCTGGGTTCTGTAATCATTAATGCTGGGCCTAATTACAGATTAACCTGGAATACGGACTGGGTCGGGTGAAAGCCTACAACTGCATTTCTAGCAAATTAGGGGGACAACAATGTGCTGTTCCCTAGCCAGCCTTCATGCGAGTTTTACGCAAGTTTTGCCATCACATGGCTGTAGAATTTCTTGTTTGGTGGGGTAAGAGTAGTCATTTTCATTAAAATCAAGGGGAGTAGGGGATGTTAAGATGCGGACAGGCTCTTATGAATATCATTTAATAGCAACGCCTGCTAAACTATCTCTCTGCTTCTGAGACCTCTCTGGCAAAAAAAACCCCGACTTCTTGTAGTATCTTACACATCTGTAATTCTGGGCGTTAAAACTCACTCTAAGTGGCCTGCTGGGGTCAGCTTTAACTAATAAGTTCTTCGTGAGCCAGCCATGTGCCCTCATGGCCAAGAAGGCCAGTGGTCTCCTGAGGGGCATTAAGATGAGTGTGTCCATCAGGTTGAGGGAGGTTCTCCTCCCTCTCTACTTGGCCTTAGTGAGGCCACCTCTGGAGTGTTGTGTCCAGTTCTGGGCTCCCCAGTTCAGGAGGGACAGGGAAGTACTAGAGAGGGTCCAAAGGAGGCTACGAGGGTGATGAAGGTACCGGAACGTCTCTCTTCTGGGGAAAAGCTGAGAGACCGAAGAGAAGCCTGAGAAGGGATCTTACTAATATCTATAAATATCTGAGGGGTGAGGGTCAAGCAGAAGGGGCCAGGCTCTTTTCTGTGGTGCCCTGGGATAGGACGAAGGGCAATCATAGAGTTATAGAATGTTAAGGGTNTAGGAATCATAGAATGTTAAGGGTTGGAAGGGACCTCTAGAGATCATTAAGTCCCCCCCCCCTGCCAGAGCAGGATCACCCAGGGCAGGCCACACAGGAACATCTGTTCCAGGGGGGTTTTGAAAGTCTCTGCAGAAGGAGAATCCACCACCTCTTTGGGCAGCCTGTTCCAGCCTCCGTCACCCTCACAGTAAAGAATTTTCTCCTCATGTTGAGGTGGAACTTCTTGTGTTCTAACTTAAACTCTTTATTTCTTATTCTGTTGCTGGACACCACTGAAAAGAGATCGTCCCCTTCCTCTTGACCTCCACCCCTCAGATATTTATAGACATTAATAAGATCCCCTCTCAGCCGTCTCCTTTCAAGGCTAAACAGCCCCAGATCACTCAGTCTCTCTTCATAGGAGGGATCTTCTGGTCCCTTCATCATCCTTGTAGCTCTATGGGCACAAACTGGCACCCAGGAAGTTCCACCTCAACCTGAGGAAAAAATTCTTTGCTGTGAGGGTGACAGAGCCTGGGACAGGCTGCCCAGAAAGGTGGTGGAGTCTCCTTCTCTAGAGACTTTCAGACCCCACCTGGATCTGTTCCTGTGTGTCCTGCCCTGGGTGATCCTGCTCTGGCAGGGGGGTTGGACTTGATGATCTCCAGAAGTCCCTTCCAAGCCCTACCCTTCTACGATTCTGTGATTTCTCATATCCTAAAGCCATGGCCTCTGAATGCCTTATCAATTAATTCCTCCTTTCTAACAAGTATGGTCATGTTCTTGCAGAAATACGTAGTTAGGAGTCACTGTGCTCACTATATCACTGCATCTCTTACGGTGTGTGAATATTTTTGGAAGACCGAACAGCTCCAAGGCAGTATATGTGAAGGAAATTATAGAACAATTATGGTAGGAAAAGATAATTTAGGAACGTGTCCTGCCTATTAATATAGACTAAACCGTTTATTAGGGTTTTTTTAATGTTTGGGAATTTGTCTTAAATTGTTTCTTTTATTATATTTCATTTACAGCTTTTGTAATGAACTAAAGGCTTAGCTTCTTTCACTGAGAAGGATTTACTAATTAGAATTATTTACTAATTAGTTGCTGTTAATTGCACTAATCGATTTCAAAAATGCTGTCATGTTGGACTAGATCTCATATTTCCTCTGACTTCCCATGCAAGTTTTATATTGATAGACAATTTAATAAGACCACTGCCTTCCATGTTGTCACAGAGTCATATGTTACTGTCAGTGAGGCTGAAGCCCAATATAGCAGAATTCCCTAAGGACTTCTACTCTGGTTAGGGCTGGGGAGTTTAAAAAGGAGCTAACAGAGCACAAGTAGATGGAATCTGCCCCAAAGCAGCAAGACGTCCATCAGCTTTCTCCTAAAGCATAAAGACCATAAATGCACGATGGCTTTGCTGATCTCTTGAGCTTTTATCCATGTTCCCATCTCCTACAAATGATCTTGTTCTCCTCCTTCTGCCACACACAAAACCTAAACCAATTCCTTCCTTTCGGTGAGATGTCATTGCAAAAAAAAAAAACAGCAAAGAGGCCCAGAACTCTCCAGTGCTGACTGGTGACCAAACCCTGTAGGAAGTTGTTTGCGAAGACAGAGCAGAGAATACCCCTCCGGCACTTTCCACATATATATTGGACAGTATCAGTGGAGGATATTGCTACATCCACATCTCAATGTGGTTTTGCTTTTAAATAGAGGAAAGTGTGATAAATCCTAATTCCTGTGTGGCCTGCCCTAGGAGATCCTGCTCTGGCAGGGTGTTGGACTAAGTGATCTCTTGAGGTCCCTTCCAACCCCTAACATTTTATGATTCTAAGTAAGTATTCTACACAGACAATACCTGGAAAAATCTACTATATAAGTTGAAAGAACCCACACAAATTCAGCTATTACAATAGCAATGACACAAAAAAACAACTCATAGTTTTCAATCTAATCCAGCCAGGGTTCCAAAATCAGCATTTTTTTTTAAACCTTGGTTTAGGTGCCTGGTTTAAGAACTAAGCCTCTCATGTTGGGCATCCTGAAGCAGAGGAAACATTTAAGATTTCAAATTCTGAGAGGTGATCAGTGCAAAGTCCTGGAGACTGTCTGTCACAGGGCAGAGAAATTGTAGATGGTGGCAAAGTGCCAGATCCGTGCCCTGTCTTAACAATCTACGTCACTGCTGCTTTGAAGGGCTCACTTCACAGAAAAAAAAAAAATAAAGGAAGGAAGGGTAACCAGTTTGTGTATTCATTCAACTTCTTTTTTTGTGGTTGCTCACAAGCATTCTACCTGTTGGCTGTTGAATGTAACTGCATAATATCAGGAAGCATTTTTAGTCCAATCTGAACTTTATTCATAGAATTCTGGATGTCCACTCGTGTAATTTCAGTGAAGTCAAAACTCTGAAAGAAGAATTAAAGTTGTTTTGTGTAGCTTATTCATTTCTAATACGTCTTTTATATATAGAATATAAATCATGACTGTCTCAGGAAGCAAGATGGAAGTGCTTACAAGATAAAAAACATCCCCAGAGGAACGAGTGCAGTAATTACAGAACAAACTCCGTCTCCTTTAAAATATTTTAGTGAAAGTTTGCGATATATCTGAACAAGCAGATGATAACAGCTCATGTTCAAGGACACCTAGGAGCGCGCTGACGAAATCCTTCGACCAGTAGATGTCACTGGAGGGATCTCGCTGGGTTCGCAAAGCGAGCGGTGACTTTCCAGTTTCCAGTCAGTCAGTCGGTTGGTGTGGAAAGGACGGATGAAAGGCCTCGTTTTCCTGTGTCTTTTTTCTTAAAATAGTTTCTTTCACAAATTGGGGAAAAGGAATACACCCCGTTACGTACCTACCATCCAACTGCAGCCTCTCTGGTGTTTTGGGATCTGATTGATTTTAAATTCTGCTGTAATTTGTGAGCAAGCCAGACCTGTGAACTCTTTGAAACACTGTCGTGTAAGCAGTCGTAGCCTTCCCAGTCTGCTGGCTGTTTGGTAAGCTGGTATCCTGGTTACATTTCAGCCCTCCTTCCTAAAAAGGATCAGCTCTTGCATGGCTTGTCTCTGCATCAGCAGCAGAACAAGGCCCTTGTAAATCCAAAGCAGCCTGCTTCACTCTCTGGTGTACCAAGTTCCTGACAAGAGCCTCTGTGACCAAAAGAAAATAAAATCTCCTCTTACTTTGCACAAAGCATGCACATATAGGATATTTGTGAGTATACATAGTGTAATATCCTATTAGATTGCTATCTGATCTTTTTATAGTGATCAGTATGAGATGCTTTAAGAAACTTACTGATTAATTGCAGTATGGCCACCAGTAAGACAGACTTCTGTCTAATCCCAGCAGTCAGTGTTCACCTTAAAATCTGAACCTGGGATGAGCATATTTATATAATCTAATTTTTAACATTTTCAATAATGTATTTTATCCCTTTTTTAAAAATTTGTACCCACTTCAGCCTGAGTAAATGTTTTGAGTGAATTCATGTTAATGATGCTACATAAGAAGTATTGTTTTGTTTCTCCATTCAAGATATGTTATTTACTTCAAGGTTATTACCTTGTCCTTCTGTCCCCAAGTGGTAAATACAGCAATTTGATTTATCTTCTCTATTGCAGTCTTGTTTCCTTTCTAAAACATTTTTAGAGAAGATGAGCCAAAAAACCAAATCTCTTGCTTATGCAATTGCTGTGTTTTTCCCAGGACTTTCAAGCAGCTCTTAATTATTAGGACCATGATTCAATGAAAAGGTTAAATATGCATATAAACTTAAATCAGTAAGTACAGCTCAATCATCTCCAGTACACTTATAAACAAGTATTTTAACGACCCAGAGCCTAATCTTGTTTTTGTTACTGTTTCTCAGTACGCTGGTAGATTTTTACCCTTATCATACTCTGACAGTAACTGCTGGTCTCTCAAGAACTGGGATCGTACAGAGCCAAGAACAGTAGACATCCGTAGACATCAATGAATACATCTTCACTCCATGACCACACACCAAAACCAGGTGTAAGAAGGATCACGGTGCAGAAATACCCATTTGGATGCAGTAGGAGTGGGTTCAGGCAGCGCTGGGCCCGAGTTTGTCCCCTTCCAGGACTTTTTCCAGACCTCTGCAGGAAAGCCTGCTTAATCTTGCACAGGTTCTCTGAACCAAGCTCCGTATTTAAGACTGCAGCCTGACTTCCCACAGCAAAGGAACATCCCGCCACCGCTCCCTTTTCCATCCTTCTTTTCTACTTGGTGGGTGGTAGAAGGAAGGGTGCTGTGGAAAAAAAATATTGTAAAAGTGAAACAATAGCGGCTGTAGAAAATGGTGAGGGAATTCCAAAAAGGCAAGTCACTCTTACCTTGTCTTTTGCCAAACAAGCCAAAGCCTGGAATGTCAACTGAAGCAGAAATAACAGGCACACTGTGCAACTGATAGAAACTCCTGAAAATATTGTTCAGTATGAAAATGCCAGTCGCTGTCTCTCTCAGCTTACTCTGTTTGGGACTTTTTGAGCCAACTTTTTGCAACTCTGTTAACTGCGTGTAGTTACAGATCTACTTCTGCCCCAAATTAATAATTTCCCCAATTATTTGTATGAGACATCACTGTAAGACCATGCCTGAAATTATGCTGTCTTGAAATCTTGATGCCTACACTGAGGTGGAGTTCTCAATGAATTTAAAGCCTAGATACCCTACGTCCCAACAAGACCCAGGTATTTTTTTGGATTCACTCTACAACTCAAAGAGAGGAGCTGAAAATCCATTGAAGTTTATACTTTATACAACTGAAATTCTGTGAAGCAGTGGTCTGAAAAAAATACACATTTCATAAAAACTAGTGCAGAATTATAATATCTGCGCTCGAATCAACTCAAATCTCCTCCCACATAACTCCGCCCCCCCAAAAAACCTAAAAAAACCCAACCGAAACCAGACCTCCCAAAAAACAACAAGGAATCAACAAGCTAGCAGAACTCCTGTGACAAAAGGATGGAGAAGGTGGCCTCCTGAGATCTCTTCCAGACATGTTTTGGAAGTTTCCATGGGCCAAAAATCTAGTATTCTCTCACAGTAGAAGAAAAACACAATGCACCAGCTTGTGCCAAATGTGGGTTTAAAGAATATTTAGTCAGCATCTTTTCTCATGTTGAAATTACAATCCTATTAAAACAGCTGGAATTATAGTTTAACAGGGAAATTGTATCATTAAAAATCAATTCTTCGTGAAGAAGTCCTTGGGAATACCAGACTGTAACAGAGAGACCATGAACCCAGCCTAAGCCAGGCCTTGATTTATGCTCTTGTGATTTCAAGACAACCTCTGAATAGCTATTGTACCATTTACTGAGACAAATAAAGTGGCTGACAGTGGAGTTACGGACAAAAGGTGTATCTGGATGGTACGAAACTACGTCAGATAATGTTATAATCTTTGGATTCAGAATTGTAGACTGGGAAGAGAAAACTTCCCTCGTTGTAGTGGGGCAGAATAGAGCAGAGCAGGATGCAATACTGCCATTTCTGTCTCTGGATTTCATTCTCACTAATTCTTTTTGTTTGTTTGTTTATTTCGATGTTTCAGGTGCAGGTCTCAGTGTCAGCGATAACGAATCTTGTCACGGCAGCCAGGACGGTGGCAGCATGGCTAACTCCCAGATCGTAGAGCTTAGGAGGATACCCATAGCAGATACTCACCTCTAACTCCACGGCTTGCCTGTTTTTCTGTCGATTTTTTGTTTTGTTTTCTTTTGGCTTTTTTCATTGGTTTTTGTTTTGTTTTTGGTTTTGTTTTTTTAATTCAAGCCTCGGTATTTTTATATTTGTATTTCTTTTTTTGCACTAAAACATTATATAAAACTGTGTGGTAGAATGTTGTGGGCTTTGCTGAACGTTTAACGAGGAAAGTTTGCTTGAGGTTTTGTATAACAGAAAATAAACTGTAAATTTTTTAGAGTGGCGGAGCATCAATAGATACCGATGGCAATCGGGCTAGATTTGTGTCTTCTAGCTAGATGACATATTTCACAAACTGTAGCTTTTTTAATTAACCTATATGTGTAACACTGATTAATAAAAACTATAGAGTCCGTTTGATACAAACAAATCTGTTATTTCTGCTGGGTGTTTATTGAGCTGGAAGGTGAGGCAGACACCCTGTTGGACAGGAAAGGTTTTCAATTCGTTTTATTTAATTTTGAATTCTAAAAAAATTAAATTTTATTTTCAGTTGCACAGTTGTTCTAAGTGTCCTAAGCTGTGCTCTTCTCAATGGATTTTGAGTACCCAGATCTATGGACTTCACAAATTCAGATAAAGACACAGTCTTGAGCCAGAGAGCTTGAAATTTGACTTGAGGCATGATAAAATACACGGTGATCTGAAACAAACAGAGGGAAGGGGAGATGAAGGACAGGAGTGAAACCACTGGCAGCTGCATGCTGTCAACTGTGTTACCTTGCTGATGTCATAATATTAAACTCACTCTCCTCACGGTCAGAAATAAGGGGCAATTCTAAAGAACTGAATTTTCTTTTAATCTCTGTGGGTGCTGCGCAGATATCCCTGTCCTGATTGAAGCGTCCAAGTATTGCATTCCAGAGTTAGACCAGTAATCTGGGGTCATAATTGAGCAAGAAAAGTTCCTTCCTTGGGAGAAAAAAAACAAAACACACACACACAAAAAAATCCTAGAGGAAGTATTTCAGAACTGGGAAGGGGAGGCAGGCTGATCTTGCAGGAATAATTAACTACTTCTGCATGGACGCTCTGGAAAAAAAACACTTTCAAGGAGGAGACCAAGAGAACTTTCCTGTGAACATTTTTGAGCATAATATAGAAATACAATAAATGAAAATGAGAGCCTTTCATACCTTCTTCAGGAAC
Organism: Baryphthengus martii; assembly: GCA_013396935.1. NCBI lineage: Eukaryota > Metazoa > Chordata > Aves > Coraciiformes > Momotidae > Baryphthengus > Baryphthengus martii. The sequence goes on along the minus strand of VWZK01017651.1, from coordinate 10,203 downwards.
TTGCTTAAAGGCTTAATGCCAGGCAAGCTCTGAGCAACAACCTCTCCCTTTAAAAGAAAACTACTTTTAATGGAAATCTTCCTATAAATTTTGCTATAGTGATATACAAATTTTACTATAATTACTTGTTGAGCTGAAAAATAACCAAGCAAACCCTGCTTCTGTGTCCCAGCTCTATAATATCTGGTAGGACCACGCAGTTTACAGCCATCACTCATATCCAAAGCAGACATAATCTTTAAGGTCGACTAGAAGAGCATTCACAGGCACAGGAAACTATTTCTAGTTGGCAAAGCCCTTAAAAACAAGTGCTTTTCAAGTACACATTTGAACTGATGGGAAATGAGCATATTTCTATATTTAATTAGTACATGTTTTGCTGCATCAAGTCTTAAATTTCTGACTCCCAGGAATTTTATTGACCCTGATTATGCTGGTCACGCTACGGAGCAAACAGGGTCAAGTCTTTGTGGTCAATGGCAAGAATTCCTTGGGGGTGGAGGGGTTGGAATGAGCCTTGCTTGACCATGGTCAATATGCAGAAGCACAGGGCAGTCAGGGAGACTCCCCTCTGCAGAAAGAATAGCCTTGAAAATTGGGTGCAGGGCTCCTGAAGCATAGTGTGCAACTTTATACAAGAGTAAAGCACCTTTTATAATTCACTTTTCTGCCCATATCTACACCTGCTGAAAAGAGACTTTCTGGCCACTTGAATGAGCTGCAAGTATCAAAATCAATGAAAAGTGAAAATCAATTTTTGACACTTCGATAGAGCACAGTTTTATTTTCTACACAGGACACCTGGCCCTTGGAATGTTTTGTAATTTTATCTCATGCTTCCTGAATCAACTGAGATGAGCATTGTCCCTTGCTGACACTTCTCACTTCCCCACTAAAGCCCTAAAGTGAAGCCTGGCCCCGCAGCACGATTGCGACACTTGCTCAGTTGCAAGGGAGCTGGGGCCGGAACAGCTGTTTCGTGACTCTCAGGACATGCTACTACGTGCTGTGAGAAAGCTTATAAAAGAAGGATGTTTGTTTGATTTTTGACTCACCACCATAAATGTTAATACTTTGTGTCACTTCAACTTGTTGCACAACTGGCCTGGTTCGGGGTTTGTGGTAAATACATCAGCATTTTCAGAGCAGATCAGTAGGATGACGTCCACTGCCAGCATTTGCTGAAATTTTAAATCTCTAGGTGGTGCTCACGTGGTTTAAGATCACAAAATGAATTTTGTAATTGTTCTAGAACCTATTTCTTTAAAAGAGAATATGCTGTCTGTAGGAAATTCGGTGCTTTAGCAGTGTGGGGGTCTCTCAGCTGCTTTTTGCTGTTCCTTGAGCAGGCAGGGATTGAGAGGGGAACAGCTGCGTAGTCTGACTCAGATGTGCTCAACAGCCACACCTGGGCAGGAGGAGTACCTTCACAGTTGGCTTGACTTCACCTACCCAGACTGAGTGCCTCCTGCAGTTGCCTGATCTCAGGCGTTATTTAAAATTTGATAGAGAGTACAAACACCTCTTTGTTTCTACGAGATGAAGGAATCCACAGCTCGATGGCTTTCAAACCAAGTGTTACCACTGGGCCTGCCGTGCTAAGCTGGCAAACCTATTTCCTTTGTTCCTGTGTAGTGAGGGACACCAGGACATTTGCTCTCTTTGCTGTCTTCCCCTGTAAAAGGAGCCACCCTTTCTCCACAAAAGGCCATTTCCTGCATTTTGAGGGGTAGAAGGAGCTGTGGATGCAACATCTGGTAGTTCGCTGAGTGAAGGAGACCCCATTTTCCAGACAAGCTTCACCTAAAGCTGCTCAAATATGCGTGCGGAGAAGAGAAATGAACGGATGTGTTTCAGGAGTTTACCACCACTCATATGCCAACATAAGTAAATTCACTTTTTTATTTTTTAAAGCTGCCTGGATATATTTCACCTTCGATTGCATAAACGATGAACAATGCTACATTCAACAGACGTCTCTCAGGTGATGTGTTAGAGAAAGCCACGGTGGAAGACTCAGATTTCACTTTTGGTACATACCCAAAGGAAGTCGATTTGTGTCAGGGACTTGAACAGAAATATTCAGATTTCTTATTATTTTTTTTTCTGTAGAATCTAGTGGAGAGTCCTTATCTAACTTATGTTCTGTCTCTACCATGCAAATGCTCAAATATCCTGCATCCAAAGCCATCATCCTGCTGAGAACTGCACAGCGAGAGCTTTGATCTGCAAAGGATTAAATTGTATTGAGAGATTTACAGCAATAAAGTGCCTATGTGCTCAACATAAAATTATGTTAAATTGACTGATCATGCAGAGGTTTGACTAGAAAATTGCTTAAGTTCAGGCATATCCTGTCTTCATATATATTTCAGCCATTTGATTTCATGAAAGCTCAGCCTGTACTGTGGACCTCGAGCTACTATTGCAGATTATGCTTCACCAGCACTGGTGTAAACCAGTAAGAAGTCAGAATGCATGCCCAGTTTGCTGGCAGCAGAATTTACTCCTGTGATGCTTCTACGGGCAGTAACATGTAGTGAAAGTAGCACATGCAAGTTTGGGCTCATCTGCTCAATTCAATATGTTATTCTGTTAATTTTCACAGAAAAA
>VWZK01017649.1:0-32675 GCA_013396935.1 Baryphthengus martii | reverse complement strand
CCTCCTTGTATTCTTCCCGAGTGGTCAGCCCCGTCTTCCATGTTCTGTAGACTTCCTTCTTCCATTTAAGTTTATTCATTAGCTCCTTGCTCAACCATACAGGTCTCCTAGCTCTCTTGCTTCATTTCTTATTCTTTGGGATGCTCTGATCTTGAACCTGGAGGAAATGGTGCTTGAATATTAGCCAGCTTGCTTGCGCCCCCTTACCATCTAGAGTCCTGTCCCACGGGACTTTTCTAAGCAGTTCCCTGAAGAGGTCAAAGTTAACCATTCTGAAGTCCAGGGCAGTGATCCTGCTTGTGGCCCTGTGCCTACCATATACAATTCTAGACTCCACCATCTCATGGTCCCTACAAGCCAAGGGTGCCTCCTACCTTCACATCCTCAACCAGTTCCTCTTTGTTTACCAGTACAAGGTCCAGTAGCACTCCTCTCCTTGTCAGTTCCTCCACCACCTCCAGCAAGAATTTATTGTCAACACACTGGAGAAACCTACTGGACTGTGTCTGCCTGGCTGTGTAGTTTTCCAAGCAAATGTCAGGGTAATTGAAGTCTCCCATGACAACTGGAGCCTGTTCAAGGCCACCTCCAGCTGCCTGTAGAAGGCCTCATCAGCTTCCTCATCCTGATCAGGTGGCCTATAGTAAACACCCACAACAACATCTCCCATACTAGTCTCTCCCTTAATCCTTACCCACAAGCTCTCAACTCGCTCTTCATTGCATATTACAGCACTTATTGTAAAATGCACCAGAAATAGATCCCCTCATATTTTCCTTACTATGTTGAGGGTCTCTTCTACCTCTCTTCAGGAGAAGGTTTCCATGACACGCTGCCAAAGAGGAAGGCTCCAATGTGAAACAACAGAAGAATGAAGTGAGCAATGAGCATCAGATCTACTGGGATCAGATAGCCATAAACGTTTGGCATAAAGCCAGAAACAGCCCAGACTCACAAAACTTTGTGAAACTCGTATTTGTTGGGGGAAAATGCTGCTTAACATACACTAACTCCAGGTAAATTCCTGGCAGGGACTAAATGAGGTAGCAGTGGATAAGTCATTGGGACAGCTGTGACAAAGGCTCCATGGCTGTAGGGGTCAGCCCCCTACAGATAATGTCAGAAAGCTAAATCCTCTTCTTTCAGAGAGGGATAGTGCAAAGAGGTGTTTCTTCAACATGGCACTGATGTACATTCTCCACTGACTGCATTCCATGAATTTAAGATTTGTTGACCAGCTACTGACCCTAAATTCCTATTTCTAGACCCCATCTTTTATTTCCAGGGCTGTAGGGCACCCCACATCCCTAAGCAGTGCCATGCTGCCAGCAGGAGCAGCACTAAAGTTGGATCCTTGACTTGATTTGAGGATAGACTAGGAAGAAAAGCAGTTTCCATAGCCTCTGGAGCGTACAATCCGCAGAGAAGGCAATGCAGGCACTCCCAGCAGCAGCAGCTCTGGGCTGGCCACAACAGCAGGCACAGCAAAACCCCAGCCTCCACTCCGAGCAGTTGCCTGTGTCAGAAGCCTGGCTTCACTCTTGTAGCTTTTTAACAACACCTGAGTGCAGATCAAAGCTACCACTAATGTTTAGGGAGCTAAACTCGNGAGGAGAACCTCTCTTGACCTACTAACCACACCCCTCCTAATGCACCCCAGGATGCCATTGGCCTTCCTGGCCACAAGGGCACAGTGCTGGCTCATGGTCATCCTGTTGTCCACCAGGACTCCCAGATCCCTTTCCCCTACACTGCACTCCAACAGATTTTCCCTAGAAAATCTGAGAAGGAATGGGTTTTCTTAGAAACATCTTCAAAACAACCCAAGAAAAACACTGGAAAGCCACAGGCACTTGCAAAGAAGGCACCTCCCTCTTACACCAGCAAGATATTTAAAAGAGGCATAAATGTGAAAATTCACTTGTCAACTTTTTTTTTTTTAAATCACTTTAAAAAAAATCAGTGTTTATACACTGCACGTGGTGCCAGTTTTTCCTCTGCACGCACAACTCAAAGAGAGCATTTCCCGTGGCTGTGGCCAGCAGTTAGGCCCTGTCATGCCTCACATCACACCTGGTAACCCACTTCAGAGGCCACGGCCGGAGCCTTCCCAAAAAGCTCCTCCATCACGAAACACAGGGAACTCAAGCATCTTGCGCCCAGCACCGCGCCACGAATGCGGTGCTTTTATTAAAGCCAGAAGGCAGGAGAAGAACAAAGCACAAGCAGACCCCATAGCTGCTCACCAGACTCAAGACCCCTCGCACTTCTTTTCCTCAGGGCCGACTTGAAATAGACCGTGCCTGCGCAGAGGCGAGACACCGCCCAACAGCAGCCACCACAGCTTCGTGCGGCGAAGCCACGCCCTGCCACACGCCCGCTGCTCCCTCCCTCCCTCCCAGAGGCCGTCCTCGGCGGGCGTGTTCCGGTCTCCGCCGGGGCGGGCAGAGGGAACGGGTAGCGGGGCGTCTCCGGCCATGTCGGTAGACGGTGAGGAGGGCCTGGCGGCCTTCGTGACCCTGCACGGGGCCGCGCTCCGCGCGTCGAGGGTTCCGGCGCGCTACTGGGAGAGCCTGTGCCGCAAGCTGCGTGGTGAGGTGGGTGGCGGTGGGCCGCTGCCGGGTGAGACGGCGCTGAGAGAGGCCCCTTCAGCGGGAAACGCCGCACGGGGCAGGGGAGCCGGTTGAGGGGAGCCCCCCCGCCCCGGCCCTGCGTGGCGTTTCCCGCCGAAGGGGCTTGCCCCACGTACGCACACATATGCACACCGCGACGGTGAGGGGGGCGTGGGGGCAAGCTTTCCTCAAGCGACCCGTGCTGAGGAGTCGCTGCTTTCCTAACTGGGAAAGAGAGCCAAGAGGTTGCTCAGCCGTGAGAAAAGCTTCGGTTGTGTTACTTGGGACTAATGAGATGTGTTGTACAGATCTGGTTTCATATTAATTGTTGCCAGCGTAACGCTTGAAGGTGTTTGGTAACTGGAGAGCCAGTATTGGAGAGGGGTCATGAGTGTGTCTTAAAGCCTTCAGCCGTTTTTGCCAAAGAGGAATTTAGAAAAGCAACAGTAGTAGTATTAAAGTCAGGATGTTGTCATATGTTAATATGTTATGCTTTAGGTTGGCTTTTACCTATTTTTTTTTCCCTAGTTCATTTCCACATTAATCTGTTCTAAGTCATTTCTAACTGTGCAGAACTAACTCAGTAAGTTTGTCTTGTGTATGCCTGAGTTACCTGCCTCAGGCTGTCTTCTGGGGGTATTTTCAGTCAGTTTGTTCATGTTTTCCTGATCTGAGTAAAAGTTGTTCAGCTCTTTCAGAGAACTGAGATGGTGGTAGAAGAACATTCTGGCGATAGTTAATAACAACACAAGAACCACTTTGTAGAGCATTTGCAAGTGACGGTACTGTGTGACTTTATCAGGCCAAGTTTTGGGCAAGTTGTAATCCTTTGTAAAATTGCCACTTAGAGATGCAATGACATAAATTTGGGGACATTTCCTTTTGTGAGCCTTTTTGAGTTCCCCTGTTGTAGCCCTGCCCAGGTGGCATACAGACCATTCCTTTCCAGAGGCTAGGTATGTCTCAGCTGAAGCTGAGACCAGGAGTCTCTGGACTTGGGTCTGATCGAAAGGGAGCATGAGGGCCCAGATGGAGAATCGCTTTTCTCCCATGTTTTAGCAACCTTCTGCATCCTCCCTGGAGCTTTGTAATGAGGAAGAGAAATGAAGTAAAGAAAAGGAGTAATTTTGATCAAAGAGCTTGTAAAGACACAAGTTAAATTTAGACTTTTTTTTTTTAATTTTACATGTACGCAGCCAGCCTCAGTGGTGAGGAAAGCTATCTTGGATTTGCTGGAGTAAAGGAACAAGGAACTGAGGCAGGAAAGAGACACAACCTGAAACTAGTTGTCTGGAGACTTGAGAGTGCTCCAGGGAATCTGGAGGAGTCTACCTGGGGAAGGAAATAATGAGATGAACTTTCAGTCCTAGGGAGAGAAAGAGATCTGATGAGAACATCAAGGTATGGGGAGAAAAGGGAACTAACAGTGGGGTGATGAAGAGCATGTTGAGCAATGGAGAAACAAGAGAGATGGCAAGGGAAGTATGAGCAGGACGTAGAGGACAGTGGGGAAGGAGAGGACTTCAACTTAACATGCATGTACAAGTAACATAATTTCTAATTACTTGAGCCCTTCTTTTCCCCATCTCAGTTTTAAAGATGGGACAAGAGGGAAGTGTAAGGAATCATGATATAATCTTGAGTGTTTATAGTTAGGAAGGGTTTGAATATGTTCCTGCTGCTTTCTGTTGTGTGTGTGGTACTGCTAATAACAGGAATACGTGTGTATTACGGAGAAAATAAATCTGCATTAACTCAAATGTATGCCCAGTCACAAACTTCCTGTTGTAGTATACCTCTGTACAAGTGACTTGGAGCAGGGAATATCTGCTGCTCTGCTGAAATGGGAAGGTATGGGAAGGGATGTACTGGAACAGGATGAAATAGAAGGCAATATAAAGCTGGTAAGGAAACCTGAAGTTGCAAGCTATTGCTTTGCCAAGTGCCAGTATTATGAAGCTGGAGGTGACTGGCAAACTTTGGAATTGTGCTGTGACATAATGCAGGCTTAAGATTTGTGTCCTGTGGCTTGAATCCTTGCATGTTACTGACTTTGTTGAGGGAGTGTGACATTTAGAAGACAAGACAATAGAATGAGAGGAGACCCATGGTCCTGATCTTTTTACAGAGGCCTGGATGGCAAAAGACAAGACAAAGAAAGTATATGTCCTAAGGTGACAGGCTGCTCCTTCTGTTTCATTTTGCTTCTAGTGGTGGCTAAGCATGCTCTTTTGTACTTAGTGTTCCAGTGTGTGGGTAGACAAGAGATTTAATGATTTTGGTGTGCTGAGGAAGAAAAATTAGATGGCTGATGGTGTTTGTGTCTACTGTTGCAACTTTTGTGTTTTGTCCAGAAAAAGGGCAAAAGGATATGTAGAAGACTGAGAAAAAATTACAGTGAGAAGTGCAGTCAACTGGGATGGACTTTTGAGGAGATACAGAGCTGCAGTACCTTACTTAGGACTGGACCATGTAGTGTGGCTGGAGGAGCAGCAATAAAGCAAAGGAGGTGAAGGGAAAGGATGAAAATATTTTGGAAGTCTAGGTAATAAAGAATAACTGGGGGGAAAGAATCAGTGCAACATGGAGTGTAGGATGTTTCCTTGTTTCACGTGTGAGAGTGGGAGGATTTTTTTGTTTGTCCTGACCTGTTGCAAAGATTTAAGCTTTATAGCATAGGACTTAGAAAATTTACATTTGTAATACAGATACAAATCTCTCTTACATCAGCACCTCTAGAACCTAGCCCAGGCTGCTGTTTTCCAACATACATGCGTGTTTCAACAGACAGAGTGAATGCACCCTCCCTCCTAAAGCCTGTGAGAGAAGTGGAGAGGTTGGTTAGTTGATTTTGTGGGTTTTTTTCATTTACCTTGAGATGTACTGGAGCAGGTTTCCTTCAGAGAGCGTTATGTAACCATGAATTAAATTGGATTGCTTGTTCAAAACATGGTACATCTGCCAGATCAAGAAACTTGCTTTTATTTATTTATTTAGTGTTTGTCTTAGGGTCTGTTGAGAGGCAAACTTTTCTGTGTTCTTGGTAGGAACTTAAAAAGCAAAACGTATGCATGTGTTATGATTTACTATAAACCCTAAAATTCTATTTCAATATAATGTTTTTTCCTTATGTTACTGGAGAAACTATGTGTAGCCTGGTTATAAGCCTGGAAAATACAGTACCTGCACCTGGTTTTATTTGTAATCTTTTTTTCCTGTTCCAGCCATACGCTAAGTTATGTTGTAGGGTTCTGTGTATTGCAACATTTAATTTTTGTGGTCCTGAGATGTCGCTGACAAAGGACTGTCTAGAGTTTCATCCCAGTTAGAAATGGAGGCTTTTAATTACTGGAAGGAATGCAGCATGATCAATACTTCTAGACTTTGCTTGCCAGAGCAGAGGAGGGCAGGCTATTGCTCAGAGGCTACCTGTAGCCTTCAGAGAAGTTTGTAGTGTGCTTAAAAGGAGTTTGTTGAAGATGTCTGTGCATGGTAATTGTCATGACATGTGCCTGCTTTATCTCATTCTCCGGTTCAGTAGGTTTGTTGGGTTGAAACTGCATCTGAGTGTAAAGAGTGATTTTTGCCCAAGCAGGTCTTGCTTGCAAAGAGTTGTGCTACCCCTTTGCTGTCGTCTAGACTTACTCTGGTGGAGAACATAGAACCATAGAATCATTTAGGTTGGAAAAGGCCTTTACAATCGAGTCCAACCATTAACCCAGCATTGCCAAGTGCACTGCTGAACCATGGCACTAAGTGCCACGTCTACACAGGCTGCTTCAAGCAAAAGGTTGTACTTTTCAAATTGATGGCGTGATCTTATCCAGCTGTTTTTGCTTAAGTAGCTTGAGATACACTTAATGGAGCTGCTGTGTTACTGGGTTCACAGTGTGACAGACCCTCCTCAAACAGCGGGAAGAAGAGAGGATGACTGCAATGTCGTCCACCCATTCAAGAGGCACATTAGTTATACTTGTAGTACAAGGACTTGATACTAACATTTATCATGGGTGTTTGGTAAATGGGTGGAGCCTGTGGCAAGTGAAGGCTAATCTCAGAGTCAGTGGCTGGCTCACCTCTTACAAACTCCTTAAAACAAATGTCAAGTATAAAAAGCATGCATAGTGCCATACTGTAGCTGGTGTCGGGGGACTCCCATGAATCACGCTTGCAGTTTTAGTCTTCTGATGACTGCTAGTCACTTAGCTGTGACGGTTTTTTTCTGCTAACTAGTGAGCTTGATGAGGACAGCTCTTGATTGAGCGGCAAAGTGTCAGTTCAGGGAGGAACGGTATGTGTGTGTATTCTCATGCACTTTTTTGCTGCCTGCTGTGAGCTGGCATTAGCACTTGTGTGGTGAGCGGGTTCAGGGAGCTGATCCAGCTGGGAGCCAACCTGATGAAAATTAATTGTGAGCACCACTGACAGCCACATGGGGAAGGGGACCTGCTGCAGTTATGTGAATGACTATGAATTTTACAGACAACTGAGTAGACACTTAAAGAAACCTTGTTGGCTACAGTTATAGTAGCAAGAGGTTGTGGTATTGCTTACTATTGAGTAATGTCCTCTTCTAGCAAAACTAGAAATACATTAGAACTACTAGTTATTTTCATGCCTGCTGAAGTGGAAGATACTAATTCAGTTTCTGATTTGTTTTTTTTCTTTAAATAGGTGTATTTTTAATCTCCAGTGAGATTGTTTGGCAAAGTAGTTTTCTATACCCTAAGAAAAATGTGTGCATGGAGTTAGTCAACATACTGTTGGCATCTTCTTTTTCCACTCCCCTACCTAAAGGAAAACATCATCCTCAGATCCTCAGAAGGGAATTTCAAGCGCTTAACCACTTGAATCTAGTCTATAATACCATTCTGTGGCTTAAGATCTGAAAAAGGTGTTTCCACACTGCCTTCCTCCCTTGCTAGCTGTCTTTGGCCGGCTATATGCTTTGTCTAGGTGACCTTGCTTTACAAATGTGGAATTGATTTCCTCCTGCTTCTGCTGGGGCTTAGCAGAAATAGTTACTCTGAAGGAACACTCACTTGAACAAATAAAAGCTTGTTGCTGCCACTGGGATTTTACAGCTAATAAGTTGTCAATGTCTAGAACTAATGACTTCTAGTGATGTGGTGTCAGAGGCTAGGTGTACCTGGGCTTGGCATGTTAAACCAGTAACTTTAGAGATCACACTTCAGGTCTTCCTCCTGTCTGCTCCTGCCTTGTACGTTATGTAGTATCTGAGTAACTTAGCAAAATAACTCCCTCTGAGAGGATTTGAAAAGTCTTCTGAGGCTTAACACTTTTTTTTCTTAAAAGCATAAGTTAACATTGAAATCGTGAAAGTTGTCAGGAGAGTCTTGGTTCTGCCAAAGATATGCAAGCCCACCATTTGGTAAGCTTTTGGGCAGAAGGGAAAATTGTTTAGTGACCTACCTAATTTACATAGGTTCTAGATGTAGGTGTTATGTCCAGAGTTAGCAAGAATGTAAACATTAGTAGAGATAAGTGTATAGACCTTAACTTGCAGCAGTATAAGGAATCTCCCAGTTCTTCAGAAGTGAGTGAGTGGGGGCAGTCACTTTTGTAGGGAAAGGAGAGGGGAAAACATGCTGAGATTTCTTAACTGGTTTAGAACTCGATTGGTAAAAGCTCTTTTTCTTCGGGGACCTTAATGTACTTTATTATGGTTGAGGAGTCTGAGTTACAGCTGGTTTTACAGGTCTTAAATTGTTTGTTGTAGCAAAGTTGAACAAGGATATTCTGTCTGCAGCTGTTAGAATTAATTTTTAGGAGTTAAACTAATAGATGTTCGTCAGTAGAAACTTCCCAAACAAACAGCTCTATGAAAATATGAAAGAATAAATACTGTTGTTCATTTATCTGTTTACATTTAAAATGCCAGTTTTTATTGGATTGCAGACCAGAATTGTCTACAGGTGCTTTTCAGTGTACTTTTCACCTCAGGTGTTTGATGCTGGTGACTACTTTGGGATAATGCAAGTAGAAGAGGTGGATGAGGAGGAAGAAGGTGATGAAGAAATGGAAGAAGAATTTAAAAAGAAACCAAATCCTGGAAATGAACCCTGTTTCAAAGTTATCGTAACAAATGAGAATGGGCTTCAAGCCTCCAATCCCAACAGGTAAGGAGTGATTTCAGAACTAGTGTTCAGTCTTTGAGTACTCTTAAGCCCTAAAATGATACAGACAGTTTGCTTTAGAACTTGTTTGATCCTATTCAGAAATCCTCCTTTCTTACTGGGAGATATAGCTGCCTGTTTGAGGAAAGGTGCATGCTGTGAGGCACATCTTGCAGAGGGTACTAGGAATGCAAGTATCTTCACGTTGCTCCTTTTTAAGTCCTGCAGGAAGATGCCTAGAAATTGGTTTTAGTAACCTGAGGGAGAAAATAGGAAAAAGGCAACCTTGAAATGAATTCTACAGAAATAAAACTTTAAAAAAACAAATAATTGTGACATTCTCAAATCTCAGGCTAAGGAGGTACTAAGCAGCTTCAGAGTAATGATCCAAAGACTATTAAATTTCCTCCGGTTGGTTAAAATATAATTCGAGAGCGTAATCATGTGATTGCATGCTGTGCATTCGTATATAACTGAATACATCAAGTTACTTTTGGCTTTCTTCAGAATCATCTCATCTGTCATAAATATGAGACTAGTATGCAGCTATAAAACTAGAAAAAGGTTCTATAAGAAACAATGTTACAACACACCTTTTTGTGTTCTTCTTAATTTCAAACATAGAAGAGACTGTTTATCGTATATTAATAAATGACAGTGAGGTGAAGTCAGCTCTACTAGAGATCTAAACACAGTTCTCAGTTTTATAAAACTTCTTTTGCCTGAACTTTCATACTGTTTAGGTCTTAGGTAAACATGCAAAGCCTAAAAATCTAAATGTAGCCTTGATGAGTAAAACCAACATAGAGAATGGTTATCTGTTTTTACATGCCCGCTTTAGTGTGATTGCTTTTCTAAATATGAGAACACACTCAAATTATATAGTTCAGCACAGCTCCTGTTATAGCTCCTGGGCTTCTTTGCAGCATTCAAATGTGTGGGAATGTAGGAGCGAAACACCAGCACACCTATTTGCTAACAGATTTCCAAAGAGCTTGACCTTAGCATTGTCTAGAGTCTTTAATTTTAAAATTAAAGAAGGTTTCTTCTATATGTGGAATCTGAAATAGAATAATTGTTCAAGGATGGTCGATGTACCTGGCAGCTGACATGTTTTTATCTTTCTGAAATATGGGTGATGGGGTGATTTTGTTCAGGAGGGGAGTTGTTGGGGTGGTTTTGTTTGGTTTGTTGGAGCTTTTTTAGCAAGTAGAATTCAGATTTTTCTCTGCCTTCATTCAGTAGGAGGATACAACCAAAATGTGGAGAATCCTTCTATTTGAAAAACTGTTTTTTTGTAAAAGTCATGTAGCCTAAACAAGGGTTAAACTTGTCAAGGAAAGCTGTGCTGTTTGTATATGATTCTGTTTTGGGTTAGATTGGTAGTTCTTTTAAAGCAATGCACTTCTTCTAAAAAGACATGAGGCAGGGACACACACACACATGATAGGGGACACCACCCCAAAAAGACCCAAAGAGAAACTTAAAACAGTAATCTTTTTTTATTTATTTTTAGATAGCAAATGATGCAGGCTTGTGATGATCAGATCTCACCACCTGCTTTTACAGATGACAATAAGATGTCGCAGAGCTCATGGCTAACAAGGTCCTCCAATAGTTCCACAAAATAATGCATTGTTTTTTTTATTCAGGCAAGAATATCAGGTTGATGCAGTGAAGTTAAGAGTAATCAAAAGGGAAGACACTCTTCAGTTTCTGGTCTTCAAAGGGAGTTGGGCTTACAACCTAGGTGTCCTGTTCTGTGTTTGTTCTTCATTTTCATGGAAATGCTAACTAATGCAAAACAAGATTTCTAGAATCAGAGTGTAATTTACTGCTGGGGAGTTGTTCCTGATCTGTAATGTCACAATGCGTACTCTTGGAGTGATTTTTGGGAGTAAAAGAAAACTTACTTATCAAACTATCTATAAAGAAATGTAGCTCTCACAGAACATTTGGTTACATATGCGTAAACACATACCGTAGTAATGCTGCCAAAATTATCTTTAAGCATTTTTCTTATCGACCACGCCTGGACGTACCGTGTGGAGCACGCCCGCCAGCAGCTGCTTCATGTACCCGGTTTACTGCACAGAATGGCCAATCTCATGGGAATTGACTTTCACGGAGAGATCCCAGATGGGGGCAGTGTTGAGCAAGTGTTACAGGAAATGTGGAAATACAACCAGACCTACCAGCTTTCTCAAGGGGTAAATCTCCAAAACTTATATAAGATGCTAAAAAGTCCTAAGCAATCTTGAGTGAAGACATTCCAGTACATGACTATTAACAAAGATACATTTTCCATTTAAAAAAAGGTCCTTTACAGCAGTTTCATAATAAACTTCTTGGAAGAAGAGCAAATGCCATGCAGGGCTAAAATGCACCGGTGACTTGCTACCAGTCTTCTGATGAGAACTTTGAGGTGTTCGGGTTTTTTTAGAGAGGGGACGAGTCTGCTGCAAAGGAAAGGGGCTGGAAGGGGGAGATTTGATTGTATGTTATGTGTTGTTTTTTTTCTACTCAGATTTCTCATAATGAAGGAAAGAACCTCTCATGAATCAACTGCCTCACATAAAATCATATGTCTCAGCTATGCTCGCAATTTTCCTCACCTGCATAGAGTGCTTTACATACCCTGGATATATTTACACTGTCAATTAACTTCCTGGTTTGTATTTTGCAACTAATTGTCCATACTTCAAAATGTTAGCTTACCCTTGATTGAGAACCACCTAGCTTTAAGATAGAGCCAAAGTATTTCTAGTCATGGCTTACTCCAAGGGCTGCTACTTTTTTGTAGTATGGATAAGACCACACCACGTTTGGTTCCTCTGCCCTATGTAGTCTTTCAGCGCTGTGCCAGCATGTCCTGAGCCTGCAGACACCTGCAAGTAGTGCGTACATGTCATTTCTCAGGGAGTACAACCCTGAGGGTTCAGTTAGAAACCCTTTTGTAGGGTCTGCAATGTAGCTCCTAGGCTGTTGTGAATCTTTTGCATTAAAGAGGAGAAAGGTCTATTCTTTGGGCAAAGCTCTGTGCAGAATGGGCAGGGCTAACTAACCCTCAGCAGTGTGAGCATGACCAACCGACATCTGTTAGCTCAGGAACTTGTGGTTATTCTCTGGAGTGATCATCTTTATCAACTGAGGTAACAGCTTAGCTCACAGTAGTACTGGGCCTAAAAAAAATTGCTGAGAAAAGGATTCATTGTGACTGCTTTCTCTGTAGATAAAAGGAAGATCTGAATAGTATTTCTCAATCTTTCTACCCTATGTCCCATCATGTTGTCATAAATGATTAGTGAGTCAGGTGGAATTATCTGTGTTACTACTTGAAAATTGATTTCCTGGAAGACAATTAATTCAACCTTAATTAATTAACAATTAAACTTGTTCTCTGTTCCACTTTCTGGCACTGGGTTCTTGAATATTTTAAGTCTAATCTCTGTGCTCCGTTTCTACCTCTGTAAAAACACAACAGCAGCACTACCATGTAACTTAAAGTATATTCATTCCTTCCGTATTTCATTATGAAAAGGGGTGCTTTGATGATGCAGCCTCAAAACAGCCAGCTGTTGTCACAGGAGGCAGTTCTGCTCTCTTTTAAGCTATAAATTTAAAAGTCCTTTTAGCAAACTGATTCTGATAGAAACTGAAGAAAAACTTACCTACCAAACAGCTTTCTGCTGATTTAGCTCCCTGAACTGGCTAGTTTGGTAGACGAGAGGGGAAGTGGGTCTGATAGGCAGTAGCAGTAGCATAAGAAAGAGGATGAGACTGTGCAGTTGGGATGAGAACAGGCAGTTCTGGCAGTGGCTGGGTGCTAGGCAAGCTTAGCCTCAGAGTGGCAGGGATGAGAGGGTTACTCTGTACCTAGCACCTGCTCACAATCTTGGCAAGAAGTAGAAAACAGAGAAATGGTGTAGCGGTTGCTGCCACCCTTCTGCCTTGCCGTGTTTTTCTAGTAATTGGTGTGTGCGGGATGTCTCACTCTCTTTTAATCATACAGACCGCAGAGGAGAAGGTTCCTGTCTGGTACATAATGGATGAATTTGGATCACGCATTCAGCATTCAGATCAGCCTAGCTTTGCAACAGCACCTCTCTTTTATGTGCCTCAACAAATTGCTTACACTGTCCTCTGGCCTTTGAGAGACCTTGAAACTGGTGGTAAGTGTGTGTCTGAGTGGTCTGGAGGTTCTTTATGCCCACGTTAGATGATGAGCCATGTTCTTAGGAATCATTGAGCATTTCACAATAGAACAAATGACTGCATGTTTGTAATGCCATTGAATTCAAAAGTTCTCTGCCTGAAACTTCTGTAATTTATGAGAAATAGAGCCCTTTATCAGTATAAAAATGTTGCTAATGTTTTACTGACAGAGAACTTAAATCGCGCATCGTTGAAACTACCGATTCAATCATCTGACAGTTTAAGAAAATTTCCTTTGAGGTCTGTGTTTGTAGTTTGAGTCAAAGTCAAGTACTAGAAGTTGGGAAAATCCAAGTCAACCATATGCTCCTGTAATCTTGGTTTGGGGGCGCCTTATGCTGCCATCCTATGGCACTGTCTGACTAAACTGACTTAAGTTAGATGGTTTCAGATTAATTTTTGCATCTTAGTTTTACATTTAAATAACAAAAGTTGTGGTATTAGTAACTGTTCAGTAGTCGTATCTGTGATGTGCTGGGAGAGGTTTTCAGTGGAAAATGAATGACCGTTCCTAGAAAGTTGCTCTTGTTTTACTGCAGATGAAGTGACTCGTGATTACGCCTATGGGGAAACAGATCGCTTGATCAGGAAGTGTATTTTGTTACCGTGGGTCCCTGCTGAAGTGTTGGATGTCAGCTGTTTTACGCCAGAGCCATCTGATGAGCATTACCAGGTATAATTTTGGGAAATCTTATGCTTTATCTCTCTTAAGAAGGGACAGTGTCAAAAAACATTTCAAGAGTTGTGATTTTGCTTCCTATTAGGCTTAAAGGTTGATTCAGACTATAGCTATTAAATACAAACCCCAAATCATTTCAAAGAAAGCGTAGTAAGACAAGCAACATCTTTTACACATATTTAACTGTATAAAAACTGAAGCAACACAAAGGAGTTCTAATATATTACTGTGGTATTGTATAACTTCCATAAGCGTGCTAGAAGGTACTTCATAAGACGTTCCAGTTCGGTATTTGATACATTGCCTAGGGGGTTTACCAATTTGATGTATTATTGCAGCACCTCTGGTCAGTCTTGAATTACTGAATATTATAATATTATTTTAATATTCTAGGAGTGGCTATATTTTCCAGCCTAGCTACTTGTTTAATGTCGTGATTTAGAACTGTTAAATGTTGGAGCAGTGACATCTTTAATTTGATAGCACTGTCATAAAGTACTTGTCTGTTTTGAGCTCTCCTTTCTGATAGAGGTTTATGATGTTTTAAGGATGTAAGATTAATATTAATTTGCAATCTCCTTTTCATGAACCAAATCTGCATGAGGTTCTTTTTTAAGAAAAATGAAGGAACCTGATGCCAATGAGAGTCCTGGACTGGCCACATAGCATTTCAAGTGTAATTTCTACAGGTGAATCTATATCATAAATATCTGCTTCTTATGATAGAAGGCAGAAAATGCCAGAGCCAGCTTGTTATTTAACAATATCTTATCAGAGATAAAGTTAACCTGCTTTTGCCAAATAAAGGTATACATTCAAAATAGCGTGACTGTCCTGTAACCTGAGTCAGGTTGGTTGGTATCTTGTGACTTTGAAATAGGGATAGGTGTACTTTGCGTTTACAGATGAGGAATAACAAGGCATCCATAGTTCATGTGTTGCAGGTATTCTCTTGACAAAAGTGCCTGGATCTCAGATATGCAAAAAATTGCCTTGTTTTAATTCTGCCTTGGGATGATCACTTCAAGTTAGAGAACTATGTATGTATGGCAAACAAGTAGCCTTGAGCAAATAATCATTTGTTGTTAAATGGGCTGTGTTTTTGCTTTTCCCCATAGCTAAGGATGTTATATTTCTTAGTCTAGCTTTCCTTTAAGTAAGCGTGAAGGCTTCCATGTTCTTTTTAAAAGAATTGCAGAGTTGCAGCAACATTGTGGCTTAACTTTTACCTGTTGGTTTTTGTTTTTTTGTTCTGTTACCTAATTCTAGTCTCCAACTGCAAAATTACTGCAAAGGCTGTAACTTAAATGATGCTGTGGGTAGTGATTGTGCAATTATTGCAGAAACCAGTGTCTGAGATGGAAGAAATACCTCTTGGGGAGACTAGAGTAGTTGCTGTTCTTCAACAGCTCCCTATGTTGAAGTTGCAGAAAAGACAGTAATGAATCCTCTGATACTGTTTTGAGAATTGTAGTCTCCTCGTCTTAAAAGTACTTTGTGTTTTACTGCCTGTGATGATCTGTGGTTTGATACTTTGCTTAATGCTGAGGAGACACGGGATTTTTTTCAGGATATCACAACAGTGTTGATAAGCCCTGGTCTTGAGGCCATATTTCTTGTTCCATTTTTACTAATAGCATTTTACCTCTGATTCCCTTCTGCCTGGGCTCTTGTACTGATTTTTTTTTTTATTTTTTTTTTTTTCATCTCTGAGCAGCATATTACACAGCATAATGCATTTCTCAAAATGCAGATTTGGAGTTCTCTTGTGCTAAAGACAACAGAACACGGAGATATGCAGATAGACTTTCATTTTTACTGTGACTACAAATGCACCTTTGTACATGTATTTAAATAATACTCGTACAGAGATAAGAAATTTCAGAAAATGATCTGTAAAGGTTTACAATTTGGGAAAATTTCAACAAGCTAAACTTCAACAGGCTATTGGTAATAAAAAACTTGAATGAATATTGAGTCTTGCAGAATATTATATTTGTAGCTTCTCATGAAAGACTGTGGTGTTTTTCCGTCACTACTTCTATAAACTTGATTTCATACACTTTAAAATTCAGTTTGATCTAAGCTGATGCTCATATCATCTAAATATTGTGGACTTTGACTTAAGACTGCTTATTTGTTCTGCTTAGTACTGACTTTTTGTGGGGTTTTGTTGGTTTTAGGCTATTTTAGCAGAAAACAAGGAAAAACTGCCTATAATGATAAACCCACCAGTTTATGACAAAGACAAAGTTTTCAGGTACGTATCTGCAAACAAAACACTTTGTTACCAAGATTAAGTATAATAGTTGCAGTATGCTGTGGCTGAACAGCCTTTTCCAACTTTGAACAACAGAGGCAAGTTGAAAGTGTGTTTATATGTAGCCACTTGCTTAAAATTCTGACTTATTACTTGTTCTTGTTGGATTCCTCAGAGTAAATGGACTGTCACAGAATTTCTGAAAATAAATTTAGATTATTTTTTTAAAGTAAGTGCCACCTTCTGGGTGAAATAAAAGTTGCATAATGTTATAACTGTTTTCACTAAGGGGTATAACTAAATCACATAAGAAAGACTAAAGACACACATTATAGCCTGTACATCAGTATGGGTACATGTGCTTCTCTGTGCTGTGTGAATATAACAGACTACTCCTCTTCTTCAGATGAGATGGCCAGGCGGGAGTCTTGTCATAATCTGGGACATTTTAAATTAGATATGTGCCTTACTACAAAAATGGAGTATATGGTTTGAAACTATTTCAGAAGAAAGCTGGAAGAACATTGTGAAGATTAAGGAATTTTTGAGAGCAAAAGCAGAGGCAGTGCCCAGTTTTACTTCAGAAAAGTGTACTATTACGTAGTATGTGCAGAGTTGCATTCCCAGATGTTTGTAGTCTGACACAGGGAGCTGAGTTCCTGTTTGCAACACATTTTGCTTAAAGGATGAGGTTAGGCTAAAACTTATTTGGTGGATATACTCACATCCCAGTTTCTTGTGTTGAGGGGATTTGTTATTCGCTAGATTAATTTTATTTGAGAACTACTGAGATCCAAGTCACTTTAAGTTGAGAGACATTTGTTAACTTGCTCTGTCCTAGTGTAGGTTTCGCTATGCAGTTGAAATAATCTGGTTACAAGATGATGAGGATAAACAAAAGCTTTTTTTCATCCAGTATACTTGCCTCTATTTCAGATAAGAGAGCCAAAGGTAGATGCATTATAACAGAGATGGAAAGAAGCAGTGATGATACTGGGCAATGTTCATTTATTTTTTTCACTGCTCCCCCTTTATTTTACACCTCGTATTTCAGGTAAATGGCATTCCTATCAGGGAGGCAGGGAGGGAAAAGAGAGGGAAGCACATGACAAATCCTTCCTGCTCTGCTTCTAAATAATGTCATGAGCACCTTGTCTATGCACTGCTGAGGGTTTACCTCTGTTCTTTATCCAGTTCTTGCCTAGAGAGGAGAAGGGAGAGCAGTTTGGCTTCCGTAGGAGGCCAGAAGATCTTTCTTGTGTTCTGAATTTTTTGTACTAAAGTTCATCCACTAGCAGGATAGCATCTCAGAGTCCAGATGACCTAGTGGGAACTGCAGTCTTCTAGTGCTCTTGGCCTCTTTCAAAGCTTTTTAAAGGTTTTAGGGCTGCCACCATGGACAAGCAGATGGGAACATGTGAATCTGGATTGATGTGTGTGCTCTGCCTTGTGTATTGTCACTAATTTAGGGGATTCAGGAAAAAAATAAATATGTGAGGTTGTGAGGTTCTAGAACCTGGGACAAATTCTCCAGTTGTCTTGTTTCCAAGTAGGCCTAAGAGAAGGGGAAGATAAAATAAGCTTTTAACCGAAATCCTAAAAAGCAGGGGAACAAGTACATGTAGTTTGATATAACAAAATTATAGGTTAAAGTAGGTCTTACAACTTAGGAAGACTGTTCTATCCAGTTGTGCTGATTGCAAGTTTCAAAGACAAAATTCGTATGAAAAGCTCTTCCCGTTTGTATTGGGCTTGATCATGTCTTTTTCTCTTCATCTTTTCTTTCATGTTTCTCTTCAGCTACATCAGTAATGTTTTAAAGATGCCCAAAAAGCTGTTACGAAATGACAGCTCCTTATTTTGACCAGTTTTGTCAGCTCTGTGCTTTGGGAGTTGAGTCTTATAACTGCTTCTTAGCTTTAAATGCTTTGAGTAAATTAAGTAACATCTAGCATGTTTTATCTTATTTGCTTAATTCCACTGAATAATATATTCTTTAATCCCAAACTTTATAGCATCCCTACCAGAACTTCTGTATGTAAAGTCAAAAAATAATTCAGGAAGTGTAGTTAGCTATCTTCATTACTTGAATGTCTCTTTGATATCAGAATGAAAGGCCCAAACTAAGTTGGCCAATACAACAGTATTGTTCTGTCATCTATCAAACCCAGAATGGGACTTGGTGCACATCTGTCAGTATTTTTATGTATACGCGTGGGTGTGTATTATCAGAGCGGGCATTGGAATGTGTTCCAACTTGCTTAACTAAAACCAAGAGAATACCATAGAAGATCCTCTGTACTCCTTAGGTAGCAAATGAACTACCAACCAGTAGTTGTCAGGTGCTTACTCTTACAGTCTGTGTTCTTCAGTGCAGAGGTCTGATTTTTAGTTTTTTTCAGATGTGTGCAATAGTCCTGGATATACTAAAGTACCGCAATCATAGGTGTTGGAAGTGAAATACATCAATTTTATATAGTGTTTTGTTGAAATCTTGATTCTCAAAATTAAATCATCTGCCTTCCAGCGCCATTGACTGTTCCAAGACTTTTATAGTAAGAGGATTGCATATAGAATGGATGAAGTAACTTAGAGTGGAATGGCCTTATTTTCCCTTTTAATCTTAACCTCCAGTTTATTTCACTGATCTTCCTGTACTTCGCAAAGATAGATTGAGCCACCCTGTTTATTTTGTGCCGTGTTTTTGTGTTCTATAAGCAAATCATAAGATACATAATCCAAAGTGCTCTGGCATATGAATTTTTAGCACTTTGGGACATGCTCTAGTGGGATGGTGAGGTGTTTTGTGGGGTATGGGGGTTTTTTGTTTGGTTTTGTTGTTTTTTTCTGGGTTGACAGTTGGACACAGTGATCTTAGAGGTCTTTTCCAACCATAACAATTCTATGATTAAGAAAGCAGGCTTTTTATTGTTAGTGTGAGTAGCACCTCTGTGAAATCTGTGTATAGCTGTAAGCTACTGGGGGAGAGGGGGGAAAAAAGGTCTTTCTAATACTCTTTGATAATTCTGTGTTTTAAGAAATACCACTGTCTTCTGTATATCTGTAAAGGCAGCTCAGTGTTGTAGTGGGAAATTTTTGAAAGAGAAGTATTAGGTTTTCAGGAAGGAGGTTCTTTGGTTTTGATACTTAACTGGGGGGGGGGGAGAATACCAGAATCTTTCTTTAAGCTTGCTGTTTGAAGTGACTGAATGCAAGTCACTACTTGTATTTGTGTGATGTAGATCTTACATAGAATATTTAAGTGAATTAACACTGGGGGGAAAATGGATTTGTGAATGTTCAGAAGGAGGTGACCGACCTCTCAGCTGAATCCCTGATTTCTTTAAAGAACACTTGCTCTTCAGCTCAGAAAAGTAGCTGGTGCCCAGACAGTAGGGGGAGTTTATTATTGAATGATTTATTTGGAAAAATGAAATAAAAAGTAAGAGGACACATATCTGATTAAATTACATCTATAGAATGGTGAGGAATAAGATTTATTTGAGTTACCAGATGCTGCCAGACTCTCCAGGTGTCCTTCCGTGCTTTGTAAAGCCACATGGCTTGGCCTCAGGCATTTGTTAACAGCAGCATTTTTCATACCATTGTCTCTTTCTGACTGGAGTAAGGAAGTTTGCCACAGGGTTTATGGTTTTATTTGGCCTTAAGCACTAATTAGTCCATTTTAACACCTCTACGTTGTAGTTCAACCTCATTGTTACCCTACTTGGAAGAATTGTTGTGAGAACCAGGACTTGATGAAAAGTACAAATACTTTGAAAAGTATTCACTCTAGCTGCAGCTGGAGGTGACAGAAGCCTTACACTTTTGACTCCTTACAGAGTTATTGGCATTAATTTCAGTAAAAGCCTTTTTCTGAACTTTACTTTGAAATATACTCAAGATCTCTGGCTGTTCATATGCAAAGGAGTCCTATCTGTGACTCTTCATAGCTCCATCGTAACACTAAATCTGAACCGGGGTTTCACTTCTGTCCTGGAGAAGGCAACTGTAACTGGACTGGTTTTGCAGATAACTAAACAAATGGTTGTACAACCTTAGCTCAACTCTAACCATGGCAGTACTGCAAATACATAACATTATGCAAGTTTTATCCAACCACATTGCTCTTCAAAATGAGTATACCATAACTCTGTACTTGGCTGTGTTACCTTTACCCACTTTGCTGAGCTGGGAATCAGATACTGCTCACATAGTCTGGAGTGGAAACCAGGAATCCTGAATGCCAGCATTCCAACACTGCCACAAAAAAAATTGTGCAATACGTTGGCAAAATATTTCTGTACCATGCTAAAGGGACTTAATCACAACAAGGAAAAAAAATAACAAAGAAAACCAAAAAAACTATTGCTGCTTCTGTTTATTGAGTGGCTTTAACAAGCAGAATAGATCCATTGTGTAGATCTGATAATCCTGTTGCTGCTAAGATCTTTTATACAGGTTTGAATCCAGCTACACAGGACCACTGTCTTTGTAGGATGATAACTTGTATTCTAGGTTGAGTTTGTAATGGACTGATCAGGGACTGTATGAGCAATTGAGTTCTAGTATTTCTTGTGTTGCATATATTCTTACACATGTATTTATGCGGGGATGTTGAATGCTTCAAGACTTTGTTGCAGCATTATAAGACCTTTTATCTTCAGTGTACCATTTTGATTCTCTTTTGCTTCAGCAAGGACTAAAAGTGACTCCAAAGGAGCAGATATTTAGATAGCTTGTATGTGAAATGGATTTGACAGAACTTGGACTGGATCTGGTACATCAAATACTGTGTTTTCCCATAATGTGCAGACTTAAAAGGAGAAACCAAGCAGCCACATGTTGCAGAAAGAAATGCTAGGGGGCCTGTATGAAGATACTAACTTTGCTGTGTTGCAGCAGTGGGAAAGCTTGGTGACTTCTTTCAACAAGGATTCCAGGCTGACTCTCTTCATCTACAGTGAAGTCATCTCTCTCAGACTGAGGCTTCAGCATAAATAGTATAACCATTGTAGTATGTCATACATGGAGCTACAACAAAACGTCTTACATACTTTTCTTTTTAAAGCTCCTGTGACAGGACTATTTTTAGAGCTCATGATTTCAGAGATGTCTCTTGCAGGGGAATATATCTTAGAAATGGGTAGTAGCAGAGAAAGAGAGGAAAGTTACACAACTGATAAGAATAGGTCTGGAGAGGAGGAAAAAATAGTGATTTCTTACAGAAAAAAATAGCTGTTGCTTGGTCTGTTTAAATGTCCCTGTACCATGAGAACTGCTTCCTGTGTCTGTCTTGCTTTTTTAGTCATGCTGAATTCTGAATTAAGTGACCTTACTTTAAAATAACCTATATTGCTGTCTGCTGGTGTTTTAGCATGTCAAATGGCCAAATCACGGGTTTTATTTGAAAGGGGAATTTCCTAAGATACTCAACACCTTACCTCATTTTTGGTTATCCTCAATTATGTTAGTGTGTATTGGGTTTGCGTTGGGCTTTGGTATGGTTTTTTAATGGGGATGTGAGGGGATTTGTATCAAACCTCAAAGTTGTGTGTACTTCCTGCACATAAAGTACATACTTTTGTATGTTTTGATTGTTTGTAAATGTTTCTTTGTGTGTGAAGTTCTGAACAAATGAAAACAGTCTTCTGAAGCTACTGAATTAAACTGACAAGATTTCCTATGACTTTCTTTCTCAAGGATGACAGCAGGTTGATTTTTTTTTTTTTATTTTTTTTTTTAGAGTTCTTCCAGCAGTGAAGACATAGTGAATTCATGTTAATGCTTCTCTCTCAGGGACTTAGTGACTGTTTTCTGAATTGCCATTTTTGTGAAAGTTGTAGGAGCTAAATATCTTTGAGATTTCTATCTCAGTACAGTTTTTTGAATCTGTCCCACTTAACTATAAAATGTTTCTGTAATTAAGAAGAGATTATCACAGTGTATATTGGTAAAGCATAATTCTTGTAGAATGCCAAGCTTAAAACTTTCTCTGCTCAAGCACAAGTTGATGGTTTTCAGAAAAAAAGCTGACTCTTTTTTCCTTATGCCTTTTTCTTCTAGGGTTTTCACAGACATTCAGCAAGTCCTCAACAACGTGAAACATCCTCGTTTTGTATTCACAGACAATGAGGGAGAAGCAGACATTCTCTATAACTTCTCACACTTCAAAGATTATAGGTTGCAATTGTTCCCCTGATAATATAAATTCTTTTGTTTCTATAAAGACTGTTACCAAAGGCCTCCTCAACCTTCCTCCTTCACCCAGCAACTTCTCTATTTTGTAGGAAGCTAAGTGAGGAGAGACCTGAGGTAATGCTGAATCAGTTTCCGTGCGAGAACCTCCTGACTGTCAAAGACTGCCTGGCTTCCATATCTAGACGAGCTGGAGGACCAGATGGGCCAAGATGGTTACCTCGTACTTTTAACCTCCAAACAGAATTGCCTCAGTTCATCAGCTACTTTCAGCACCGTGAAAGAAGGTGGCTCATGTTTCCACTTCCTCTCATTTTGGACTTTCTTGATCCCATTTTACTCAAAAACCAGTAGGCTGTATTTTGGGCTTGGCAGCTGATACTCCACCATGAGTTTTCTCTTGATGTATTTATATTCACGTGGATTTTACCAGGAAAGTGGGAGCTTTTTGGATGTTTTCCTTAATGCAAAAATAGTTGAGCAGTGTATTTTGAAATACTGATACTTTACCACAGTTTGAAGATAAATTTGAAGGCTGTTGGGTTTTTGTCTAGTCAAGATCTTACCTTTTGTATTTGATGAATATACAAAGAATCAAAATGTGCTTGCAACAAATGTTGGGATTTTTTTTTTTTTTTCCCCAGGGGATCAGTAGTAGTTCTTGCACTTAAGTCAGTAGAAAATGGTTTTAAAGTACTTGGGTTCTGTAAGGTTGTACAAGCAAAACTGAGTTTTAATGTTAGAGCAGAGCAGTTGTGCAGCTTTAGGGTTTTAAATCAAGTCTTTCTGCTGCTGCCACTGCCTTGGGGTGGATGGGAACTTAAGATTTTCTTTTGGTAAGAAAGCTTCAGGTACTGCTGATGGAATAACCTCTTGTGCCTGACACATAGTATTCTGATTGAAAGGTTGTTTCTTTGGTGACACACCTGGCAAGTGGTATTGTAGGTTTCATTTGACCATTCGTTGCTCTGTATAGTCTGTTATTGACTGGTATGACCAGAAGAGAGTGCTCCTTCCATGTATCCTGTGTGTGTGGTGCTTTAATTCTTTTTTAATGTCAAGGATCGACCGTGAATGCAATATGTATTTATGGAATGGGAAACAGGGGATAGGAATTTCCAAATAAACAAAACAGACCCTTTTAAGTTAACACCACTAACTGCAGCTCAGTTTATGCTGTTTATCGTGGAGCTCAAGAAGTTTCTCAGGATGCTTTAACAGATTGAGGAAAGGAAGACATCAGGTATGACCCTGCCCTTACTCCAAAAGATGCATTGAAAGACCAGCATGTTGCCTGTATTCCTCAGTGGTATTTCAAAGAATTTTTGCCTCTTGAGGTGACTAGGTACTAGAAAGTGAGAAGATGGTGGTGTACTTTTATTTTCTTGCAGTATGAACTGTTGAGATGTTGTATGAGTTCTTCCCAAAGAGATGAGTTGTGGTGTCATTTAATGTGAATGATTTGAGGATGTTCCTAGGGAATTAACTTGGAAAATTGCACAGTCCCTGCCGGAATGCTCTTGCGCTCCTGGCAGAATGATTTTGGCACTACAACCTCTTGTGTGTTGGTGATGATGCTGTCCTGTTGATGGATTGTGTTCCCCTTTTGAAGGAGCCAGATGCAGAAGAAGGAAATAAACGCTGAGTGCGTTCTAGGCCCGAACTGAAAACTTCAGTGAAAACTACTGCCGTCTTTTCTCCCCTTTACATCTAAGGTCTTCTGCTCCCAGCTCTGAATCAGAAGTCTTGAGTTCTTGCACTTTAGCCCACATTTTTATGAAGTATTTATTCAGGGGAGTACACAGATCAGTTCAAGTGGATGTTCAGACACATGAAAGAAGTGGATACTTACACATGTTGGCTTGTCTCTCTTGTTCTCTCTCTCTTTTTCAGAGGAGAAGACAATCACTGGATATGCAAACCATGGAACCTGGCCAGAAGCCTGGATACTCACATTACCAACAACCTTAATAATATCATCAGGCATAGGGAAAGCAGCCCAAAGGTAAAAGAGCATGTTTCTGAATGTGTTTTAAAAAGGAGAGCTTAAAAAAAAGTGCTTCATAGAAGGAGCTCTAAAAATACAAAGAAGGACGTTTATTTTCCTCAAAATTCGTAGGCTGGCCATAAGCATACAGTTTCAATCAATTCAGAATTGAATCGGATACAAATTGGTCAGTTCCTCTTGTGGCAGTGATAAACTCCAAAGAGCCTGGTGTTTTCTTACTTAAAAAATAAAACTTGCCCTGACAGTAATGAATACTGCAGTGTGGTGTTGCTTTATTGCCAATTCTCAGACTGTCAGATGAAAAGACGTTAGCAATAGTTAGTGTTGATCATAGATTTTGGAACATTATTGCTTCTGTCCCCCGGTTGGTCATTATTGCTGACCCACAGCTCTGTTCAACGGGACAAAGTACCCTCTTTGCCAACAATAGATAAATCGTTGGAGTTTTTTCTAGGGAGTCTGCAATACGTGATCATATCTCTGAGGTTTTTTGCTTTGTTGCAGGTAGTGTGCAAATATATTGAGAGTCCAGTCTTATTTCACCGAGAAGATGTGGGGATGGTCAAATTTGACATACGTTATGTTGTGTTGCTGCGGTCCGTAAAACCACTCAAGCTATATATCTATGATGTATTCTGGCTGCGCTTTTCAAACAGGTAATTACAGTTCCCTTACTAGTGTTGAGGGGCTTAGAATAGCCCTCAAGATACTTTGGAAGCTAAGGAATTGTTTTATTCCTTAGGGCATTTTCACTTGATGACTTGGATGACTATGAGAAGCATTTCACTGTCATGAATTATGCTCCTGGGGTAACATTAAAACAAGTAAGCAAATGGTGCAAAATACTCCCTTACCTTTTTGTTGTTAGAAAATCTTCCAGTGCCTCCTTTGTGACTGTTGCCAAATAATCTATTTCACATCCGCTTGAAAGTACCTTAAGTCCTAAGCAGATATTTTCATAAAATCATCAAGTTTGGAAAAAAAACCTCCAAGATCATGAAGTCTAACTGTCTGCCCAGCATTATCATGACCACTAAACCATGTCCTGAACTGCCAAGTCTACTCATTTTTTGAACACTTCCAGGGATGGTGACTCCACCACCTCCTTGGACAGCCTGTTTCAGTGCTTAACCACTCCTTCAGTATAGAATTTTTTCCTAATGTCCGTTCTAAACCTCACCTGTTACAACTTAAGCCCATTTCCTCTTATCTTATTGCTAGTTACTTGGGAGAAGAGACCAACACAGGCCTCGCTACAACCTCATTTCAGGTAATTGTAGAGGGCAATAAGATCTCCCCTCAGCCTTCTCCAGACTAAACAATCCCAGTTCATTCAGCTGCTCCTCATGTTCTCTGGACTTCTCACCAGCTTTGTTGCCCTTCTCTGGACCTATTCCAGCACCTAATCTGAGTCTAGAATTCCTAGGCTATTCCCCCCACTTCTCCCCTAATGATCTGTGGTTATATAAGGTAGTACAAACCTATGTCTTGAATATAACCCACATCAATAGAGATCAGTAAAAGAATTATTAAAACGGCAGCTAATCATTGTCAAAGACTCGTGTGATCTTTTATAAGAACAAATACTGTAACAACGAAACTATTCAGGAACTGCCTAATTCCCGAGTTTTCTACCTGGCAAAAAATATTTGATGTTCCATTCTCTTATCAGCTGATTGTTTAGTCATTCCCAACCAAAACAGTCTTTGATGTTGCTGAACTGTTTTAGGTACACTGTGAAGAATTTATTCCTCTGTTTGAAAAACAATATCCAGAATACCCTTGGACATCAGTACAAGTAAGTCAGCAATTCATCTTTCTTATGTAAATGTTCATGGTACGTGTTTTTACTTAGCCAACTAGTTTTTAAAAAAGTGTTTGAGTGGTTGCTTTTTTGTTGTTTAGTTGTTTTTTTTCTCTTAAGAAAGGCTTTGTGTATTAGTTCCACAAAGGACATCAAATATTAACCATTACTTTAGAAACATTTGTGAACTTAGCATTTCCCCCTCAAACATTTTTGCTGTTAGCATTTGAGAATTTTATTTCATGATTACATTATGAGAATTCTTTTTATTAAACTTAGTAATAAAGTCAGTCTTGACTACTCTCAGGATTCTGGGACCAGGATTTTTTTTTTTCTTGTGAGTTCCATCTTTTTCAGAGAAGGTTGCAAATAATCTGAGACCATGGCTGTGAAGTTTTAGTATTTCATGCAAAAAAGACAGGGGAGTCCAGAATACAGAGCGTGCTAATTATTACAGATGTTGCTCACATCACTGTGTAGAAGCTATTTTCAAAGCCTTCGCTACTCTTCAACAGAATATTAACTGATTCTGGAAAGCTGAACTACTGAGGTATTTGGACTCTTGGTTCCTTTGTTCCGAATGGCTTCACAAGTTAAGGAGGTGTCAGAACAAATAGAAAACTAAAATAAATAGGAGCTAACAGTATATAGTAATCACAGTGGGATGACATCACAGGTCTTGATTTATACAAAAGATCTTTCAGTAAGCTTTCAGTTTAGCTTGCAGTGCAGTGGAGGTCACTCACAAGATCAGAATGTGCCCAGCTGCGCTCAAGTGGCTGATAGAAATAAGCATTGCCCCTGCTCCACGTGTACTGTGCTTGAGGGGCTACACTGCCAGATTGGGTGGTACAGAGGCCACATTTATATACTGTTGCATATTTAAAAGAAAACAAGTTTCTTGAGCCAGCAGTGTGCCCAGGCAGCATGGAAGGCCAATGGCATTCTGGCTTGTATCGGAAATAGTGTGGCCAGCAGGATTAGGGATGTAATTCTCCCCCTGTACTCGGCACTGGTGAGGCCTCACCTTGAGTGTTGTGTGCAGTTCTGGGCCCCTCTCTTCAAGAAGGATCTTGAGATGCTGGAGCGGGTCCAGAGGAGAGCAAGGAGGCTGGTGAAGGGACTGGAGGGAAAGTCTTATGAAGGAGCTGGGGTTGTGTAGCCTGGAGAAGAGGAGACCCGGGCATAGGAGGACCTTAATCACTCTCTACAACTACCTGAAGGGAGGTTGTAGTCAGGTGTGGGTTGGGCTCTTCTCCCAGGCAACTAGTGAGAGGACGAGAGGGCACGGCCTGAAGTTGTGCCGAGGGAGGTTTAGGTTGGATATTAAGCAGCTCTTCCTCACGGAAAAGGTGATAAATACTGGAATGGACTGCCCAGGGAAGTGGTGAAGTCACCATCCCTGGAGGTGTTTAAGGAAAGACTGGACGTGGCACTTAGTGCCATGGTCTAGCTGAGGTGGTGGTGTTAGGTCATAGGCTGGACTTGATGATCTCAGAGGTCTTTTCCAGCCTCAATGATTCTGTTATTCTTAAAGACCTCTCCTCTACCAGCATAATATCTCTGAGCTAGTAAGTTAGAACCTCTGTTTGTTAAATGCAATCTTGCCTTTGAGACTGGAATGCAGAATTTCCAGCTACTGACCCAGCTTCTCTGTGTTAGAGAGCTGACCAGAGCCCTATCTCTGGTCATTGCATTAATGACTTCTCAGAAAACAACAGAGGGTTCCCTAATACTGGGGCATCTTTTATCTGGGAAGAGGAAGCTCCAAATGTTGTAGCTCCGTAAAACACGCAGGAAGGCAGATGAGGGCCTTCTTGTTGATTTTTTTTTTTTTTATTATTATTATTTTATTTTGTTTTTTTTGTCTGTAATTCATGCTTGCAAGAAAAAGCTGAATCTGAAGAAATGGTTCAGAAACATGCAGAAAACTGAATTGTTGCTTTCTTCCATATTTATCAAGAGTTAGAAGACGCAGAGTAAATGATAGCTGTTTCTCAAAGTGTTCTTAAAAATGTGTATGTCCCCACCACCCTTTTTGGAGATGTGTAAGTGGACAGAAAATTTTAAATTTCAGAACAAAGCTAGAATACAGCTTAATAGGCAGGACTTCACAGTTGTACATCTGGTGTTCACAGAACTCTCCTGGGTTTTCTTCCTCTCTCCTCTACATGTAAGTGCAATACAGTACATAATGCCTTAAAAGGGAGTTAATGCTCATATTAAATGCCCAGTTTTCAGGATTTCTGTTGTATTGATTTGCTGCCCGGGAAAGTCCATGGATATTGCCAGGTGCTTAGCACTTTCACTGTGTTGTCTTTAGGTCTAAATGCACATTTTGGAGGTATTACTGTGCAGGTTTTCATCTGTCAGCTAGTGTAATTTATATAAACTCTTTAAAAAGCTGTATGAATGAATAAAAACATGTTTATTGCTTTTATGGAACCTCATTTCTCATTCAGAGACCTTTTTCTGTTATTAGGCAAATATTTTTAAGGCATTTGCGGAATTGTTCCAAGTTGCTTCAGCTAAACCTGCGCCTCTTGGCATCTGTGATTATCCATCATCAAGAGCAATATATGCCATTGACTTGATGCTTAAGTGGGACACCAGCGGAGATGGTGAGAAGCTTCTTTCTTTAAATGTTGAATTCTTTATAGTTGTCGACCTTTCCAGAAATATGTTTTTTTCTGTCTGAACTCTTACTTTTTTTGAAGCAGAGAGCTGTGTGCTCTGTGCCTCCCACTGACATGAAAGTGTATCTGGAATTGCAGATCTGTGGGGTTAGCATCTGCCGTGCTGGTTAACAAGACTGATGGGGGAGCTGTTAATTATGCTTGACTGAATCCTTGCTTCTCTTGTGCTCCTGCTACTGCCGTTCTCTGTTTAAAACAAACAACAAGCCCCAAACCAACCAGCCAACAAAAAGCAACAAAAACCAACCACGCACACAAAAATCCAACTGTACAGCAATCTAGTCACTCAAGTTTTCTTTCCTGTCTATGGTGGCAAAATGTCCGAAATACCTGTGTCTCTCTGAAAACCTTTAAGAGCCACCTTACTATTGTTGGGTTCTAAGCTTGGAGCAGTGTCTTCGATGCACAGTTACTTATTAAAGCAGAGAAGGGACCACATTCGCCATTTCAGTGCTACCGATGTCCTCAGGACCATTATTCAGTTGTTTCCAAGTCTCTGCAAGAGCACTGCTTCATGTTACTGCCACAGCACAGCTAATTACCTGGAGCCTTTCTTCCAGCCAGTTGTGGAGGAATGATAGCAAATTTGCCAAATACAGTGAATTCTTTATTGTCTCACCAGGAAGCTCAAAAATATTCCGTAAACATGTTCAACTCAGATGTGTGTTACTTGTACGTAGAAAAGCAGCAGAGGTACCAACACAAAATGGCCTGTCAAGGGGGTGTTAAACAGAACAGGGTGTACTCTTTTCTTGTGACATTATGGTCCCTAGAACACAGAAAAAATTAATTGCTTATCCCCAGGCTTGCCAGAGGAGTGATTAGCTACACGCTGGGTGGATGTCTGTAGCTCACTGCTGCCGTGACTGATTCTGTAAATACAATTCAATACTTACATTATTCACTTTCATAGAGGGAAATGATTGACAAACAAGAGGTGTAGAATGGAGCCTTTGCTGTTCAGATCAGATGGAACAAAGGTTTGAATTTGGGTCTGCTACATTCACATTGAATGCTTTTTCATCTGTCACAGAACTGTCTTGAGTGGGAGAGGTCAAGCAACTCTGACATGACTAGCTCGAGGAAGACTATTGTAAAAGGACCAGTGTCACATCACAGCCCTGACTGAACATGAGCTCCACAGGTGCTCAGCCTTTAGAAGATGGGGGTGTGGGTGCAAAAGTCACAGCTGTGATGGTTGTAGGCAGCCTATGGACAAATAAGTTAGTTGCTTCCATGCAGAGCAGAGTATAATTTACGTATGCATCAGAAGGTTGTGCCCTCATTTATGATCTCAACACCAAACAGGAGATAAAGTCCTTTGATTCTCTGCACAGAATGCATTTGATTCTGAACTGTACTGATGAAGTTTTAAGAGAAAATTAAACTTCCTGGCTATCTTCTAGGAGTGAAATGAAGTGGCAGATGGGAGGAATAGGACTTCTAGAACTGGAAAGGTAGATATCCAAGAGCTTTTAAGAAATGTTTGTACTGATACATGAAAGGAGAACCAGAGTCTTCTGGAAGATGTTTCAGATTGTCAAGCAAGACACCTGTATCAGGAAGATACTATGAAATTGCTGCAAATTCTCTTTCTAAACGAGGCACTGAGCACAGCGATTGCAGAATCGGTTGGATAATTATTACCTGGATAAAGATGGTAGAACAGACCTCCATCCCTCAAAAACCAAACCCACTGAAATAAAAACACCCTACTGGCTTGCCAGCTTGGGTCGTAATAGGAAATGACAAGAAAAAGACAACTTTTACGTGTGGCTTAAAGACAAGTAGTGATTCAAGATCTCTAGAGATCTTGTATTAAGAGGCAATATTTGTGTTCCTCTTTACAGGGAAAAGAATTATGCAGCCTCAGATCCTGGAGGTGAACTTTAATCCTGACTGTGATAGAGCCTGCAAATACCACCCTACCTTTTTTAACGATGTCTTCAGCACCCTATTTCTGGATGAAACAGACAGCTGCCATGTGACCTGCATTGTCTAGCCACAGGAGGCTTGACTCTTAATTTCCTTCCCAGATATGCTTTACGGCAACATTTATATTTCAGTTCTGTGAGCTGCTGATGCAACTATTTTCTTGTATCAGTAACCCAGGGGAAAAAAATTGTATCAGAACGATATGCATATACCACATACTGTGTTGATAATAATTTTGTCTGCATTTTCTTTGTCTTGCTTAGTTCTATAAATCATTAGGTTTGTTGACCAAACGTCCCGTTGGTTGAAAACGGGAAACCTCAAAATAGGACAATAACTGGAGCAATGGACTTGTTTTTCAGGTAGCCTGATTGCTTGCTTACACAAGTTCCTGGTGTCAACATTAAAATTATGATTTAGTTAATCACTCTGGAGTTTGCATGTCTCTTTCTTACCTATCTCTCTTATACAAAGTTCTAAAATGTTCTGGTGGGAAAATAATATGGTATTTCAGTGCAATGAGCTACTGCGGTAATGAGATTAAAGATTTGATGGCTCTTCTTATTTCTCTTATTTAAAAAAAGGCAAACAAACCCCAGAACATTTAGAGACCCTGTACCGTTGGCTGTCATCTTTAGCCTGCCTGTTAAACTAGATTTTTGAGAAGGGGTCAGGCAGGAAGTGGGAAGGATGTAATGTCTAGAGCGGCACAGGAATGCAGAAGCCTGAAGGAATGAAGGGGATGTGAAAAACTGCTAGAAGTGCAAGCAGTTTTTGGATTTCAGAGTTAGGATTTAATGTAGAGGTATTTGTCAGTTTGAAATTAATTATTCCTGATCTCTCCTTTCTCCTCAGTTTAGGCTAACTGGCTGAAATTTAGCAATTTTAGGTAGTATTTATATTGCTTTGTACAAATTGCAAAAACTCTGTTGTCCATCATGAATAATATCTTATGTGGGTAATATTTTTTTTAAGCTAGTTTGGAGCAATCAGGATCAGCTTGAGAGCAAAATGCAGTTAATGTGTAATGCATAAATGCATAAAAAATGTGTAAATGTTCTAAGCTTTGCAAATATGCAATATGTTTTCATTCATAATCAGAAAGGGAGAGGGATATTTTAGGCTATTTCAGGCTGTTCTGCAGAAACCTGCTTCTTTCCACTGACTGGAATGTAGGCTGGAGAAATAAAGCATCTGTGTCTTCTGAAAATTCAGTCACTGCACAGGTGGGGCAGAAGGGAGATCTGAATTGCACAGCCAGAAGTGATGCTCACAGCCCTATCAGTCTCTGCTCATGTTACAACTTTTTTGGACTCCTTACTTAAGTGTGAGTAAAGAAATGTGGTGAAGTGCTTGACAAAGGCGGTGTGACTACTCCTAGTGTAGGGAAAATGTTTATGAGATATAGTAATGGGTGCTTGAGACTGGATGTAAGGGGACATGCAGTGCTGCTCAACAGATGTATTTGTCACTTGTAGGAAAGCAAAAGGCACTTTCTGCCTTCAAGGTAACCTGAAAACATGTAACAGCGTATCTGTGGATCTAGAGTAAATGGGAAGGTTTCACTCATCACAGAGGGAAAGTGGTATCATGCTTAACACGTCAGAAGAATGACATAAAGTAGTAAGATTTTGTGCAGTGGGACCACAAGCTGTGTGCAAAAAGTCTATTGTTGTGCTCTTAGACAAAAGAAATCTTTTTATCTTACAGGAAGCAACTGATTGAACTAAGCATCCCGATCTTGCTCTGTCAGTTACCATAAACATGAAGAGGATAAACCCCTGGTTTGAGTGAGGACAGAACTAATTCTGTTCAATGGTTCAGTTCTTCTAACTGCACTTTCTGAAGTTGGCAGCATGTTTTCACAGACAGTGCCTGTTTCTAGCAGTGATAACGCTCCATGTTAGAAGTTAGTATTAAGGGTTGGTGTGCAGACCAAGGTCACTGCTAAATCTTGTGTGCTGTGTTGAGGAGTGTGTGGTGTGTGCAGAAAACAAGAGTCTGTGCCTGCAGGGAGGAGCAGACAGGACAGGTGCCCTTAAATTGACCAACAAGGTATTCCATCCCATATACATCATATTCAGTATATAGCTGAGGGATCACAAGAATCACACAGAATCACAGAATGTTA
>VWZK01017648.1:208348-243056 GCA_013396935.1 Baryphthengus martii | reverse complement strand
TGATTCTGTGATTCTGTGAATTAGAAATGCTTTTACAGCTTCAGTGACATGGCTAGAGATAGCTTTACATCTAAACAGTGTATGGATTGGTGGTTCACTTTCTCACTTTAGAGGCAAATTACGAATATTTGAACTTAGATTTTGACTGTANATTACGAATATTTGAACTTAGATTTTGACTGTATGCCTCCTTTTTTTTTTTTTTTTTGTCTGTCTGAATAGTTACATAAATGTGGATAATATCACTACTTTAATACAAAAAGATTTGGCTCAGATTTCACAAAAGAAGATTGTAGTTGTCTTCTCTGAGGACTGAAAGTGGTTTATGGTTGATTGCTTGGTTATTGAAACCATCTTCTCACAGGCCTGAATGAGTCATCTGAGAAACTGTATTTCAGACTAGCTCAGACTAAGCTCACAGAATCTGACCTTTTCTTGGCTGTTCTGGAGTTCATAAATAAACAGGCTGATAACTGAGTTGATCACAGCTGAGAAGTGCTATCCCTGGGGAACACTCTTGCCTCCATAGACTCTCAAAACTGTCAGATAAAAGCACTGCAACAATCACTAGTTGAAGCCCAGTAAATTTGAGTGACACTTAAATAGTTAATATACCTCAACAAATAGCAAAGAAAGATTCTTCTTGTCTTCATGTCAATATTTAATGCTTTCCTGGAGATGCACTTTAAGCAAATACGTACCACTAAACGTAATTATCAAGCTGTGTTACAGAAGTAACCAAGGGAATTTTAAGGACGAATGTTATACGGATGGTGAGACAGGATCCAAGAGGTCAGATTAGAGTATCTGTCTCATTGCTCCTTTTACAGGGACAAAAATACATAAAGGTTGGGGTGAGTTGTTTGTTTGTATTCTTTTTGTTTTGTCTTTCTGACTTAAATGGTTGCCCTAAGTAGCTTTTCATCATTCACCTTAGTTCCTAGTGGACTGGAAAGTACTTCATCACCCTTGTGCGATAAAAATACTTTAGCCTTCATCTTTGTGAATAGGGAGTATTTGTGAATTACTTCTTTCTTTTCTGTATGTACTTAACAGTTTAGCCGTATCTAGCAACAGATGTGGTCAGTAGTTAGGCTTTCTCTTATCTCTAGTGTACTTAAAAATTCCTTGTTATCTTCAGTTTAACTGGCCCTACAATACTGTCTGTTCAATAAGAGAGAGCAGCAAATACTTGTGTAAGACAGACATATGCAGAATAGTCTGTGATAAAGAGGTGAAAATGAAGTGTTACTTTGCTGTCCTGGTGAT
This sequence comes from Baryphthengus martii, assembly GCA_013396935.1. NCBI lineage: Eukaryota > Metazoa > Chordata > Aves > Coraciiformes > Momotidae > Baryphthengus > Baryphthengus martii. The sequence goes on along the minus strand of VWZK01017648.1, from coordinate 241,787 downwards.
AATACTCCCTATGATTCTTGCTTATAATATGCCAGTGTGGAAAACCAGTATGATACAAAACCCGTGGTGATATTAGTGCAGGGTCAAGTCTTCTCTCTCTGAGACTTGCAGCTAGCACTGAGACCATCTCCAAAAGCCTCATTTCCATGTTCAGTTCAGAACTGTGCTCAAGCTAGTAAGCCTTCGCAAAAGTACAGCCAAACAGATCCCATGCGGAGGCTACTCACATTTGTATTCAAAGGCCATCTAACTCTACCTGATATATTGCTAGGGAATTTGGAAAGAAACCATGTGTTTCAATAATATTTTCCTCCTTTCTTATTTAACCTGAGCCTTACCTAGCGACAAATAAGCTTGAGAAAATTCTAGAAGATGAAGTTACTTCTCTCTTAGAGTTACAAAATAATAACCAAGGCATCTGAATTTAGGCATCTATTTGTTTACACATGTATTACCTGTTAGAGGAAAGTTTATCATGCATGTTTATCAACACCTGAAGAGATGTGAGGTTGCTGCAGCTCTGTGCCACATATCCAACCAGTAGCAAGGCTGAAAATGTATTCCCAGTGAACACATGCACATGCTTCATACAAATGTACCACGTAACATGTATTTGTGTATATACATACATGCCAAGCCAGCCCCACATGTAACACAGACAAATACAGAGCACTCATGGTAACACAGCTGGTGCCAACAGCCTCATCCTGCTTCTCTCCTTGGCTGAGCTGGATGGAAGTCTGCTCATATATATATACACACGTGTACCATATGTATCCCTCTAGCAGAAGGGCTCAAAACACTGTTTGGCCAAAAGCTGCCCCTAGATCCCAGTCTGCCCCATTGCTGCCACCTACATATAGGAGTCCCTGAGGCCACAACCCCAGTACAATTGCTGGCAGAGACCACCTCATATACACACATAGAGCGCACACAGTCTCATTTGATCCCAATCCCAATCCCCAAGCGTGGTTTCACCCTTAAAGACACAGCACACACACCCCTGACATACGGGTTTCACCACTAGAGACCCCCAGGACCAGCACCTGGCACTCATTCCAGGTGCTGGTACCATGGACACTTGGGTCCCTGTCACCCACAGTCCCACTCCAGCTGCTGACACTGAAGATATTCCAGTCTGTCCAGCTGCTGCACCATGGACACACGGGCCCTGTCACCCATGATCTGTTTGTTGCACTCACAAACCCATGCTCAGACACAGTCACAACAGAGAGTCCGTCACCCAGGAAAAGAGGTGGAAATGGGGTTTAGTAAGAAGTCAGGACAGATTGCACTAACGAGATGCAAGACATGTCCAGACAAACATACTAATCAGGAAACTATTTACATAGGACCAACAGTTTTTCCCCTTACCCCTCTATATTTCCACACTTTTCATCACCAAGTCACCTAAATCCATCCCTTTCCTCACCTTATTTTTTCCCTTGTGTACGTCCATAGTAAGTTCCATAGTAAATCCTGTGCAATCCTGAAATGGTCTTCCTCTGCATCTCATAATATCTCCAGTGCAACCTCCCTGAGTCCAAAGGGGGGTTATTCTGTTACAAGTTACTGCCTAGGTTATGGGAAATTATTGCCTGTATATGTGAATTATTGCTTAGTTGAGGGAAATGAAAAACACCTCCAGAAGAGAAGTCATCCGATCATGAGGACAAATACAGCTAGGAAGTGCTTGTCTGTCTCCACTGGCTGTAGGGAGAGCCTGGCCCAGCTGCTGCCTTGGTCTGTGCTCCCAATTAAAAGCTCTCTGAAATGAGATGAGCTGAATCACACTGCCTCTGCTCAAATGAGAATGCAGAAGCAGGTCATTGGAAATAAAACCAACAAGCCCTTTTGGGGTTTTTGTACTTTTTGTGTGTGTGTTACTGTTCGTTTTTAACATATCACCTGTTTTATACTGTTGTGTTATTAACTGTAAGTTTAGTTTGCTGTGAAAGAAAAATATTCAAAAAGTATGGAAAGAGCATATTTTAAAACAAGATCTGTTTCATCTTAGACCTGTCACAAAGTGTTAATTCTAGAGAACAGAGTCCTTGAGTGCATGAAGAGCCAAAGGGAATGGAAATAATCTGATATTCTACATTAGGATGTCAGGAGCAGGGATGTTGCTGGAAACTACGTTTATTACTGTACAGTAGAGTTGACAATTCCAGATGATTAGAAATGTCACCTCCATTCCCACTTTGAGGAATTGCTTTGGGCACCAATACAGATTTTTATTGTCTCCTTTTATAGTTGTCAAATGTCAGGAAGTCAGACTTCTAACGGCACATGGCACGGGTTTCTGCAATTTCCAGAATAAATCCTAGCTCTCTAGTATATTAGCAGTATTTAAAATGAGTAGTTTAGTAGTATATATAATGAGGTGATAGCTCTACCTATCCACTGGTTAATAAATCTGTTGGCTATTTCCAGTTTCTTAATTTTTTAGTAACGGACAAGTCTTGCTAAAGAGATTCCTGCTTCAACAGATGTATTGTTGATCCTTTGAGATTTTATGGCATGTCATTTTATGGCTGGACAAAAACTGCATTTCTGAGTCAGCTTTTCAACTAGGAGATAGTTATTAAGGGGTGTTATGGCAGTATAATTAAAAATTTGTGGTGGGTAAAAGGTCTCTCAAACAGTGAACTCATTCCTTACCAGTTCTGAAGAGGCTGGACTGGGCTGGCCTTAATGATTCTTCTGGAGAAAGATGACTCACCATGTTTATGAAAAAGAAGAAAATGCAGGCTGTCCATAAAGTCTGGGGCAGGGTAGGGGCCATTTATTCTATGGTCCCTTCTTTTAAAATACATTTTCTATAAAACTTATCAAAAATTTTAAGGCGTATGTAGCGTGATGTTAGTTTGGTGTAAATTTAAAGAGATCTCTTAATGTAGGCAAAACATGAATGAAATACTCATCAACTTCTCAAGTCTCAAGCTTTCGAGACTCACGCTTTTCCCTCCTGTCTCACACTTTCCTGCCTTCGTGGCAGCGTCTCACACGTCAGCAGTGTGCTGCTGCAGCCTCCTGACTGCTCATACAGCTCAGGCACCGTGCCGAACCAGGCACGTTGCTCTACCCTGCAAGGGTGACGGGCAGATTTAAGTCGATCTGCAGGAATATGGAGGTGACATTGCAGTCCCCCGCTGCCCCCAGTTACGTGGACTGGTGCTGAAATGTGTCATCTGTCTCGTAATTTGTTGCACTGACTAAACATTCATTGTGCTTTCGATGCCCTGAGTAGCAACCTCATGTATCCAGTGAATTTACAGATAAAAGTTTAAGAATCAAACCTTTATCTCTGGTGACATGAGGAAATGGAATGAAGCTGTGTCAGGGGAAGTTCAATTTGGATTTCAGGAAAAGGGTCTTCACCAAGAAAGTGGTCAGTCACTGGAATAGGTTCCCCAGGGAAGTGGTCATGGCGCTAAGCCTGCCAGAGTTCAGGGAGCATCTGGATGACACTTCTAGTCGTATGGTTTAATTTTAGGTAGTTCTGCAAAGAGTTGGGTGTTGGACTTGATGATCTTTATGGGTTCCTTTCAACTCAAGATAGTCTATGATTCATCTTTTTGTCCAAGGGGGTTTTATGTTCTAAACAACTTGAATTTGACGGAACGAAGACTTCCCCAGCTAAGTGATAATTAAAAAAAAATAATCTACAAAATAATTTTCTAGAAGTTCTCTTCTTGTTACAACTCTCTCCTAGAGTATATCTGGGCAGCAGTGCCATACAGTTCAGACTACAGGACTGCAGTGCTACAGTAGTGCAGTAGTTGAGATCAGCCAGATTTCTCTGGGAGATGCTGAAATTTTCAGTACAAGTCAGAAACACGTGATTTGAACTAAATAATATATACTTAGACACAGCATCGTGAAATGAGTTCATCTTCCAAAGCTGTTTCATTTTTCAGGCTATGCTGATGTTCTTTGTTGTAACTCCGAGATTTGCAGTGCAGCATCACACTTTATGGTCTGAACATTAATCCTTTTGTATACAGTGGGAGCTTTGCATTGATTTATGTGCAGATAATCATATTGGTTAGAAGGGCTAACAAAGCTAACTGAGAGCAGATTTTGGCCCAGTATTTGGTCTTTTTCCAAATATTTATCTTGCATTTTTCAGCAGGTATTTTGTGATCTATCATTTTTTTTTCATTATTATTATTGTTGAATGCTGCTGCCTCTGGTCTATAATACACATATACACATTTCGCATTGAAAAGAAATGTGATACTTCTACGATTTCAGGAAATGCCAATAGTGTACATTGGTATATAATCCTAATTTTTTTTTTCATCCTATACTTGTAGTACAATTTAAGAAATGCTGGTGTGCTCCTCTGAGTGCTAGAAGAAGTTTTTTATATTTTTTCTATGTAGGATTGTACTGTATCCCTGAAGACTGTTCATATGTATCTCATGGTATAGGAAAAAACAGTTACTCTATAGCAAGATATGAATGCTGAACTTTAACATGACATATTTTTTGACATGTCAAATTACAAACCTTTATTGCTTGAGCTGCCTCAGGTTTTGTGTGTACTTAGATCTACATGGGAATAAAACTTTGCAAATTGCTTTCCTAGTATTCTCTAAATGGATTCTGATAAATATTTATAATATCTTCTCACTGCTGAAATATAGATTCTAACTGGCCTTGTTCAAAATTCAGTTATTCTTGAGATTAACACTAAAATCCTATTACCGAGCCTAAAGCAGCAGGAAAAAAAAAAAGGAAAAAAAAGCAAAGCTGGATTTAGCTACAAGACAAAAGCCTGATGAAATCAGATCTATTTCACTATTGCTCATTTAATACATATAGATACAACTGGGTCACCAAGCTGATTTAGCCATGAGGTAGAAATAACGTAGCAACAAACCTCAGCAGATTGAAAGTCAGCTGCAGTAGTATCTGATTTGATCTTCAGCAAGCTGACTATATTTTTCTCAACGTTCAGTATGTGCAGAGTGATGTTTCTGATTTATTCAGCTATCATGATCTTGGTATTTAAAATATTTTGTCTTTGTAGCAAGTTTAAGTATAGGAATTACTATTTTTTTCAAGTTTATATGATTTTCTATATAAGATAAGAATTTTTGAATGTTTAAAAATAAAGAATTTACATACAGTTTAAGGCAGGGTCTCATTTAATGTCAGAAGTCTTGGAAGGTTAGTCTTTTAGGGTTTTTTTTAGGGGTTTTGGTTTTTTTTAACTTAGAAGAGTAATTTCAGAAGATTCTGATTAAACATGCTATGTTGAATGAGTAGATGTTAGTAGTCTAACTGGGATGAGTGAAGTATAGGAGGCAGCAGGTAAGGATGGTTGGGAAAATCTGAATTTTAACATAGATTTGGTACTAAACATTCAATAAGACTATTACCACTTTTACAGGTTTTGGAGATACAGAAAGACATTTAGATAGGAGGTTAGTTTACAGTTTTGCCACTGTGAGTGTTGTAAACACGATTTGTAAAGCTGTTGGAAATTGAGTTCCTTGTTTCAGTAATGTGAATCCTTTGTATGGAAAAAATAGATTTTCATCCTCCTAGAGTTAGCACCTCTTGTGTTCAGCATATGGAAATTTTTCTTTAAGGAGGAAGTTTGGATTTTAAAAGTTCTGCCTCTTCACTCATTTGGCACTCAAGAATAATTTATTGGTTTATTTGAAATGTGAAATTTATGCCAGTCACAGAAAGCAACAACAACCTTCAGCAAAGTGCAACATTTCCCGTTGCAAGCTAACATTTGTAAGATCGGTTCAACTTTTTTTGTTTTACTGCCACCTAGTGACTGAAACTTGGAAAAGTTTTTAAAAGTTTAATTTGTCGTTTTGAGTTGTTGCACTTTCCAGTAATGAGATGATCTACAAAAGATTCTGTGTTTTTCAAATTGAATTGCAGCTGATTCTCTTGATTTCCTTTCCTGAGGATTTACATAAACTTATCGGGGTTTTTTTGTGAAAATTGTGGCTTTCCACAGTGGGTTAATGCTTTGTCCAGGTAGCATCTGATAAAAGTTGACTGAAGCTTGCTTGCTTGATCATGTCATAAAAACAATTAAGCATATAGGTATAAATAAACATATCTTTTTTATAAATATATATACACATCTATGAAGATATCAGATACAGCAGAAAAAAAATTGTTGACTGTCGGAAATAATAATAAGCACTTTCTGATCAAGATAAATTAATGCTCCAAGATACTACTCTTTAATTCTTTATAATGTTTCTTCTTATGCTGCTGGTTTTGATGCCTACTTGTTTTGCAAGCACATAATGTGAATTCTAAGACAGTGCAATGAAGGGGGTGCTTTGGGTTTCCTTTCATAAAAGAAGCAGAATGAATTGAAATGTTTTATTTGCATTTAAATAACTTCCTATACATGCCAAAAGAATGATTGACATTGGGTTTCAGATTTATATCCTTTACACCTCTCAGGAGATGGAGATAGATTTAGATGTATGGAGAGGGATAGATAGATGGATATACAGAAGACAATTTGAAACATTCATCAATTTATACATTGCCTCTGAAATCAGAGCTTTTTCTCTTGCAGCGTTGTAGTCTTCAGAATGAATTGCATTATCTGTGTGTGCATTTTAAAGAAGTTTAAGTGATAATGCTTTGCGGATTTGTGCCCTGTTTGACCTTGTGGTTTAAATGGCATATAGCAAAATAACTAGTATCAAGGTCATGGGCATATTTGAAGACTTGGAATTAGTTGCAAAAAGGAAAGAGAAAAAGCATATTCTGGTGCTCTAGTAGCGAGGGATTGAGTTTAAAGCTTCTCATCATGCCTTTGCCTCAGATTTATGTGTTTTCTTTCCTGTTGCTTCACTTTTCTCACCAATAAAACGAGAACAGTTCTGAGCTATTCTGCAAGGACTCTGAAACACTCAGTAATGTTTGAAAATGTCTGTGGTGCTAAAGTGTGGATGTCCTTGGGAGTTATATGCTATGTGTTACTTGCTAAAGCTTGTCAACTGGGGAGAGGTCGGCTGGTATCTGCAAAAGGCAGGTTTATCAAAAGATTTCCCAATAGACAAGCCAGTTTGTATCTGTTCAGCAGGTAATATATTGAACCAAATACAGTTTTAGGAAAAAAAGTTTCCTTTCTTCTCATCTATTTTATTTGCTGGGGTTTTTTTTCTGAGATTGCTTGATAGCTTTGGTCTTTCTACTTAAGAATCTGAAATGTTTTTCAGTCCCTGTGTATCACACTTCCTAATACTGATCTTTTCTATCTTAATTTTGCAACCTTTTTCCATGAGGGGTGTCCTCCCCCCACCCTCTTAGGTCTTATACTGTCCTCTTAAAGTAAACTGTCCTCTTAATGAAAATACTTGTCTGTAGGGCCTGTTGTTACTCATTTTTTGATCCGCCATCACATCCGCAGAATGCTTAGACTAGAAACATATATAGGAAATAAATCAAGATCTGTTTCACTATCCTTGGATCCTTTAATAGCCTGGTGTTAGAGTAGGAGTTTTAATAATATTAAAGAAGGATTTCCAGGTTGAGACTCTGGAAAAGAGGGGGCTTTTAGCAATGCAGAATTAACTGTTCTGGAATCAGAAGAGGGTTTCAGAACGACAACCCCCTTCTCTCGTCCACCAGTTTGTCCCTTGGAGCAGTACGGATTGCAGAGATCTATGTGTCAGAAGGAGCCCACAACTCAATGGAACTAACTAAGGGAGTGGAAAGGTCTCTCACATTTAGATATTTCCCTGCACTTCTGTATAATTTTCCAGTGGTTTTGCAAGTTGATACTTCTCTGAATAGGAAGATAAAGAGAAAGTTCTCATAAGATTGTTGAATTAGTATTTCTGTTTTTGACCTTCTCTAAATCGACAAAGTTAAACATCATTAAACTCAAATCCCTTTGTTCAGAGTTTCATATTAAGCTGAATTGTTTAACTTATCTTTAAAGTTTTTGAGTTGCCCTATATATGGCCAAGGATTATACTGGTAATTTGAGGTCAACTAGATGAAATTCTCTGACACTCTTAGCGCACCATCAACGGTCTTTTAGGTATTCCTGTCCAAACCTGTAAATAGTAGGTCTTCATTTCCTCAGACCTGAGGATCATTCTGGGAGATCCCAAAGGCAGAGACTGCAAAAGGATATAAATAAATAGGGTAGTGAGAAATAATCTAGAGAAAAATACATCTAGAACCTTGCTATGCAATTACAAGACAAATTTAACTATATTACTGCTTCATGGTACTTTAAAAAGCTAAGGTTATCCTGTTTTCCATGATTTCCAAGTGTTTTATTGGAAGCCCCTCTGATTTTAGCTTAAATAAGGGATAAGCTTTTTGTATAGTTGAAAAAGGGGAAGCTGTCACTGGTGGTGACATACTATACAGGGTAGCTTTAGATTTTAACGATTGAATGGTTTGGTTCCAGATGTCGGCTGTTGTTTCATAAAGTGACTCGCTGAGCCCATGGCATCATATACAAATTCAATTTATTGTTTGTCTACCAAAATAGCGTGCTTGTGACATATGCTTATCTTTACTGCAATAATTAGGGGGAAATGCCAGTGTGATAAATACTCAACTGATATATTTCATATAGCTTCATTGAATGTATTTTATTCAATAAAGTATGGGTTGTGATGGCTTTAATTGTATACCTTTATTAGGATTTGATGTTATAAGAACATGGGCTTCCTGAAGTGGCAACTGGTTTTCGAATTCTTGAGTTTTCTTTCTTCCAGATAAATACCGACTGTGTATATTGTTAAGAACAATTGTTCTTGGTTTTCAAGAAATAATCCAAACTTAAATAAGCATTATTATGGCAGTTACTTAAGAAGCAAGTAGTGTGACCAGTAATCATTAAATTATTACAGATATGTATCCTTTTGATATCTTAATGCATGAAAAATTTTAATTCCAGTATTATTACTGTATTTTGAATGAGTGTAACTGAAAGCTGGCTCAGTTTGGCTAATTCAAAGTTATGAATGATTCTGGGTTTTGTCACATGGTCAACTGGTTAAAGAGCAAAATTATTTTAGTATTATGAAATGTTATGAATATTATGAAAATTAGTGTTATGAAAGTTTGAAATCCTTCAGTTACTTCAGTATTTTACTGCCGTTCAAAATGATTAAATGTAGCCCTGAATTTTGTTCCCCCTTTTGGACATTTTTATCAGTCACATTTCAACCTTCAGACTTTTCTTCACCTCCTAGCAAACAGGTAAATGTTTACTTTGAAGGATTGCTATTCCATCTACTGATTCCTTTATCTAGTAAAAAACTCTTCTCATCTGCTCTGTTGGCTGGCATTAACATTAACATTGACTGATGTATTTGAAAACAGCTGGCTCATATTTTCTTAATTCAATTACAGCATTTGCAGACTCTGGTTGATGAAACTCTATTCTGCAAATGTGTTATTTCTCTCCTTCATTTTATATCAGCATTTGTCAGTCTATAGATGGAGATGTTTTGACCTTGACCTTTGTTCAGTTTACATGATGTGTAAGTATTATACAGTACAGTTTACTTGTTAACCACTTAAACAGTATAAGCCAGTACTCTTGTCAATTTTTAAAATGTCAGTTTTGTATCTGTAATTACTAATCCACATACTAGATACCCAACCTTCATAGAAATAATTATCCTGATACATTTGCAGGACTGCTAGCAGGCAATGTAGGTTTGCAGTTTAATGTTAGTGGCATTTCAGGGAGAAATTTTCATTTGTCACTAAATTTTCACTTGAACACCTGAACTGTTCTTTACTATAGCCCAAGACAAGACATGCAGTAGCCATAACATTAAACCTATGGTTAATTTTATATTAGCTCGTTAAATAATTTACACAAAATGTCACTGATGAAACAGAGAAATATTCTCGCTCCACTTTTTTCAGATGGAATTGACTTTTGTAGAGCATAGCTACCTCCCAGGTAGTATTTTCTTCTACTTTCCAAGTAGAAGATCTTTACTTTCATCCTATCTCACAATTAGAAATAATTTTCAGACCTTGTCTTTTGAAATTTATGTCAGTAATTTTCGCATCATGGCTAAAGAATTAGGTCAAAACAAACTGAAGTAATTCCACAGCACGGTAGTATTTTCACTCCCACATGGTTAATGTACCTAATAATCATTGAGTGATATATAGGTTGCTTCTGTAAGAAATTTCCATAGGAAGGACTGTTTAGTGTGTCAATGTTTTGCATCAAAATGAAATGATTACATGATCATCTCATGGTTTTCCTTAAGCAGCAAAATATACTGCTTAAGCACAGCCAATAAAAATTATCACATGATATTGAGGAGAAATGGAAAAATGAATGAGTATAATTTGTTTGAGTCTGGAGAAATAACTTTTATAAAAGATAATGGCTTTAAAATCACACCGTGGAAATGTTAGGGTTCAGCTGGAAGTCTTATAATTTAATCACAGTGGAAGGTTGATCTTACCAAAACATTATTTTCTGGGAAATAAGACATACATTAAAGGAATATTGAGGCTGAAAATTTGATTATATGCAGTCCAATTCTTCATTTATTTTAAAGATGAAATTTGCATTGTGACCCTGGGAGAACCTGAAAATATTTTTAGTCTTCATTATCTCATCCTATGGTTGTACTTCTGCTACTGTAAATAATTTAGACACATGATACCATATTTATAGTTATGGTATTATGAAAGTTAAAGCCCTGATAAATAGAATACTACAAAAATAAATAAGCAACCTTTGTCATATTATTACATACAACTCACTTCTGTAGAATACGTGGTCAGAGATAACATTGCATTTTTCAAAGTTAAAGCACTTCTTCATGCTTTTGCGGGGTTTTGGAAACAGTTACCCCAACATGTCCATTGGGAGCTGCATATTGATAGAAAAGGGGACAGAAAACTTTCCATGAAGTCATTTGAGAATAACTCGTTCCCACAGATTTTAATCACTTGGAGACCAGAGCTATAAAACTAGGACAGAGTAATAACTGTCCTTATTAATTAGAAAGATATATGAAGATTCTTATATGGGTATTCTCATAGTATATTCTGTCTAGCAATAATCAATACAATTTTTTAGCTAATACGCTCTTCAGGAAAACAGCAACTATACCATAAAAATTTCAGTATCTCACTAGAGGACATATTAACTCAGGAGAAATGAGAAAAATAAGCTCCTTAGAAAAATAAATACAATATGAAGAGGACAAGGTATTAGATTAGTTGTGAACTACTTAAAATACTGGCTTTTCTTGTTTAGGTACTACATACATATAGGAGTGGCTTGTAGTACAATAATGACACTAGAAAACAAGGCAGACAAATTCATGCTTCAAAGTCTCTGTTTCATGGGGCACTTTGACGCATCTTTTTTGTAAGAATAAGAGATTACATGTGGAACCGTAAGTGAGAATTCAGCATAGCAAATGCTCTCATAGTGGTGCCTGGATTTGCACGCTTAGAGCTAAAAACCTCACAGTTGCAGCTCTGTGACAATTCTCAAGAAGAATCTGGAACAAATTGGGCTAAACCTTCTACTGAGGATGATGCCTTTCTGTGTCAGTCATCTCTGTATCTGCTGTTACACATTTGCTCCTACTAATTCAATAGCAGAAGTCTCATTGATTACAATGGTTGTTTGATAAAAATTACTGGTAGTTCATATTTAAATTGATCCTAAGAGCAAGGCACATGCATCTGTATGCATCTCGTTCCAGGACATAGAAAATGTGTGCACCTCCTACACATCCTATTAACTTGAATTGAATTATTATGCATTATTAAAAACGGCTTGATATTATCAATCCCTGCATCCTTTTAAGTTCTGATTGTTTTAAGTGTCCTACAATTACAGTGCAAATTGATGTTTACTGCTGGTAACGGTCCTCTCTCTGTACTTTGTGCTTGGTACTTTGTGATTTATTTTTAGACATGTAAGTAGTCTGAGCAGTTATTGAAATCTGTGACCTTATTGACCTTCTCTTATACACAGTACTATTGAAGAAATCAGCGGTATTGAGACTTAGGCCAACAAGGCCTGATTTTTAAGTTATTTTAAGGCTTTTCACCAGGTTGACAGAATAAAATTGCATTTACATTTACTTTCACTGAAGACCCTTAATTAGGAGAGGCATAATAATCTGGTTTTAGCTGAAATGTAATTTAGGAGGTCTGGATTTTAGTGCCTTTGCTTGAGATGGAGTTTTACAGAGTTTCTTGTACATCTTATTTGCCAGTGAGAAAAAAAAGCTCATTCAAGAAATCTGCATAGATAAAACAGTTTAAAATATGACCAAGACAATAGTTTTAGTAATATCAGTCAAGAGTACCTTAAAAAAAAAGTCACTGTGTTGTATTTAAAAGGAGATTTTCATTCAGAGTTAAATCACAGTATGTGCAGTAATAGGTACTTTCATTCAAGACTACAGTTAGAATCGTACATACCGCAGTATTTTTAAGAAAAATTCTCATGTTTATCTTTAGATAGATAGGGAGGTAGCTAAAAAGTGAGACGTGTTTTTGCATCCCTGTCTCTGCTAGGGTACATATATATATATATTTGTACCTATACTTGTATGCGAGAAATTTTGAGGAGATCATAAACTGATTTGTGCTTTGCAGACATTAATGTGCACATTAAAAATTGTCTATGTATATTTTTAAATAACGTCAGAATCTCTTATGAATTAATTTTTCAAGGAGTGATCTTTATGGATAATGGGGAAATGAGCCAAAATACAGTGTTCTCAATACACAAATTTGCATTATTATTAGTAGTATCCTCTTATTTAAAACTGTTTTCATGTGCTTCCTTTGTCTCCAGACTGCATTTTTATTTCTATAAGGTATATGTACTAATTGATCATAATCTGCAAGTTTCACTGTAAAACAGCACACTAATATGTGTGATATGGAAATCACCTGATAATTCAATATTTTTAAGTGCTTACAAAAAAAAAATTATTTCCCCATATTCTTCCTTTCCTAACTCTTCATTTCTCAGTTTGATTTCATTATATGAGCCTGGAATGAAATCTGTGGGATTTTTTCCAGTATAGTATGGATTTTTGAATTGCAACAAAGAGTGAAGTGCAAAACATCTTTTTAAAAAATATATTTGTTGCGCAATTTTCAGATCTCCAGACACTGCTGGACATTCTCAGTGCTGGTGTGATAATACTTTATCTCATGGATCAAGAAACCATTAGTCTTTATTACTACTTTAAGTAATATTAATTGTCTTTAATATTATTTCTGTTTCTTTTACAGTTTAACAATAATGCTCAGAATGTCAGTTGCTTTAATCATCTTGTCCAAGCTAATGTAAGGAACAAGAAGAAGCTAAAAGAAGCTGTCTATAAAATCTCTGCTAAAGGAATTACAGATTACAAAAAGGGCTTTAGCTATGCTTTTGAACAGCTGCTGAATGTAAGTATGAAAGTTGTTTCTCTCTGCTGTAAAGTGAAGGAGAATTTGAACTTTCAGATGGCCACTGCACACTTCTCCATTGTGTAACTAAGTGATAAAATTGCAACCCTTTATTTAGCAAGTAAATTTATCTCAACAGTATGTTTTTTCTAATTTGCAGATCCCCCAGCAGGTTGCTAAGATTTGGGAATAAATATGGGTTTCAGTGTATTGTGTTGTTTTTACTTCATTCATTCAGACAGTTTTTCATTGAGCATGTGATTCTCTGTCGACATACAGCTGTGGTCATGGTGGATTTTCAGGTCATTTTAAAATGGAAGACTTTATGATACAGTGTTATTACATCAATTTTATCACAGTCTCTCCTGGCAATGTTTAGTTAACCTCCAGTTTCATACTTATTACAAATCATAAATAGTTGACCATGACTTGATCAGGACATAGGGAACAAATAACTAAATAGAGGAATATTAGATGCCCAAGAGTTTTCTAAGTCCTTTTTCTTTCTCACGTATAAAAAGAATAATTTCCTTGAAAATTAAATGTTTTATTTCTATGTTTTAATTATGTTGTACTGGCTAATTTTCACCCAAGCACTAGCTTTCTGAGTAGTGATGTTTCCAGTTTACCGCAAATGCTAGGGATTTATTAGTAATTTTTTCAACAATTTGTATCGTTTTTTAAATATTTTTTTCTATTTTTCACCTTCATAAAAGATAGAATATTAGATCTTCACCTTAGTGTAAATAAAGCTATACCAATTTGCAGCAGTTAAGGATCTAGCTTTACAAATATGAAATGTATTCTTTTTATTACTAATTTTGATACGTATCAATGAAGTCTCTCAGTGTACAGATCCTTTTTTCCCATAATGTGTCAGATTCTGGACTTTGACATACTTCCTTGCCCTTCTATATGCAATTTAGGGCTAAAGCTGGTTGAAAAATCTCAAATCTTCTTAAATTTTAATGCCGGAAAAGAAAATACAGTATGTTCAAGGGTATTTTCTTAGAAAATCACTATGTAGTTAAGGAGTTTGATGGGGAAAAGATTGGGTGCCCTCTGCTGATGATTATATAAAACTGCAAACAGAATTTTAAAATCTGTTGAACTTCCAGATCATGCCAAAAGACATTTCCCCTTTTTCTTCATCCATCTCGTGCAGAGGGATCCAGGAAGACACAAGAAATTTTACCAAACTTAGCTTGTTCCTCACAGTATTTGTATTTGATTAACATTATGTATTACATTTGGTGTAGCACCAAAGGTGTGCTTTGTGTACAGGCAAAATCACAAAGACCTGAGCACAGAGGAAGCCTCAAAGTGGACTTTTTTTGTACGACTAAAAATATAGCTTAAAAAAATAATTGGAGATCTGTCACCTAGTGGGACCATCTATCTTGTAACTGGAAACAGAGCTGCGATTAGCCTCACATGATGTCTGCAAACTGTAAATTATGGCTGGTCATTGTGCATCACGGGCAATGAAGAGATTGCACTAGGTTATAGAAATACAGTCATCCTCTTCAGATATTGGCAAATCCATTTGGCAGGAAGAGTAAAGGGCTGGTGATGGATTTAGCACTGAACTCTGTTGACAAGACAATATAATAGGATGATATAATACAGGCTTAAACAAATAAAAAAAATGCTTAGGGATATTTTCCAGTTGTGTACTTATGAATACAAGCAGTCCAATTGCTTTAAGGTCCATAGAAATTGAATATTTTAGCAGTTCAGATTTTCATAATAAATTTGTGGGCATTGTTTCTGGATGACAGTTATTTCAAATAATTTTCCTCAATACCAAAATAATATTTCACTTGTGGCATGAAAAAATTACTGTCTGATGTGTTGCTAGATGGAAATAGACCCTTCAATTTTTTTCATCATACTGTATCCAATAATATCAGTAATCTGGATTCCATCATATTTATGCACTATTTTCCCATTATTTATTGTTACATTAACTTGCTATTTCTTTAAAAATGGTAATACTTCAGCTTTAGCAATTCAGGAGCATTTTTTCCTCTGTACTATAACAAGTATGATTTGGCAAAAAAAAATAAATCTTGAAATCATCTCGTCTTGATTCGAGTAGTTGATTTTTGGTTTGGTTTACCTTTTGCTTCCTTGTGACATAAAACTCGTAATGAAAAATGTGTTCCTAAAGTGTCATGTCACAAGGTAAAATCCTGACCTGCCATTTAATGAGTTAGTTTTAGAGATGTGAAACTTAATAAAACAAAACCAGTTTTAGGCACACTGTAGAATGAATCATGTCTTGCTTGCTTGTTTGAAAGAAGAAAAAAAAAGATCTTTATCAAGTGAAAGAGAGAGCTAAAACCAAATATATACACTCAGTTCCAACTTGTATTCTTCATGATTTAAGCTAAAAAAAACCCAGAGTTTTTCCCTGGGGAAGCTACTATATATGCAACACGTTTCTCTTCATCTGTGGTGTGTGATGGAAGGGCAGAGACATCCGTTGTACTGTTGAGGCAAACTGTTCAGAAAAATGATGAAATTACTGCATCAACTTTGCAAAATCACTTATACCACTCTCTGAGCCAGTATCTCTCCATCTTTGTGAAAATGGGGCAAAACCAGATATGTCGTAAAGGCAATTCTGCCTTCCTCTTATCTCTTGTAAGAGACTGATGTGTTAAGTTCATTCATCATGAGACAAAGTTTATATAGTCGAAAAATACATGATTTGAGCTTATTCATTTTCAGATTTCCAATATTGTTTGGAGGCTAAAGTCTTGGAACTTTCTCCATGACGTGCCTTTAGTGTCTAAAGAGTGTAGTGTAAGTGAATGCCCTTCTGCAAGTTCTAGGAGATAAAAACGCTGCATTTTTCTGATACCGTATAAGCATATGCTAAGTAAACTGCTAGAAAAATCCTGATTTAGTCAGTTAAAACAAAGACTAGCTCAAGTTCACATTGCCCACAATAGTACTTAATTCAAAATCAATAGGAAATTTTTATAATATGAGCAGGCTTTGCTCCCCTTCCTTGTCATCCCTTTGGTTTGCCTCTGATTTTATTTTGGCTTGTATATTAAATCACTATAAATGTAGGTGAATTTCTATATTTATGAAGTGTCCAACTCTACTGTTACTACTTTTTTAATATCGAAAAGATTGCAGCCCAAAGCACTGTCTTATAGGTTATATTTCAAAAGCAAAAAATGATCATAAATTATTTAATTTCATATGAAACACAATGTGCTGATGAGATTGGAGAGAATGTATTGATTTCAAGTGGTTTTTATGCATTGTTACATGTAAGGAAATCTTTGGACTTCCTTTTTTCAAAGTATTAAATAAATAGATATTCATTGGATATTGAACTACCAATACAAATAATCTCTGAGGAATAATTATTCATCTGGTAATACAGTGATTACAAATAAAGTCTATATTTTAATTTTCTGAGAATACTGTAGAACCATGGAGCTGATGTTTGAGGGCTGACTTTGGTGTTTCAGTCTCTTAATTACAGAAGAACAAGGAATTGGATCAGAGAGTAGGATGAAATGTGAGAAGAGGGAGTGGGATCATCTCACCTGACCGGCCAGGTGATAGTCACTATCCAGTCACAAAGACTAAAGGAAAGGAGGACTGGGTATTTATCAAGGATGACTCTCCTATTTCTTTTCCTGATTGTGTCGTAAAGTCACAGAGCAAAATTCAGCCTTGTGGAAAGGGAATTTGAATTTATTTTACTGAATCTCTAAGGGTTTTAATCTGTCACATCAAACTACTCAGAAACACCAAGATGTGTCTGACTAGGACCATTTGTATGCCACACAGAGGACAAGGAACACTGGCTGTAAAATCGAAAAACAAAAGGAGACAAATGCCAAAAAAGGAGCCTTTGGCTCCTTCCATAAGGAACCAAAATTCCTATTCATCTCTATTGTTCTGGCTGTGGAACAATGTTTTTATTCCTTTGAACAAAACACTGCGTTTTTCTCAGTGACTTTGCTAGTTAATTTAACTGCTGAATTAGGAATCAGAGGGTCATCTTCTCAATTCTCTTCTATCCAGAAATAATGGAATGTGATCAGTTCTTCACCTCTTAGTTGCCATCTAATTAGAAAAGGAGGTGATGGAGAGATCTTAGTACGCTAGGTAGCCATATCTTGGCTATAATATATTATGTAAACCTGATTTCTAAAGGTTAGCTATTTATTTCAGTGTATTAAATAAAAACCAAACCAAACCAACAACAACAAACAGGAAAGAATTAAATAAGTAGAAGATGGAGGTTATTTTAAGGAAATGGGTCAAAAATAGCAAATGTGTCAAAAATAGCAAATGCAAAAATATTTCTAAGTTTATAAGATAGAGTTTTTTAGATCATAGAGTCATGAAATCATTAAGGTTGAAAAAGACCTCTACGATCATCAAGTCCAACCATTTACCCAACATTTTCATGATCACTAGAGCATGTCCTGAAGTGCCACATCTACATGTTTTATGAACGCCTCCAGGGATGATGACTCTACCACCTCCCTGGGCAGCTTGTTCCAATGTTATGCCACTCTTTCAGTACAGAAATTTTTGCTAATATCCAATCTAAACCTTCCCTGGTGTAACTTAAGCCCATTTCCTCTTGTCCTATCTAGTTACTTGGGAGAAGAGACCAATACCCACCTCACTACAGCCTCCTTTTAGGTAGCTGTAGAGAGCAATAAGACCTAAGATGTACCTATATGATGCCTAAATGATCAGTTTTCGTTTTAAGTGGTCAGTGAGCGTGATAGTTACTGTGAACAGGAGTCCAACAGGAAAAAAAAAAAAAGAGAATATTCAGTAATTCGTTAGAGGATCTTATTTCCCAAATTTCCACAAGGACAGTAAGGACAAGAAAAAATGTAAGCATGAGAAAAGAGAAGAGCAAAAATATTTAGAGGTCCTCGCTGTACAAGTGTCGAAGAAAACTGTGAAGTTGATGTGATGGGTATGAGATAAGGAGCTTTCCTTGTGTGGTGGAGGTGAGAGGAGCCACCACATCCCCATTCCTCTGTCTTGGGCCAGATCTGAAACGTGTCATGTTTAACTGTCATGGGATAGAAAAATGATTTTGTTCTGGCTTTGGTTTATTTTTTCATTTAGAAAGGTGTATTTAATGAAATCCTAAAAGACTTTGTAATTTTTGCCGTTACTGTGTTAAAGCAGTAAGCATGTTGATATGAAATTAAAAAAAAGCTTCTATTTGTATCTCCTACAGCACAGTGTCTCTAGAGCTAACTGCAATAAAATTATTATGTTGTTTACGGATGGTGGTGAAGAAAGAGCACAAGAAATTTTCCATAAATATAATGAAGACAAAAAAGTAAGTGATGTATGAAAGCTTTTACTGCATAAAATACAACAGCACAGAGAAGAACCTTTAAATATGGAAGTGAAAGCATTTTTAGTATGTATATAAAGTACTTTTTAAAAACACGTTAATACTGAACCTTAGGGCACTTAAAGATTTCACAATCTGTAACATTTCTTTGAGAAGACCATAAAATATATATAACATTTTCACCTATGACTCATTGGTATCAAGTGTTACAGAAGTATACCATAAGTCATAAAGAGTTAAAATTTCTATTGACATTTTTCTTATATTAGTGTAATCCTTGCATTATCAAGTGGAAACACAGGTAGATAAATTATTTGAGATATGTATATATATATATCTATCTCTCCTTACTGGGCATATTTTCTATGTGTTTTGGTTGTTCATCAGGCAAAGGCAAAACCACATCTCAAGGTTGGAATCTGAATAGATTTTGACTGGAGCAAAGCCACATGTTTTTCCCAGTGAGGCTAATAATACATTTGAATGTCCTCACTAGGAGAGGGAGGGCTTTCTATTGATGAAATTTGATCTGTGGTTCAGCCAGAATTATGGGCGTGACATGGGAATCACTGGATGAGTTGTGTTGTTCAGATGAAATTGGATTATTGCTTGTGCGGGTTTTGATTTTAATTTTTTAATCTAATCAAACTTCTGGTCTAGCTTTTGCATGCATATAGATGTACAAATGCGTGAACATGTATATGTTGTGGAAGTGTGGGAGTGTGTGATATAAATCAGCTTTGTAAATTGTCTCCTACTACATTTCAGTGCAAATCATTAAATATAGATTTATCACGTTCTAAATGAAAGTTAAATATGAGCTGGATTCACACTACAACTAAGAACTTACCTTTTCTAGTGCTTGAGGATATGCCTATACCTGGGGTGGGTTTTTTTGTGATTTGATTTGTTTTTAAAAAATAGTAACTGGAAGCTAAATCACAGTATACCAAGACACTTAAACAGTTGCCATGGATGGTTATATATAAAGCAACAGAAATATTTTATTGGAAATCCTCATATATATGAATTAATCCCTTCAAAAGGAGAACTAGAAATTCAAGATGCAATTTCCATCTCAACCAGTGATTCACTCAGTGACCTTGAATAATCATTTTGTGCCTTCTTTATAATAGTGTTTCACATGGAATAATATGGTGGGGCTTAGTTAATCTTCGTGTCTGAATTGAAAGTACTTTTTAAACTGACAATTAGAATAAAGAACTGAAACCATAACAATTCATTGTATGACACGCATTGCTGTATTCTGAAAATACATACAGAGTTTCCTCTACAAATTTGGACTTGATAGTTTTTATTACGTTACAACAAAAGCCATCAGCTAAAGGAAAGATGTATGATTCATTTCTTATTATTTTCCTTTTAATTTGCCATGTTAGGAGGAAGGTGTAGTGAAATATGCACTACAAACAATAGCACAGATTTGGAGTGCTGACATTTGTGGCATTACTCACATCATGCCTGATGATCAATTATTCTGTGAAGTATGTAAATGAAATGTAGGATTTGCTAATTTAAAATGGTTATTTTACTGCATACTTTAATACTGTAAGTTTGCAAGGGTTGAGTTGGTCTTATATATACTATTATGCACGATATAGTACACTCTCACTTCCTTGTTCCCTCTAGTGAATGGGATTTGGGGGTTTTTATTGTGTACACCAAGTGTATAAAGGTGATAAAGGTAACTGTACAGATTTCTGATTATTTAGGTATATTTTCTTATGTAATTAAACGCAGAGCGGATTCAATGGCAAGGCAAATTTCCTACCCTTGGTTAAGTTCAAATCTTAGTAAGCACTTACATTTTGTTACTTGTCTGATAAAGCACAGGGTTGCTAGATGCTACCTCTTACTGGTTTTCTCTAAGGTGACATTGGAAATACAAGAAATACTGATTTTATGCAGGTATAATTTGAAGAACCATTTGCTTTCTCCTCACAGTTTTCAATCAGTAACAATCCTTGTGGTGTTGAAGGAAAATTTATGGTTGAAAAACTTCTAATGAGATCTAATAACAAATAAATTCACTTTGAGGAAACATAATGAAACCTCCCTGACAAAATTTCTTAACATTCTAATGTTTTTAAAAGTCAGACTAATAAAAAATACGCTTGTCATGCTTTCCTCGGTAGGACTACACTAGATTCCAGAAGGATGAGGTTGTCTCTTCTTGTTCCCTCTCTGTGTAATTTAATGTTAACTTTAAGCCAGTAGAACATAGTAACATAATTGGCAGACACGCTTTAACATGAAAAATACATGTATACCTTTAATGTTCTGGAGTGTTACAAACAGAGTGTTACGGTCTTAGATTGCATAGTAGACTGTTTTCATATATTAAATGATTAAATATTTAAAGATATGTGGATCTAGATTTTGTTGTTATTATGATTAACTTATAATTAGTTTCACAAATAGCTCATTGACTGCAAGACTAATTTTATAATTATCATTATTCAATACAAGCAAGATGTTAAAAAGTTCTCCATGTTTTGCTGTAGTAGCACTTCATACTATAAATATGTACCAGCTGATGTCTTTTCTTGCCTGCTCTGCATTTGTTTAAACATTTTTTTGTGTGTTTTGCATACAGGATATAGAAGATGAATCTGTATTTTCTTGTATCACAGTCAGTCACTTCCCATCTTAAGTACATTGTGTTGTAAACTTTTTTTTCCTCATACAAACAAAAGAGCATTCATTCAAATCTATTAGTAATTGTTTTCATCTTCCTCATGTGAAATTGCTTCAGCTCCAGAAGTATTTTCTTCTTCATATCAGTTACTCTATAATTCCTTGGCATGAAAGAAACTTCAGTAAGTTTTGGCCCATCAGATGACATGACTTAGTACACTTGTTTGCAGTGCCCTTAGTGCAACCTTCAAGTTAAGAAGTGAAAGAATACAATACACAATGGGAAACTACTGAAAGAACAGCCTAGTGAGATATGGCTGGAAAACTGTCCTGTTAAATAAGAGAGTTTAATCTTTTTGAAATAGCATACAGCTCTATTTCAAATAATTTTCTGTCTTTACAAATCATTTACAGTATGAATTTTTATAAAACTTACATAACACAGTTCTGAGGAGGAGCATTCCTAGTTTTCAGCTGTTTGAAAAGGAAAATCTCAGTTGTGTTTCACCTTTGCATGCCTTTTTCCCTTTATAAAAACAGATTGTATTGTCACAAATTGAAATTACGTAGTGTGCCTGATATTTTAAAACTGGCATGTTTACCTTTAGGGTGACATTTTTGGCAATCACATTAAATGTGTGAAATACCACACGCACGCTAAATTTCAGAAATGAGGGTGGTAAATTTTCATTTTATTTGCACTCATGCTACAGATGGCTTCACTGAAGATAGCAATATAAATTTAATTGAAATAGAGACCCAGTAGACGTTCTCTGTACTAAAAATTTTTAATTCAGGATGAAAATAGAAAACTAACTACAGCTCTTTGGGGCAAATTGTGTACCCTGAAATCTGTGTTTTGAAGGACTGCTCAATTTATGGGAGTAGAAAAAGACCTTAAACATAATTCATGCACTTCAAGTTGCTTGAAGTTTCCTCGCATGATAGAGATTTGTTTGGGTCAGACCAATCCTTCTGACCCACTCAGGTAGGATTGATCTGACCCTGCAGGCGGGACGAGAACCATGTTGGGTCTCATTTCTCATTCTCTCAGAATTATCTGTCCTGAATTAATACAGCCTCATTTTGTGTAGATTTTTCTGATAACACCATCTAAGAGGAAATGGTATGCAGAGATTTCCAACCACTTAGTTCCATTAGAAATTTCTGTACATGGTGGGCACAGAACTGCTACAGTGATAGAGGTCCTATGGGAGAAGGCTCCAGATTCCTGTAACTGCACTGTGAAGCTTACAACTAGCAGTGACTACTTCCAAATGGGACAGATTCAGTGTGTTGAATGCATGATAAAATTAAATACCAATGAGAAAACACTTGCAAAACTTTCATGTAAAACAAAAATACCTCCTATTGTCTCCAAATGAGAAAACCATTTTCTTCATCATTTTGAATCAATTATTCTGCAACTGCATGGCAGTAAAGCAAATAGGCAAATATATGAATTGTTCTAGACAAGGCTGAAAGTACTAGTCCTGACTACAAATGACCATTGAAAAAGCTCATGAAATTTCCACTTAAAGTAGACATGGGATTCTCACCAGGAGTTGGACGGAATGAATGTAACTTCAGGAGTAACAAATAGAGCCAAAAATAGAAGCAGCATCTTTCTCAATACTAATATCAGCTTCAAATAGAGCTTAACAGTTGTCAAAATAGACCCTGACAGTTCTTGCATTTCAGAGCATGTGATAGGCTTGTGACACAGGATATAACATAAAGTAATTGAGGGTTGAACCGAGCAAAATTCTGGGTTTATATCTGAATGGCATGTGACATAGTTTGATAGGTAAAATGTAAGCCCTTTTTTTAAGCTTTCTGGGTTATAGATTGTTTTCTGGCTGTCTCTTCATTAGCCTTCTGTGATCTTTAGACAACTAGATGCTAAGATATTTCTCGTTCCTCCTGATAGTCCCCTTGTTCTGTGAGTTTTCTTGGAGTGATGGTGCAGGAAATCCCATGTAGAAAAAATCTCCATCTAGCTCGTTCAACTGACTCCCTGTCTCCTTCCCTAATCAATTCTGTCTTGAGAGTGTGTCATCTTCCAGTTGTTAGTTTAAATTTATTTTATGTACTGTGACAGGCACAACTGGTGGAGCTAAAATATTCTGGGTGAAACTTAGGTCACTACTTATGAATTACACAATTCTTTTTTTTTTTTTTTAATTTTTTAAATAAAAGCAGAAATTATGTTATTAGAGTGCTCATGGAATTACCTATTTTTTACCTCTTTCTTAGCTCTACGTATTAATGAAGAGCTTGCAACATATTCACTGTCCCAGTTCCTGGATTCCTAACACTCCTGTGACACTCATTATCCAAATATGTTTCAGTAATAGTTAAATAGCTCAGTATTGTGCAACTTAAGGACATAAGTGTGCAAATCCATGCAATATTTTTTTATTTTTTTTTCAATTCTGTATTTGTTTCCCCATAAACCTAAATTATACCTGTTGGTGTGCAAAACCCTAGTCTTCCCATAGGAATGAGTACAGTGATTTTTAGGATATTCTTTTTCAAAAACATCTACATATTGCCCTTTCAGCAATCATCTGCTGAGCTGATGTGCTGCTACCATTTGTCCATACCCTGACAAAACTGTTGGATAATAGCAGTTTGCCACAGTTTTTCCCACATTATCTTTCACTGACTCCTTTGTCTTTAGACTATATATCATCACCTCCAAGATTTTATTAAAGGCTTCAGTAAGGAAATCATATCCATTATATTTCTTCTCCCTTTTTCACCTCCTTTTCCATTCAAGCATGACATCTCCCGTGCTGCTTTGTATGTGTAAACTTTTGCTGGGCAAGATTGCTGCAGACTATGCAGCTTCAGCAGAAACTGCAGCAGGTCAGAAAGTGTTTGTTTTAGGAAGGTCTGCATGCAGAAAAACCTTATCATACATGCGTCCACACACATATGTGTGTTGATACTGAGTTTCTTGGTAGACTCCTGTTTTGTTATGAGTATCAATCTGTGTGGGTTAACACGTGGCATTTTTATCTACTCTGCAGGGTAAAAATGCACATGGTAGTGTTGAGAACTGCAGAAGGCTAATGAAAGTTTTAATATACCTTTGTTGAAAAGTAACCTTATCAGTCATATTAAAATGATGTCTATCTGTTACATAAAACCCAAGTGGCAGCTTGTTTCTTCAAATTTGGCATGGAGGGGGCTATTTGATACTTTTGTTTTTGCTGATCTTCAATTCCAAAGCACTACATTTATAGTGATTGATTCAAGGTATCATATAGAGGTTGATGCTGCAGATGGCATAAAATGATTAATGAAGGCAACAAGGACAGGATATCGCTTAATATAGAAAACACAGTATGTTTGTTTTGAGATGAAAGGAAGAGAGGCAGACTGCGTTTTACTTATTTGTACAAAATCCTACATATGGCGTAAGTGGTTGAGGTTAGATATCAGAAGATTCGTTCTGTTTCAGTGTACCCATGTATTGACTTTGTGTTCATTCTTAGGAATTCGAGATTGCGGTGAAATGTCATGTGGCTTGTATTCTTTTGTAATTCAAGAATTGGAGGACTGGGACTTTGCAATGAGCAATTTAAGACCTAGGCCATGCCTGATTAAGTTTATGTAGCATCTTCTTTAAAGTATCCAATTCCACAGCTTCCTTAGGTATTTACATTTCTCTGTTTCCACATCTACCTGTTTAGAAAGTTTTCTCTAAAATTCTTTGAGGCAAAATAAGCTTAGAGGATTCTTTTCATTTTACATTCATTACAGTGAACAATTAATTCTATCATCATTTCCTCTTACATTTTAGGAAACCATCTTTATGTTGTCACTTTAGAATCATAGAATGATTTAGATTCGAAGGGACTTTGAAGATCATCTAGTTCTAAACTCCCTGCCATGGATACCTCCCACCAGACCAGGTTGCTCTAGGCCCCATCCAACCTGGATTTGAACATATCCAGTGATGACGCATCCACAACTTGTTCCAACCTTCATCCAACTTTTCTTTTCAGCTTTTGACTTTTCAACCTAATAATCTAATTTTATCAAATTGTCCTGTTCCATCTCTAAATTTTTACAGTCTTTGTTATTACCCTTACTATTTATAATGTCATGTTAGGTAAATGCATCATAGACTATAACTTGCCTTTTTGGAACAGAATTATGTTATTGAACCGTATTTTTTTTTTTTTGCTTTGCTCTGAATCTTTTTTCCCTAACTGCTGCTTTTTACAGGTAGTCTTCAATTTCATTTTTTGTATTTGATTTTCTAAGCATTTTTAATCTTGCATGGCATTAGACATTTTCTTCTTGTATGTTTAACATATTCCTCTTCATGAATAGCCAGTTTTCTTCTAATCCTTTATTCTTATACTATCTCCCTACATTACTCAGCTAGCTAGTTCTCTGAGTTTGTTGAAGTCTGTCTCTTTATCCTTGTTTTACTGCTGTCATACCTTCCTCGACATGAAAATAATTTCTTGATCTTTCAGTGAAGAGGTCTTTCCTCTAGATTTTAAGCTAATTTCTCCTTAAAATTCAAAAATAAATCAAACTTTTCTTGGCATCTTCTAGAATAAGAAATTTTCCTAACTCAGTAAAAGATATTTAGGAATTGTGTCTCGTATTGTTTTATTTGCATGAACCTATATAATTAAATTTGTAAATATTTTTTATATTCTTCTGGTGTTTACTGAAGGAGGTACCGTAAGTAAATAAGAACTGGCTGTAATTAGTGCAGCTATAGACAGAGAAGATACGGTATTGTGCTTTAAGTGCCACACAAGAGAGAATCACAAATCCCATTCATTTAAAAACACAAGTGAAGAAAATTTAAAAGTCAAAGAGTTGTTTTCTGTAGATAGAGAAGCAGAACTGGACAAAAGAAAACAAATGGTATGATTATGAAGATTAAGAGTTGCTTTTCTGTAAAACTACCCATTATATAGTCACTATTCTGACATTTGTGTATTCACTCAGTCTAGAGTTTTCCAAAGGTTAGCTTCACAACATTGGTATAAAAATGCAGCTTTCTGGAAAGAAACTGCAGAATTTGTCCGCTTACTAGAATAAGTAATGTAACTAGGCTAGCACAACTGAATATATTTTTTAAAAGAATTAACTATTACTAAGTGACTCTAAAACTTGATCAGAATCCTAGTTTCTAAATGCTGCTTAAGTCAGCCAACAGGTAGATGGGTGTTGAGCGTTAGCTGAGCATTAGTCCATTAGTAGATGCAATTGTTTCAGATGGGATGGGACATCTTTGAATAAAAAGATTTGCTGATGCAGTGCTGGAAAAAGCAGACACAAATATGTAGGAGACTTTATACTGGGGCTCAAAGGGAGAAGTTACAGAATGGGAATTGCTGTGGTAGACAAGAGAATAAAGGAACAGCTGAAACAAACAGATGGTAGCACAAGACGTGTGGATGCAGCAGACTAAACAGATGATAGGTTAAGGAGCAAAATTTTAAGAAACAAAGTTACAGTCTACTCAAATAACAAGAGATATGTATTTATGTATTCAAGAAGCATAACAGAGGAAAGGGATATGAAACGGGAAATGAGAAACCGTAAGTGTAAGTGTACTGTAAA
Organism: Baryphthengus martii; assembly: GCA_013396935.1. Lineage (NCBI taxonomy): Eukaryota > Metazoa > Chordata > Aves > Coraciiformes > Momotidae > Baryphthengus > Baryphthengus martii. The sequence goes on along the minus strand of VWZK01017648.1, from coordinate 214,732 downwards.
CTTCACTTAAGCAAGTACAAACGCTGTGCAACTTAAATATAAAGTATTACAGATTGCTGCGGACATTGTAAGGAAGGATTGCTGAAAAGCAATCCTTCATCAGTACCTGAGATGGAGGAGTACTGTTTGAGAAATCTTATCAAAAAGAAGAATTATTGTGTGTAATTAAGATGGCCTTTTAGTATAGCACTTTGCAAAAATTATCTCCATTTTGACCAAAAAAACAAACAAGAAAAAAGTAATCTTCCAAGTAAGGGAAGTCTTTTCGGGTGAGAAATGAACAGCAAATACCCCAGTCTCTATTTTGAAAGTGACTTTCTAAAAGTCTCCATGAAAAGGCTAAAACCTGTTCTGTCACATCTTCAGGAAATCAAAGTCACATTCCTTAATCTTTTACAGTATGCAGGATACAATTGAATATACAGAATGGAGTATGCTACACTGATTAGATTGTCTTTAACAGAAGAATGAGGAACTGATTTTGCAATCTCGAACTTGCGTGGTTATGGAAAATGACATTCAATTATGAGCTTTTATTTATTTTCATTTGAGGTTGCCACAAACATTTTCATAGATCTTGTACCTAAGAAATAGAGGGAAAAAAAATAAAAATCTGTTAATATTCAGAACAGAATCAGCCCCTATATGCAGTCTTTGAGTTCTTAGCCTGCTATGTGTCTCCATTCCTTTGTTTCTGTATTCAGCTTCAATATGGTCAGTAATTTTAGTTGAAGTTGTATTCACGTTACTGTTGTATCAAATTCAGAACTATGCATTCAGTGTTTGCTGAGGTTTATAAGGGAATTCTGTGATTTATAATCTCATTATTAGTCCCATTCAAAAGAGGACATTTAATGCATACTGACCAAAGAACCTGGAGTGCAAGATGCAAATGTATTTTTTAAAAATAATTTTTACTTTATTTAAACGGATCTTTCCATCAAGAAAGAGTTTTGTTTATTTACAAATGATTTTATGAAGCCTCCTCTTTGCAAGTGATGAATCGTGTAGTGCAGACTGGCCATATTGTATTCTCAATCCCACGTGTAGATGGGAAAAACAACCTCAATGCTTTCTTTTTCAAACTTAGTCTGTAGATGCTATTTCATTTGAAAACAAAACCAAAGACAAAACCAAAACCAAATTACAGACAATATTTTGTCTATAATAACTTTCTGTTTAAGAAACATTTATAAATAAGGCTACAGACTTTTTTTCAATAAAAAGACAGACTTTGTGAGAGATAATTAAAGGTCATTTATTTCACATCATAAACTGAAAAACACTTTATATATCTTTACCTAAAGTGTAATTTAGCTGAATTTCATTGTCTCTCCTCTTTCAGCCATTGTGAACGCTAAATTTACATCTTAATTTGTTATAAACTGTTAAACACACCAGGGCTATAAACAACCCCCAAGATTATTTCACCTGTGGATTGTTTGTAGGATCAGGTTTTTTTCCAAAATTTAATTTATTTAGCTAATTGCAAAAGAAATGAAAATTTACATCATTCAGTATAGAAGTGAACTATGTCATGATCCATGTTATTGTTATTGAACCATTTATAGCATAGATGCTATCTCTAAATCTGTATACATGCAGTGTTTCTCATAGACGATCCTGAGGTTTCAGGTGCCTTTTGGCAAGAACTGTGGTGAGTAAGCATGCACAGTGATTGCATTCATTGCTAACTGTGAAGGACATTCTCTATTACATGATTGCACGTAAGACTGAGTCTTTAAGCCATGATAGGACATTCGCCCGTTGCTGACAGCAGGTATCGTCACTACCTGCTTATGTGAGTAATGGAACGTCTTACCTGCAAGCAGAGGCAAGGTCAGGATGCCCTGAGAACAGTGCTATATGGCAGTACTGGGTTTCCACTGTTATGTAGTAGTTATTAATTTTCTTCTCCTCTAAAAAAGAAGAGGCAACCAAACATGAAGTATTTTCATTCCTCACTCTCCCTCTTGTATGGTGATGTGAAGATACTCTTTTAAAATTTTCAGGTTAATCTGCAAAAACCAGCATGTGAACAAGGGCGAATAGGTCACTTCACCTGTTTTTTCTGGCATATCCTTTTTCAAGCTCACTAAATCATGGAATTTTCATGTTCCTGTGAAAATCAGGCCAAAATCAATCATGAACTTTGCATAGCTTGTAATTCCTGAAAGGAACATTTCCTGTAAACGGGTTCTGCTGGAAATGAGAATTTCCGATGGCCCTTCCCTTTACCCCTGTCCTTTTCCCTCTTCTAATACAACTGTTTGACATTTGCAGCCATTTAGTTTAAGTCTCTGTTTTCCATGCTGTGCAAGAGCTGCAGTGATGGGAGTAAAAAATGGAGGCAATTACTATACAAAGGGAATAGTTAATATACTGTTTTCAAACAAAGGCTTTACTCAGCCTGGAGAAGAGAAGGCTCTGGGATAACCTTATTGAGGCCTTACAGTATCTGAAGGGGACCTAGAAGAAAGCTTGGGAGGGACTTTTTACAAGGGTTTGTAGTGATAGCATGAGGGATGATGGCTTTAAACTGGAAAAGGGTAGATTTAGATTATTTTAGGTAGAAATTCTTCACTCTAAGAGTGATGAGACATTGGAAAGGATTGCCCAGGAAAGTCATTGATGCTCTGTCACTGGAAGTGTTCCAGTCCAGGTTGGACTGGGCTCTGAGCAGCCTGGTCTAGTGGAAGGTGTCCCTGCCTGTGGCAGGGGCTTGAAACTAAATAATCTTTAAAGTCTCTTCCAACCCAAACTATTCTATGATTCTATGAAAGACTATTTGCATTTAAATACGTACATACATACATACATAAATAGGAATACCTGATTAAAATTAGTTTTTGAAATATTCAATGGAATATTAAATATTATTTTTAATCCTTTTCTGATACTTATAATGTTTCTTCCCCAGGACTCATTAGGCTAATGAAAACAAAACAAAAACCAAACAGACAAAAAAAAAAAGAAAAAGACTTAGTGTCACAATATGAACAGTAAATATCTCTAATTAATCTGGTCCTTTCCAGCTGTTCAGCTGCCTCCAAATGTTGTTTTGACTATCAAAGAAAAAACTAAATTGCTTTTAATCCAGAGTACAGAGGGAATTACTTTGTCAACTCCTTTGTCTGTTTCCTGATACGGGCCACCAAATTCACAAGGAACTCTCAGAAAAAAAAAAAATGCTTTTTCTTCAGGGAATGCTAAATACTGAGTGTCAGGGAGAAGTACCTTAGGGAAAGGAGGGGTTTAATTATTTTTCATTTCAACAAAGAAGTTTCATTATTAACATAATCAAGGAAGGAAAAAGATCAACTGAGTAAATAGCAGCAGAGTAGTCAAAGTAAAACATTCAACAGCTGAATTGTTAATAAGGTAACAGTGTAAATTCTGGGAGGTGGGTTGAGTGGCTAGAAAATCACCTGATCCAAACCAAGTACTTTACACTTCTTTCCGAGGTGGCGTGGGGTGATCTGGTGAGAACCACACTTCTAGTGAAACAGGAGAGACATCCTTTCAGACAGACCTATAGCCACAAATCTGCATCATGGAAGACAACTTGCATACAATTTTGGGATTTTCAAGATAAAATTCATCTCTACCTTTCAGCAGGATGAGCTAAGCATACAGCAACTGCATTACACTCTGTTGGAGACATCATATAAATGTCTTAAGGCACCATTGAAATCAGAAAATTATATGGGGCCCAGACACAGGCTTGGACACTGCCCTGCAAGCATTTATAGGTTTTAACTGTTAGTTAAGCCTGGGAGATTTTCCAGTTGGCCTTTGCCAACTGACGGACTCCCAGACATGGTGCTGGGACTGCTCCTGGGGCAGCAAGGAGACGACAAGAGGGAAGGAGCAATGGTTTAACATCTGTGCATGCATTTGAGATCTTTTTCCACAGTTGCTCTTATGGATAGAGTGGACAAAGACCCAGATTTTGATACTGTTGAGACAACCTTCCTTGTGAAGTCCTTACCAGTGTTTTTGAAAACAAATTTTTTCTCTTTCTTACCCCTGTTCTTGAAACTAGTGTTATAAAAAGCTAATAAAACAGAGCTGATTCATACCCACACCTAGAAAACATTGAGACTAAAAATTTCACTTTAGTTGTGGAGCTAGCATAGTACAGAGGCCGTAGCCTCCTCATTGTTATGCAATATTCTTAAGTAAGTTATTGTGAGCATACAGAATCGAATAATTCTGCTTGTACTCATCAAAGTCTAAGTCTAAACTAGGTAAAGACTTAAAGGATCACATAATCAGTGGTCCATAAAGACTTAAAGAATCACATAATCAGTGGTCCATCTATCTAATTACAATCAATTTAGCAGAGGTAGGTTAGGAGGTACCAGTAAGATGTTTATACCTTCATGCTTGTAGCTGTAGGGCAGCAGAGGAAGGGGCACCACATGCTAGCCCTGTAGTGAGTAAGGAGTGAGCTGTTGAAGTTCCACAAGGTGGCACTAAGAAAATGTAGAAGAGTAACTAAATTTTTTAGTTCTCCGAGACTGCTAATTCTGAAATTTTTCAATGTGTTAACCATCATGATGTTTTCAATTTCTGCACTAGAAAATATCCCCATTTTCATCCAGATATGTTTTCTTTGTGGGGAAACAAAGAAAACTGGACAAACCCACTTTTTTTTTTCTTTAAACATTTTGCAATTCTCAAAACACATTTCAGGGATTCACAGCAGTCACTTTAAGGACTTCTTCAGCAAAGATGCACCTTTCATTGTATGCATATGTTATGAAGACTACACGTATAATCCTCAATTATTAGTCCCTTTAAAAATAATTACACAGAACTGCACCACACATCAGTGTTCTTAGATCTCTTTTCCCAGTACATTAAGACTGTTAAATGTGTTTTGGCCCATATTAATAGTATAGACTCATATCCAAAGCAAGTGAGACTCCCCAATAATCTTCTAATATGTAACAAACTTTTTTTTTCTTTTTAAGATAGAGGGATTAACATTAGATTGTAATGTGAGTTAATTTTTAGAGTGTCATTATTTCTTTTCTTTAGTAGACTGTAATTACGCAGACTATAATTAGACTATGAATTCATAAGTTAGCACTGCAGCTTGAAGTTTGAGGTTGAAAGATATTAATGATAGTGAAGACTGCAAATATACAAGGCAAGTCTGGGAGCAGTTCCAAGGACCTTCTCTATTTATCTTTAAATATTCACCTCAATTAAAGCATTTTTCCATTGATGTCAAGGGGATTACTTACATAGTGAAATACCTTGCTGAATCAGAGCATAGAGGGTCAATTATGGAAATACTGAAGTAGGTATTTTATGAAATCCATTCATACTTTCTGCATGTCTATAAATTCAAAGATGTCCAGCCTGAGACAGAAGTTACCTGAGAGCTAACTTAATGTTTCTCATGTGGGTTTTTCTCCCCAATTTTCCCAAGTCTACACATAGTTTTGGATAGTACCCTTAGCATAATGTGGTCATAAATATCAAATATACAACTTGATGTATTTCTGTTACTGTATCATGCCATTTCCTAATCTGACATAAAATAGTAAACTCTGCGTCTGAGTTCTAGACCTTTAAAACTTCACAACCTTAGCACTTGACTAGGTTTCATACCCTGCTGCTTAGGTCATCTCTGATTTTTCACAGTTGCTGTTGAGAACAAAACGCGTAGGGAGTCTGAGACATATACAAAAGCCTAAATCTCCAACCTCTGAGCTTTTTTCAGCCTGATATTCAGAGCAGTAGAAGTTCTGAATTTATGTACACTGAGAAACTCAGACCTCTTTTGTATGAATATTGAACACTCATTTAAAAGATTAAGGGCACCACTGTCACAGTCATTTTGAAAAGGGTGAGCCTTGCTCAGTCCATCACAAGAAAACCAGCTTTACTCATATGAGTGAATCAGACAGATGTAGCCATTCTAATAAACGATCCAAGACCAGGGTGCAGGCTGGAGAAATGTCTGCAATTATCCATACTGTTTAATTATTAACAGACCCGACAGTATGATTCTTAGCTTGTGGCAATCAACTCTTTTGAACAATGTCTGGGTTCATTTCAGGGGGTAGCTAGAGCCAGTGCTTGTTCCCAAAAGATTTTATAATAAGATCACTCAATATGGAAGAGTAGATGGAGAAGGAGAATGGCAACATAATCTAGTTGTAGAGCTGTGAGCCATGCTGTGCCACTTGCCTTCATGGCCTGAGAAGGAAAATCTCTTACGTCCCATTTTATTTACTGGATAAAGACAACCTAAGGGATCCTAAAACTTCCCTCGAGCACATTATTGTGAGTCTTACCCCTGCTGTTAAACACAGAAATTTTATTTTTCTTCTCTCTGTGCTTCCTAGGGGGAAAAAAAAAAAAAAA
>VWZK01017648.1:167884-202070 GCA_013396935.1 Baryphthengus martii | reverse complement strand
GGGGGGGGGGGGGGGGGGGGGGGGGGGGGCGGGGAATAAGGTGAAAGTAAGGAAGTCCAAAACTTTCTCATAAAATTTCTACATGAGAAATGTGGCCAGAAACGTTACAAAAGAGTGTGAGAAAGAGATGTCTCAAATGCCTTGTGATATGATTATGGAGTAAGAGATAAGTGATAAATGCAGATAAACAGAAAATAGAGAAATTATCAAATAATACTGTTCGGTATTTTAATTAGAGCAATTTCCAGGCCTAATTGAAAATGTAGAAAGGACTTTACAAATCAATCGGAAGCAAGTGTTGAAAGGTGGGATAAATTACAAAGGGTCATGAAAATTAAGACTGCCGGGGAAGGAGATTAAGATATGATTTTCTAGCATGAGAATAACATAAACCAAAGATAAGAGAAAGGTACAGACTCATAAAAAAAACTATGTGGAAGGATCCATAGCCTGTATGAATAGGATATGTATCATGACCTTATGAATCTGTCAGAATACTGGTGAGTTACGCGGAAGATACTACCCCTTCATGAAGAGCAGACTGTATTGTCACATAATTACAGAAAGTCAATGTTTGTTTTTTTGAACAGGGACTTTTTGACTAACATCTTTGTATCTCAAGATCCTGTGTGCCTGTGCACTGCTCTGGCTTAAGGCATAACCACCTAAGCCATCTTATTATGGAGGCAAAATGATCATAATCTTCTATCTAAAACTGATGTGATTTTTTGCACAGCCAAAGAAGTCAAGGATTTGGCTTTTTATTATTATTATATATTTTTCCTTAATTAGAAGTTTTAATTTATTATCAAGTCCCACATTGCTTACGGCAAAGACTAACCTCAGTACTTTTACCTCTCCAGTCCTTCCCCGCATCCTTCTAATTTGATTTCCAACTTACTTGATCTTAAATTGAATCTTAGTGCCTGTCCTTGGTCTTATTGGTGCATATGGGCAATACTTTTAATTCAAACATATACGTGATAGAATTGATGCTGACTAAAGACTTTTCTGGTGTTTAACTAAGCAGAAGAAATACCTATTAGATTTTTTTCATTCTTTTCACAAAACATCTTATATTTTTATACTATGAACTTCAGTATGTGGCAACCGTAGCTGTATTTGTATTCCTATATGCTTTCGGTGTATAATTATGTTGCCGTCACAAGTATTCCCAGAGTAACAGCTTTAAATACAAGAGACAAAAGAAATACATTATATACTCTCAGTGCTTAAGAGTAACTAGCTTGACCTATATGACATTGTAACATCTTATGTTGCCATATGTTGTGATGGCATCTACTAAGAAATTATTCCATTCATATGTGATAATTCCTATAAAAATCAAATTAAAAATTACAAGCTAAGTGAAATTCCTGAAGTCTAAGAGACTAGCAATATATTATAGTAAGATGGCATTATTTCTGTTCCAAATTTTAGGTTATTATTATGAAATTCCATCCATTGGGGCCATAAGAATAAACACCCAGGTAAGTGTTTTGGCCAAATCCAGATGCAGTTATAACACAAAGAAATGGAGTATTTGATGTTATTAAATCTATTGCATTTCATGTCTATTTGAATCAATTAGTTTTTAAGATATACCACATTAAGAGCAGAGCAAGTATTAAGGCTTTCTTTTACATATGAAGGAGTACTCTGTTAGAGTATTGTAATTTTTATTTTATTTTTTTTTTTCTCTTTAGTAGTTGCAGTGAGCCAGTTCAAAATGTGTTCCTTGTTTCCCTGGCTAGCTGGCCCACCGCAACTTGCCTCCATACTAGTCATGCTAGCATCCTCTAAAGCTGGCTGCTCATGTGCGCACAACGTTGTGTTTGAAAGGATCTGTATGCTGCAGACCTCTGCACAAGCACTATGTTTTGTGCCTCAGTTTTTCTCCTGGCCTTGCACGGTCTGTCTTTCACCTTGAGAAACAGTTGCAATTTATTTTTTTTTTAGAAAGCTCTATAAACCAAATATTTTTTATAACTTGTCTAGTCATTCATAGTCTGTCTCCTGCCGTGTTTATGGAATGCTCCTAAGTGTTTTTATTATGTGGAGAAGGTTATGGAGGTGTGTGAGGGTATAGCCCTGCTGGAGTATGGGAACTCAGCTGGACAGAAACAGTGACCTGGTACAATACTGCTTATAGAAGAGATTCCTGGATTGATCCAACAAGTCTGGAAGAGACAAGGCTTTTTTCCTTCAAAAAAGATACAGGACCATTATAGCAGACATGCATGTGGATCGCAAGGGCACAGGACCCTGATGTTACATAATGTGGTCCAAACTGACAGATACTCTTTTCAGTTGTCTGAAAGTCCAGCTACTAACATGTCCAGAAAAGCAGAGAAATACCAAAGCAGTTCTTTGTCCTTCCAAGGCCAGGCATGATATTTTTTTGGGAGAAAATAAGAATCCTTCCTTTGGCTTGAATAAGAGTCCTTTGATTTTGTTAAACTCTTCCGGATAGTGTCTGGCAAGAAATATCCCTAATATGATCAGACAAATAGAAAAGGTTGAGGACTGAAAGAAGTTTGATGGCATTCAATCCATAACCAGACCAGAAGTCTGACAACTCATAAGATCACCAGCTTTAGCCATACTCCCAAGCTGAGGGAAGGCCGGGACAACGAGGTTCTATAACTGATTTTTTTGTTTCAGTAGAAGTTACGCAAGTTGTTGCTGTAGGAGCTTAACATACCAGCTATTACACCATTCACCCTCCATCGCCCACGCTCTCTTTGGGGTCAAAGGTTCTGCAATCTGCTTGTAATTGCATTATGTCATTAGCAATTAATTTTGGAACAAAAATAGTTGTAATTCTGACTTCATGAAAAGAGAGCAGTAGTTATGGATGTGTAAGGTCCTTGTGACTGAGACTGAAACACAGGAAATGCCTTGGCAGTAAATACTGCAAAATCAAGACTGAATTGTTGGATAGTATCATTTTAAAGAAGTAATTAAATACTTTGCCTATATAAGTGGTGAATTTTGACTTGTTTGATTTTTTCCTGACCTTTTAATTGTTTCATTTCATTATTGTTCATTTTATATGCAGTTTCTGGACTTTGATCTAATAACTGCTTTCTGATGAATTTATTACACATTTTGGCAGGAATATCTGGATGTTTTGGGAAGACCAATGGTTTTAGCTGGAGAGAAAGCCAAACAAGTCCAATGGACAAATGTCTATCTGGATGCTCTGGTATGTTCTGTGTTTATCTCTAGTAAAGTATCTTAGCAAATAAGTAACTTCAGGGGGTCCATTTTCCACGGTTTTGAATACTCGAATTCCTACAGTTGCAAGAATAATATTCTTGCTTTTCCAGCATCTTTACACTCCAATAGAGCAATTTCCTGAATAGCTATTTCCATCATGCTGGTCATTACTAGTATCCTCCTAAGTGTCCTGAACTTTAGCAGAGATAAGAATTGATCCTACATACAGATCTTTAAGTGTTTTCCTCAAATAACAAAAGAAAAAAGAAGCAAGTAGTTTTCCAGTGTTGTACCTGTGCTGCAGGAGAGGTCATATGTTATGTTACTGGTTTTTCAATTTTATATTTTTTTTTTCCCTAAAAGTATTCCAAGCAGAATGAAACCTGTCAATGTTACTGGGTATTTGTACAGATTTTGAACTTGGATCTTTAAACTATCATAGTTGTTGTAATTACTTGCTTGCTCAAGGTAATGATTTCTTTAATTAGACAGTGTATATAATGGGGAAATAAACAAAAAGATATATTAAATGCTTTTCTTAAAGCTGAATTTATCACTTCGGTCTTGTAAAACAAACATATTCAGGAAACTACGAAATGCAAAGTATTATTAGCAGCAATCAAATCTGTTACTCTAGATAACCTTTTTCCAAGTAACTCTAGGAAAACTTACTGCAAAATGGTCATCTGGAATCATGTATTTATCCAAGTTCACATGGTCATCTAATGTCATGTCAAAATCCACTTCTTCCTGTCAGTCAGCATTACTGTAAAAATTTTATCAACACATCGTAGAACTGAGCGTGACACAGAGGAACTAGTTTTTCTTTGGAATTTCAATGGCCAGAAGTTCATTAACTGTTTTCTTGGTTACTGTTGAGGTACTTCCTGGAAACATAAAGGATGTTATGATGAAAGTTCATATGTTCTCTACATATCCTGTTGTGACTAGGGCTAGAAAGCAATCTGTTTAATGAAGTCAAATGAGTGATACCTGCAGACTTCTGTTGCATTACTTTATATTTTCAGTGGGTTCATTCAGTCTTTCCTTCAAGCTTTTCTCCATTCTTGTGTTACACATGTGTGTTTGTGCGTATGTATAGATTTATAGAAAGTAGCACAACACAAGCTAAACTGTTGAGGTGAAGGCTGAAATTGGTGAACATTCACATCACAGAGGAGAGTATGATGGCAAAGGTGTGTCTAATCCACTCAAGAGTCTTTTCCTGGTTGTTGATTTTATCAGATACTGCGACTAAATTGTCACAGTGGTTCTTTATCTTAATTTCCCTAAAGCAGGTCCTATCTGTAGGGCTTACCCTTCTCCTCCTTGTGCCTCACTGAACTGTTTCCTATACTTTTCTCTTACTGTCCAGGAGCTGTTTTGGGGCTAAGGCTAAAATTACATTTATTACATGAGGCCTTATTTGAATTGGTCTTAAATTCAGATTATGAAATCCTAAAGAGGTACCTGTATTTGAGGTTGTCTTTCAAGACGGTTTTTAGTAATTTGATGTACTTGTGGCAATTCACATCTATTTTCTTGCCCCGTTCCTTCAGGTTCTGATACATTCTTCGTCTGGCCTCACTTTCTGCTAGATAATCCCAGAGTTTTCAGATACTTTTAGATTCACCAGTAGGCAGTAATTTGTTCAAAATTATTGTCCTCTCTAACAGGACATTTTTGGGGGAGGAGAGAGTGTTACCCCTGTACATAGCCCTCTTGGTTTTTTATGTATCTCTCCAGTGCTTCTTTTAAAAAATAACCTTTCTCTTTTATTTTGATTCATCTCCATTTCTTGCTTCTCTTACTCTCCTAAAAATTTCACTTCTCTGCTTCACTTTGCTTGTAATGTTACTAATTCTGACCTCATCATCTTTCATTTCTTGCACAAACTTAAGTTCATGAAGAATGGCTTAAAATTCAAAAAGTTGCTACTAGACTGAGCAAACAGAATGGTATTCATCAGAGTGGTTTAATATAGTATTTTAGCTAGTATTTTAACAAAGGGAGAAAAGTGATATGGTTCCTCAATAAAATACATGGAAGGAGTGAGCATCAGTGAGCTGAAAAAAACTTGAAATAAACCACAAATATTTGCATAAAAAGATAGAAATCTCCCTGTGGACAACGTAGAATGGAAACTAAAACTTTTCTGGTTATCTAAACATACGATATTATGGATCCTACATTAAGTATGAGTTGTGACTATTAATACAGAAAAACCAAATTTCTTACATTTTCCCAAATAAGTACAAATTCCTTTCCTCAGTACCAGAAGAGACTATGTGAGTTTGCAGAACTGATGATGGACGTTATGGCAAGCCATTGAAAAGTAGTAATATTACCTGCTGGATTTGTCTATTGATTTTGCCTGTATGTATTTATTTCCTAACTAGTTACTATCTTTAAGGCTTTCTCATTTTTATTTTTTTTCTCCACTCCTCCCCATGCCCCTCCCTACTATCCAGAGTTTTTAGTGTAATGAGTAATGTAGGCTGTAAATGTGTTTTCATAACATTTAGAGTTTTTTAAACTATTATATCCTAAGTTGCTGTGCACCATCTGATTTTGAAAAGTAATTTATTATTCTCACTATGACGTGAACACACAAAAAGAACTCTATCATTTTAACTTTCTAGGCATAAAATCAATGAAATAATTTTTTTTTTCATTTTTTTTTTTTACAAACTAAAAGTCAGTACTCTAATCTAGCGTTTGGCTACAATAATCCTTGGATTGTTCCAATATGTTATGGTTCTGTATTTGTTATTTAACTAAAATGTCTTTTTCTCTCCTCTGTATGTGATATTTCCTAGGAGCTGGGCCTTGTGATTACAGGAACTCTACCTGTCTTCAATCTAACAAAGGAACAAAATGGGAAAATAGTAAGATATCACTTAAAGAAAAACATAATCTGTTATTTGAATTAAATTTATTTTTAAATTCCTTGATAAATATGTATTTTCATTGAGCTTTCTGCAGTTTAATTGTCTTGTACATCAGAAACAAAGGGATCATCTCTAGTTTCTTGATAACCTCCTGGAAACAAAAAGATTCAGATCACCCTTTTTGTAGTTCTGAGTTTCAGGGTGCGGCATTTCCTGATCTATCCCTGTGACCTGGTGGCACTGGGAATGCATTATTGCTCAATAGATGGGAAATAGATGATGATATTATTTAGGCCTTTCCAAAAAAAACGAATGCTTAGGTAAATTTATAATAGGTCTGTGAAACTATGACATTTCAGGGTGAAAGGCAATGATGTAGAGAATGAAAATTTATTGGTTTTAGTAATCATACAAAACAAGCTCTATGTACTTAGATTAAAATCTAGTTATTAAATAAATGCAATTACCCATCGCTATTACTGTTTGATACGGAATCAATTTATGTCCTCTTCATGAAATCAAAATGCTGCTTTTTTTAAAATCAGACCTAGAATATGCTTTACAGTGTGTGATGAAATAGAGTACATTTGGTGGAATACTCGTTTTCATTCAGGTCAAAATATAAAGATCCTTAGACAAGATATTCTTTGTTTCCATTTCTCAGGGATTATACAGATTCAGAATAAATAAACATGGATTTGATCACTGCCATTTCTTTTATTTAATTTCAGAATAATTCTCTTAGTTTCCGTTTAAAAACAAAATAAAAAAGGTTTCATAATCTTATCTACAAGACAATACCTGGAATTCACTGAGTGTGTTTGCAAAGTTAGAGACTACTGATTATCAAAGGATGTCCTTTTGAGAAGAACAGTCGTGGTTTAGTACAGAAAAACAAGAGGAGAACTTGAATCTGCTCGATTTATGTCTCTACCTGAATTTTAGGTTACAGACTTCAAGATACATCTTCCAAAATATATGCCAAATTTATTTAATATAGAGAAGAGATTCATGAGATACTGTTTTTGTACTAGGAAAATAAATTACAAGTGAAGTAAATGCAGTGCCTAAGTCCCTGATTTCAAATGATGATGATTGTTATAGTCACTGGATTTTTTGGGGTTTGTAGATTTATGGGCGTGTTTTTTTAATTCATCATTACGGAATCACGAAATCACAGAATGGTAGGGGTTGGAAGGGACCTCTGGAGGCTATCTAGTCCAAATCACCTGCTAAATCAGGTTACATAAGAATGTATCCAGGTTGATTTTGAAAGTCTCCAGAGACAGACTTCACAACCCCTCTGGACAGCCTATTCCAGGGTTCTGTCACCTTCACAGTAAAGCATTTTTTCCTTGTGTTTAGATTGAACTTCTTTTTTTCCAGTTTGTATCCATTGCCCCTTTTGCTATCACTGAGCACCACTGAAAAGAGACTGACCCCATCCTCTTGACACCCGCCCTTTAGCTATTTACAGACATTGAAAAGATCCCCTTTGGGTCTTCTCCAGGATAAACAGCCCCAGAGTGAGATATTCCAGTCCCCTAATCTTCTTTGTAGCCCTCTGCTGGACTCCCCAGTAGTTCCTTGTCTCTCTTGAACTGCTATTATACCATAGCCGAAAGAGGTTAATTGTTTTGGAGTCTTTTATCAGTTGCCCAACTTAAACATGCAGTAATGGTTATACTTGATGATCCTAAAGGTCTTTCTCAACCACAGCAATTCTGTGTGATTCTGTGATTCTGAATATTAGCTCTATATTGCCACTAGCAGCTTAGTATCTACAACATTGGCAATATTAATGCATCTCTTCTGCTTTCAATTGTTTTTGCATTTATTGTTTATTCATCCTGGAAAGCATCCATTTTCATCTTTATAAACAATTTTCATTTTCTATACTAAATTCTGAATGTATTGAATGTTGTTTTGAGTACTTGGATATTATTTGAAATATTTGGAATAGACATATAAGTAAATAGGCAACTTTTCAAATAGTTTGTTAAGTAAAACATGAAGCAAAATCAAAATTCAGTGACTATTGTAGCTATTCTGCATTGTGAATCTGTCAAACGTTATAACATTTTGGAATCTTAACAGAATCAGCTGATTCTTGGAGTAATGGGGGTTGATGTCTCTTTGGAGGACATAAAAAAACTGACACCGCGATTTACGGTAAGTTGCTTGCGTTAGTAGTTTCTCTTTATGTATGATTTATGCACAGCTTCTGTGCATGCTCTTTCGTATGTCATACAGCAATGACTGGATGTGAGTCAAAATACCAGCAGGCTTCTTTTCATATGTTCTTTTCCATTGTTGTAGATTTTCTGATGGTTTTCTCTCCAGCCATATAGAAAAGTTCTTCAGTATACATGTCTGTCTGTACTCTACTCAATATAATTGATTTATATATTTAGACATCTAGCTCAGGAATTTCTAAGAAAATAACTAGTACTGTGGAAAAGAACAGCTGAGGAAGCAAAGGAACATCACGAATTTGACTGAGGGCAAATACAAAGTCCTGCGTCTAGAATGGAATAATCCTGTGCCATAGTACAAGCTGAGATTGACTGCCTCAAAAGGCAGGAAGGGGCCCGGGGGTCATGGTGGAGAACAAGCTAAGCATAAATTAGCAGCGTGCCCTTGAAGTAAAGAAAACAAACTGTGAGATGAACACCTGCATCAGGAGTACTGTGTCCAAGTTTGATTTCCCCGGTCTAAGAAATACAATGAGGCTTTCGGTAGAGTGCAGTGTAGAGCCACGAAGTTGGCCAAGGGGCTGGAATACATGGTAAAAATCTGAGAGAGATGGATTTGTTCAGACCGAAGAAGGAATCTGATGGGTTACCTGATTGAAGTTATAGAGAAGGCGGACTTCAACATTTCTTGAAGGTTTATAGCAAAAAATAAGAGGCAATCAACATTGTTGTGGCAATGGAAATTCCAACTGGAAATAAGGAAAAAGAATCATTGGGATGGTGGTTAAACACTGGAGCAGGTTGCCTAGAGAAGTTGTGGAGTTGTTGTCAGATGTATTCAGTGACACTTTGAAACCTATTCCAATGTTGATGTTGGATCTTAATTTGAAGTTAGGTCAGCTTTCAGTGAAGGGTTGTACCATGTGACCTCCATAGCTCCCATCAGCCTAAATTATTCTCCAAGTTTATGGTTCTAAAAGAGTAAATATTAAGAAATTATCTTCTCTATGTTACTGTCTTAAGTATTTCATGATGTCTGAGGCAATGTATTTTCCTCTATGTGACCATTGCTTGAAAACTGTTAATCTTTCTTTATTACTTAAACCCTTATAATGCTAAACTTCATTTCTTTCCTTCAGCTTTGTCCAAATGGATACTATTTCGCAATTGATCCTAATGGGTATGTGCTACTTCATCCAAATCTCCAACCAAAGGTATGAAAAACCTTCCAATTTATTTCTCTATAATAAGGGGACATAGTCACAAATATCAGAAACTAAGGTCTTCTGAAAGTGCCAGAGAGTAATAGCAAAGAATTCTCAGTTGTTGGGGTGTCAGGAAAATCCATGGTGCATATATGGCTTCATCCAAATCTGCTTTAGATCGCACGAAGGCCAGCATTGTCTTGCCTTGAATTTGGTTATCAATAAGAAAACCCACATCATGTATATATTACACAAGCGTTTATATATGTGAAATAAGTGTTATAATACACATTTTAATACAAAAACAGTTAGTGGTAGCTGTGGTATCACTGTGAAAAAAAAATTTGTAGTGTGTTACAAGATGCTCTTGAAACAAACTGAGGAGTTTACTACTGCACATGCTTATTTTGTGAATGCTTTCTCATTTCAGATATTGAAACATCCATATTTGTAAAACTACAGAAATCAGGGGCAAACAAATGTATTTTACTTGTATTTTTGTTTTTATTTATTTACTTATTTTCTGCTTACTAGAGCTGAAACCTTAGCTGCAGAGTTAGGACGGATCTAGCTGAGCTCCTCTTCTCAGAATACTAGATTTTGTGGTAGTTCAACTTGAGAACGATCTTCCATTTTTTGAAGACTAAATCTTTATCTAAGCAGGTTTAGGACACAGCTTTCCTCAAAGTCCAGGAAAACCCAAGATTTCAGTCTGGCTTTATGTCCCTTAACTGTATTCTTGACCCTGTGTTGGACCCTTCATTACAGACATCTTCTTAAATAATTTGCCTCTCTGTCTTTGATGAGCCATTTCAACATGAATGGATGATTTTTTGGTTTTTTTCTCCCAAAATCAGACTTTTACTCTTTGTTTTAGTGAAGGATTTCTCCATATCCTATTTACTGGAATATTTGAGAATTCTTGTATTTGAATTTCATTAGAAGTATAGTTTCAGCAAATTTTGTCTCTTGCATTTATACTACAACAATATAGCATTATATAAAAGACAAAATTAAAATGAGCTTAACTAAAAATAAAAAAAAAAATAATCCCTTCAGATTGAGAGAAATATATGGATTATTTACAGATAAAAATCTAGAAGTTATAATGAATTGCTGGAAATGTTGAAGATCAAAGAATATATCCCTGTGGTTTGGCTCTTAATATTAAAATTTATTATTAAGAAGATTTAAGCAATATATGGCCAAGATAAATGCAAGCTGTCAATACACAGGCGAATAAGGCTAATAAGGCTTTCGAGATTGAGTAGCACCCTACCCCTTAAATTATTTTTTAGCACTCAGTACACTTTAGAGAAACTTCTTAAGCAGAATATAAGCAAGCAAGTCCTTGACCTCTTGGCTGTGCAATTCTTCCCTCCTGTTTCTTCACGAGAAAGTCCTATCAGAGCTACAGAAGGGACAGACTCCCTTTCACTACTTCATTGTCTTTAATTGTCAAAGGCAGAAAAAGAAATTAAGATTTCATCTACATATTTTACTGATTCATTTAATTCTTAAGATGGGAGAAGTCAGCATTGTGAATATTTGAATTAATTTTCTGGTGAAGTAATGAATATCTTTGAAATCTTTTGCCAAATGTGGAACAAAAGACAAAACAAAAAAAATGCTTCTGAAGAAGAGAAAGAATAACTTGATCTTAACTATTGATTAAATATTCCTTTTGATATATTTTGAAAGGACCCTTTTAAAAATAAAAGAAAAAAGAAAGAAAAGAAGGTTTTTATATAGTCTTCATAATTTAGAAGGACTGTAGTTTCTAGATCTATGCATTAAGTTTTCATGAGTTAAAAAATGAAAGTTTCAGCTTCATTGTTTTGCTTGGTAAGTTATCTGAGACAAATACAGCCATCATTACCGCATCTTTTCTTCATTTGAGATTATGAAATTCAGATGATGGCAGTTGGTCTACTTAACTTATCCTTATGTACAAATGAAACTGTCTTTTTGTTAGTAGAAGGGATTTAATATGAAGCAATATAGTATTCTCGTTGTAGGCACAGTCTTGCGAGGAACAGGTGGTTATGGATTCTGTTCCTCTTATATATGCTATTATACTGCAGTGTAAACTTGTAAAACTGGAGAATAAAGAACCTTTGTTAGAGAGTGAAAAACTCAGCTCATCCCAACTAAATCTAAGCAAACTGAGATGGATTATTAGGATATTAACTGTCATGGTTTCTCTGTGTAGTTTCCTACTTAAAAAGATGTGGAAGTCCAGAGATGTTTTCACATTCTGCTCAAATATTTGATTTAGAGTATGTTTGAAAAAAAAGGATATATTGTAAGTGATATGCTTCATGTTGTAGAATAATGTCTAAATGTAATATTAAGCATATATATTATTATTATTGTTGTTATTAACAGTTACACAGACTAGACTTTTTCACTCCCAGTTTGTTTGGGGTGGTGCATGTTACTCAGGCTGATACAAGAACTACGTTTTAAAACTAAGGTACACTACAAAGACAGATGTATTTAGAAATCATGGACTATCTTTAACATGTCATATTAATTTTAGTTGAACCTCCTCATAGCTGTTAACTTATTAATAAAAAGCATCTTAACCCTTTTTGACAGCAATTTTTCATTAGTTTTAAACTAAACCATAACTACGTCTTTACCTGTGAAGAGGTGAGGGTGTATTAAACCTCCAGTGGTGCCTTCTGAATGTCTTCTGCATTCCTTCTGAAAATCTGTTGCCTCTAATCACAACTGGTTCAACACAATTAATATTTTGATAAATTATCTTGCAGTATCATCTCACAATAAGAAGCCCCGTGAAATTTAAACTTTGTGATGTTGGTTGCACAACTGAAAAAATTTAAACAAAAGGCAGATTCAAAGGCATGTTAAAATCATTAAGAACTTTCCTGACATGTTCTTATTTGCACATGACAACTACATCAAAGCATGACACAGGAAACCTTTCTTTGAACTTTCAGTTTAATAAAGTTTTAAACTGTTAAAATACCACTTTTCAAGTTTGTGAGGTTAGTTATATTACATTTTTAAACAAATGCTTAATTTTATGTTTTACTGCTGATTTTCTTTGTATCTGTGCATATGTGTGTGTATTTTTCCCATTGGATTGGGAGGAACAGGTTGGTACTCCAAATAAACATAGTCTCTGAAGTGAGTGCATTAAGCATGCGTTAACAAGATTAGTCTTAGATAGGATTTGAAAACAGTAAGTAATTTATTTTCTGAAACTATTCTAGAGATTAAGATCCTTTTTTAAATTTTTTTTTTAATCTTCTTTTTTTTATTCATTATGTTTCTGATCAAATTCCATTTATGATAGTTTGAAAAGTCAGGATGCTTCAGTAGTCCGATATTTTGTCTGACGGTTTATGGTTTTGAAAGAAATGTAATATAAAAAGTAAACAGAAAGTGAAACTCTTCTAGTTCTATGTTTTAATTCTCAGAGTATATGGGAGGGAGAGCTCTCTGTTAACATAATTCACATCATTTTACATATGTCTGGGTTTTTTTTCCTTAGACAAAACCTGTGTGTACTTCTGACAGAGAGCTCAGAACTCTTGCACAGAACGAGGTCTACTCTATGTTTCCAGTCAATGTGCACTGGACAGTATAGATGTTGAGCAAAGACTGCCATTCTATAAGTAGGGTATTTACTGATAGTGTGAAAATATAAATTACTGCTTTTTTGTTACTTCAGCAAATTGGTGTGGGCATACCAAAAGTTAAATTGAGAAAAAGGAGACCCAATGTACAGGTAACTTTGGATGGAGGTGATTAGTGCATTAGAGTGTGTAGACCTGGAAATAGAATTAGAAAGCTTCTGCCCTGCTTACTAGGAAAACTCTAACTAGAGAACTGTCTACTTTGACAAATAGCTTCCAAAGCATGAAGCCTGCATCCTTTCTTGTTTAAATAATAGAAGATGTGTTATTGGTTGTAGTGAAGGGCATTCCGTTAAATTATAGTGCTTTACTAATAGGTGCTAATTAGAGCCATGCTGTAAAATTACTCTTCAGATTTTGAAATGAATCTGAGTACTGGGGAAAAAAAAAAAAAAAGAAAAAAAAAGAGAGACCACTTGTGCTGACTTTGCTTGAATAAACCCAAAGTCAAGAGAAGACCATTCTTACGGCTTTATTGCCAAGTTTTATTATGCAGTATATGCTGGATAACATTACTAGAATTTGAATGAGCTGGTCAGTTTTTTTCTGGGGGAGTCAGAGTAGGACATCTACTATTTACATCAGACTTCTCAGTTTAGTAGATCCAGCTCTAGAGGATTAACCGTGATTAATGCAAGGAAATTAGTAACATTTATGTAATGCAATCCCCGAGCAGAAAACACTTAATGCAGACTCAAAAATCATCAATGGAATACATTAAGTATGTAACTAGCAAAATAACAATTTTTAAGTACAGTATACCACGTTGATTTCTTACACATATGGGAATATATAACACAAAACTTGTGGCTTGCATAATGACACCAGTGAAACATGGTGTAAAATCCTGATCTAATTGAAGTCAGTGATTTCACTGGGAGTCGAGTGCTGCGTTTATACCAGGTATAGAAGATCGCCTAGATTTTTTTTTTTTTGTGCACTGGAGAAAGCAGCACTAGTACATAAGGAAATCTCAATTTTCTGAGCATCCCTGGCTCCTCAGCATGCTATGGTGAGATCTGGCTGTTGCTGGGTTTGCATGGTTGTACGGACTGCCCAGAGAGATGCAGCCCTGGAAGGGTCTGGACTCCCATCCATTACAGACAATTCTGGGTCTCCTTCTGGAGTCCAGCATTTTCCTGTCTTCTTACCACCATTTATTTTAAAAGCCTAACAGCCTGTGTCTTCATTAGTACTGCAGGTATGAGTAGGAACTAGGCTCCTGCACCTCAACAAAGAAGGCCTTCCATAGAATTTGTGAGAATACTGACCTCCCAAAATACAACAGCATTTTAATGAACATTTTTTTTTAATGTTGCTGCACCAGTTCTTTCTTTCTTTGCTTCCTTCTTGATTTTTCATTGAAGTCATAGATCCTTGCCTTTATTTGTCGTGCTGAAAATGAATTGCATTCCCTTTCTGTGCATGCTTCATTGCTAGTGTTTTACTTCTGTTTTGTTTTATTAAGTTGTGCTGGTGAATGTGGTGGTGGTGCGCTCATTCTAGTCATGTCATGTGCATGACTGGATAAAGAGAAGAGCAAACTGAACAGTAAGTTTGTTTCTTCATGGCTTGGAATAAACCCTACTAAATGGCAACCTTGGAAGAACAAAATATGGAGCCCAAATACTGGTAAAAACACATTCCTCGGGGAAAAACACATAGCGGGGAAAATAGTATTCCATTTAAACTACTGGGCTAGGAATTAGCTATTCTAATTTGTAGCAGAATTCTTTGTGCCTCAGGCACATCACATAATGTATCTATATAAGCTTAGTTTTTTCATCTATTAAAAGTCATTAATAAGTACCTTATAAAGAATGTGTGGTGATATAATGTAAGTCTTAAAAAGAACAAGAACAGTTAATGTATACTTGAATTGTGACTGACTGTTAAAGTTGACCATTTTGTCTTTGGGACTCCTTAACTATGGCTAGTCCAGGTTATCATTTGAAATTAACATTGACCTTGATTTGATGCAATGGCTTTTTTTTTCTTCTTTTTTTTTTTACCCCTTTTTTTTTTTTCTCTGTTCCTTTGTGTGTTGGAATGGAATGTGAACTTCACAAATGCCTCCTCTGACATGCCAATGGCTTCATGCATGCTGTTTGGGTTTGACCATGCTATTCATTATCCATTGCATGTAAGAAAAAATATTTTTTTGTTACTTTTTATATTTTAGCCTTTTGTTGTTTATTTTGAGAGTGTGGATTTGTTGGGGGGAAAAAGCAAATACATAACAATAATTAAATTGTTTTGATTTAGTAGAGAGCATATATTAATGCTATCATATTAAAGTTGCTAGCTCTATCTATCCTAGATAAATAGGAACATAAAATTTTCATTGAACTTATCAGTAGACATTTAAAAGAAATATTCAGAATCTTTGTCTGTAGACTTTCCAGTGTGTATTTTCTTTCTGAGAATAAATTTATTGGCTTTTCTTTTAGCAGACAGTAAGACTTACCTGCTAGGAACAGGAATGATTCCGTATGCCCAGAAATATGTACATTTGTTCCTCAAGAATGTGAAGGAATAATCTTTTGTCTTCTAACACTATTCTATATTACAGCCTTGAAAATAAGGGCTACTGTTAAGCTTTTAATGCTCCAGACTATTATACGAAGGTATCTTTTACCAACTGTTCAGGATGTTACTTTCTTCAAGTACAAACTGGAAATACATACATAAATTGTAATGAAACATGATTGCATTCTTTGACAAGATAGAGAAGTGCACTTGCCATGCAACTTTGCCAGGGAATATTAGGATAGAAGGAATATAATAATAATTTTGAAAGAAGAGATTTTAGTCTCCTGTATAAATAAGTTAATATAGATTAATCACTGAAATCCCCTAGAAATGTCTTTATCAGAAATTACAGTGGTCTTGAAATAGTATCAACTAATGACAATTTCTGTGTTGCTGATCATATGAGAAACAATGCTCAGTTACTGAGAAAAATAGGCTTTGAGAGTCTTCAGCAATTTTTTATAAATAAAAAATAAACAAACCTGAAAACTGTACTTTTTCACCTTCTATTCTAAACTATGAAATGGTTAAATAATATATCCCCAAAAGATCTTTTCTAAAGATCCTTCAACAGATGGATGCATTAAATAATTACTGAATGATGATTAGGGAAGTTTTCTGAACCACACATCGTATATAGTCAATAGGGCAGATTCCTAACAACTCACATGGAAGATGTGAGTCCATCCAAGTAAATGCAAACTACAACTGAGAAAGGAGTAGAGGCTGGAGGGTGGTCTGAGCTAGTTCAGCAGAGCTACAGTGGTCTTCGTACACTCCTACGGGACCAGAATCACTACTGGTGCAGATCACTAAACTTTGGGCTCCATAGTCGACATCACGTACATTCTTTAGGTCTGGAAGCTGCTGGGTTACAGCATTTCTCCGCTACAGGTTTCTACCTTTTAAATTGAGGTAACAGTACTGATATCAAGAGGAGTGCATTCCAAACTGCCAGGTGTTCAAGAAAGTCCTCTAATGCCAACAGAGAAAGTTATTTTATTTTTATAAGAAACTGCTTGTTTGAATCTTTACCCACAGTCCCTTCCTACTTCTTAACGAGAAGTCTGTAGTCTACTTTTGGCAAATTGCAGAAAATTACAGTTGCCCCATCTTCCTGGTCAGCTGGAAATCTCCCCTAAATTTCTCTCTCCCTTCTTGGAGTCAGGACACTTAATGAGATTCATATCTGATATGTCCTTTGGTGCGTCTTCTCCCACCTTTACAGTCTGTGACATTCCATCTTCCTGGCATGAGACCCATACATGACAGACTGTGCACTGACACTGGCCATTAGTGTTAATTTGATTCTCACTTACTCAATTAACCTCTCATAATGAAATAAAATAAATGAGAAAGGGCCACTAGTAATTCATCATGCTGTAAGAGATTATTAAAATAGATGGGTAAGTAAGCCCAGTTAAGTAGCTTACTTTGAAATGAAGGGATTAGAATGATTTGTAACATTATAGTACTTTGTCTTTATTATTTGATCATTCAATATTTTCTGCTTCAGAATCCTAAATCCCAGGAGCCTGTTACACTGGATTTTCTAGATGCTGAATTGGAAAATGATATTAAAGTTGAGGTGAGATTACCTGGTTTCTTAGTACGTACCTGTTGCTGTTTATATGTCACTGTACAAGAACTCAAAAGTAATAAATGTTCTAGATTTTGAATGGGAATCTATTTCACTATAAATTTCAGGTTCAGATTTGTCAAGATGATGACTTTATTGAGAGATGAAGTTATAATGAAACAAATTGAGACTGTTCGTAGGCAAAGACAATGCATTATATTCCTCTGCTTTAGAGACAACATGACTGGTATTTAAATAATTCTTCATTCAGAGGCAATTCCTGGAGAGGAATCTTCAGAACACTTTTTAATAGGATATTAGTATATTACCTGAAATATTTTAAAACTCTTTCCCTATCTCTTACTAATCCAAGTTTATTTCTGTGTTGAGAGAACTGAGAAAATTAAGTATTAACAGCAAATAAATGTCTCTGTATATTTTTTAGTTACTAATTTTGTAATACATTCAGATACCAGATTGTTTGTGAAAGAAAATGCAGGGATTTTAAACATTTCATATTTTTTTTCTTTGTTTTAAATTATTCTTTCGTAATGACACTGATCAGCATTTCTTGGTATATGTTAAATTCCTTACATTTCTTTGAAACACCTGCTTCAGAGAGGAATTACTTTTAGATTGGTATAAAAATGTTTTTATGAATCACTGCTGCTACCAGAATCACATGGATGTTCTGGAAATCACAAGAAAGGCTAGACAGAACTCCTTCGCATTGACTTAGAATTCATACTCTCTCTAGTTCCCAACATCAAGGGTTTTTATGGGATGGTCTTGCTATGCAAAGGGTACCAGAATTATTGCTTACTAACTCTGTTGCTTCAATATATATTTGCATAAAGAAACTTATAATTAGAAAAATCTGAAAATTGTAAACTTTAATTTTTTAAGAGCTATGACTTTCCTATGCATTACCATTTTCTGTGTTTCTATTAAATATTTTGCATGACTGAAAAAATTGTTCATGTTACACACGACACTAGGTTTGATGGTTTTATTTTTTCCATTTTCTT
Source organism: Baryphthengus martii (assembly GCA_013396935.1). Lineage (NCBI taxonomy): Eukaryota > Metazoa > Chordata > Aves > Coraciiformes > Momotidae > Baryphthengus > Baryphthengus martii. The sequence goes on along the minus strand of VWZK01017648.1, from coordinate 183,750 downwards.
CTTTGCCAATAGATTCGGAAAAAAATGATAGATGGAGAAAGTGGGGAAAAAACATTTGAAACACTGGTCAAGTCCCAAGATGAGGTAAGATAGGAACACAGGAAATTACATTTATAGGAACAAACAAAACCGGAAAAATGCTATGAAATGGTGAAAAGATGTTCATTTTGTAATGTCGATTTGTATCATTTTTCCCTCTAGACTTACTAGTTTTACTGCCTTATGGTAAAAGAAATTATGTACTTATGAAACAAAGAGTTGTTTTGTTTCTTGGTTTCTTTGATGCATCATTAATCAGGCAGTTGTTGATGTGATCTTACACTCTGTTGACCAGGAAATGGGCCCAGCCTACTTTTGTGTATGAATCCCCAAACAAAGTACTTAATTTGCTTGTGGACATGTGTGAGGATGGATTTGATAGTTTATTTTGTGGTTGAATGGGAAAAGGGTAGTGAGAAAAAGATGTAACGTCTATATGCCATAAATGAAGACTGTTTGGGATAAGAAAATTCATCTTACAGTTATATACTGCTGCTTTATCAACAGCTTGTTGAATTCTTTATTTTTTTGTCCAAAACGCTCATTCCTGATGATTGCTGCTGGTTTCTCTAATTAGACACATTTCATAGCAAGAGGAAATGCTCAAATTTGATATGGATTCATACATAAACACTTTACTTCTTGGAGACCTTAATGAGAAGAAATGAAGACAAGAGTGTCAAAGGAGCAGTTCTGGCCAGAGTATGCCCCACAGTTACAGTTCTACAAGACGGCTAATTTAATGACTTAGCAGAAGAACGTGAAGCCGATATATCAAGCTGACACTGCACAGCCCCCTTATATATAAGCACACCATAGCAATGCTCAGCAGAATTGCTTGAGACTGTGCAGTTAATTTTGCATGGGTAGTGTTAACTGCCCTTTCCTGTTGATCTCCTGTAACTTTAATATCTCCAGTGGCTCTGCTGTTTGTATGGCAGAATGTTCCAGCGAAAAGTTTTATTATATTGTGAAATCTAGAGAATTCGACTCCATGTTGGGTGCTGTCTTTCTTCTAGTACCCTATTCAGAAAGTGCAGAACCTCACAGACTCTCTCCTTGAGTACAGGACCTTGCCTTCAGTGGGGGCAGACAAATGTAGCTAGATGATCTCAGCTGAAAAGTTATGATAATGATGATTATGTGATCATGGAATCATGTAGACAGCAGTCTATGAGGGAAGTCAGCTAAGTCTTATGCATTGTCCAGGTACAAAGTGTGTCTGTATAGTTACGGTCTTTGAACCTGTGGAGTCTCACAATCTCATTAAATGTGCTCATGCTCCTTGTCTGTATCCAACCTGATGCTGCCTTTCACCTCTTCTCATATTCTTCTAAAGGAGAGACCTGTACCAGCAGCCATCTCGCCTTTCACTTCGGAGTAAGGCTTTACAGTGCTGCTTTACAATCTATGAGGAAATCCTGCTCTCTTAAAAAATATGCCTTTTCCTGAATGGTTCTGTGGGTGGTGAGTGAATAGGGCCTTCCTGGGGCAGGGAGAGTAAGCAACCTCTGATGTCAATTCTGCTATCTCACCTTTGTCACAGTCCATCCTGTCTAGGAAATTACTGTCCCCCTGTTCCAAAGGGAGACTGGATCATGCCTGACCCACTGTTGGAGAGTCCGAGATCCTGCTGCCATCTGTGTTGGGGATAAGCTGCTCCTGAAGGGAGGGACCCACTGGGACATTTTCAGAATTTTGTTGTTTTGTTTAAGGAGTGTCTTTCCAAGCCTATGGGTGACAAGGGCTCTGTGTAGGCAGTTAGAAAAGGGAGGATTAGAAGGTCACAAAAATACAATAACACAAGAAATTATATTAATGGCAAAGCTGTTGAAGAGATCTCAGGCTGTTCTTGCATTTCTCAGTCTGTGTGATAAAAAAGACCTGAAACAGTTGGTCCTGCAACTGTTTGCCCAAAAAGGCATGGAAGGGAAGCATCTACACTTGCAAATGCTGGAGTCAGCTACAGCATCGGGAGTTGGGGGAAATGTAATGTCCCTGAGTGTGTGACAATGTGCCAGTTGTGCACCACCCAGACCACAGTCTATATCTGAATAGAGCATCTCAAGCCTTTTCAACCCAGATGCTTCAAGTGCCCAATGAAATTAATTTTCCTCTCCTTCTGTTGAATCGTGGCCCAAGATATCTTCCTCTACTTCGACTTCTCTGAGAGAAGAAGGGAGCAGCCAGAGATAGCTGGCAATAGAGACTACTTCAACCCATTGCACCCTCCCAGCTCCAGGCTGCTAGAGCCAGAATAAAACTGCTTCAGACCAAGGGTCATGCATGAGCCATGAATCAATTAGGCTTCATATATTTTCTTATAAAAAGGGCTGATGTAGTCTGTTGCTCTGAACTGACAGTTGCAGTCTTGAGGCATAAAATTGATGTCCTTTTTGTTTTGCTTTTTGGTTTAGGTTTGCGTTGCTTTCATTTTGTATTGCAGCTGGCCCCAGCAGTGTCTTGGGAGATGACCTCATACTACAGCATAGACACTGGACTCATAGCAAGCATGGGTGGGGTGCGCTGGAGTCTCCCAAGGCCTCAGGGGCTTTCCAACTAACTGAGGAGATGCCATAGGAACAAAAGCATTGCCACATTTGGGAAGCCGGGGTGGGCAGTAGTGAAAACTGAAGGGTCACAAAAACTGCAGTAACGTGTGTAGGTTCTTTGGCAGTGGCCAGATGGGATGAGATAGGCTCAGAGCACTCAGTAATGAAGCAGGCAAAGGTAAATGAGAGCTGATGTATGAGGATGTGTGATCTGTTGGATTATCTTTGAAGGGAGATTTTCAGTCAATTTTCTTTCAGGCGTGTTCACAGTGCTGATGGCAGCAGCATTTAATGAGAGTTCAGTTCTTCTCTTCCTTCCCTCCCACTGTGGGCGCTGCTTTTCTCTTGCCAGCATATGTAGTGTGCAACCCAGGACACTGCACCCGATTTGGAGGGACTGCCAGTGCTGGTTCAAGCTTCTACTTGTTCTTGAGCTAAATAATAATATAGGCACATTGTTAAATGTGAATAGGTTTGGATAGGAATCTCTTAATCCATCTTTTTACCTTAAGTATAAAATACATCAGAGCATTAGATACTGATAGATGCATCTTTTTTTTTTTCTTTTTTTTTCTCTTTTTTTTTTGATTTTTATTGTGTTGTTTTTTTTTTCAAAATGACAAATTATTTCCACTGTCATACTGCATACTGTACTGAAAAGTAGCAGCCAGGTAAGAAGAAGGTTTCAAATTATAAACGTCAAAAGGGGCACCCCTTTTTCATAACCACACACTTTTTTTATCATGCTTTTGCTTTACCACAGAAAAAAGAAAGAGCATAGACGTATACCGATGGTACTTTCACCTATGTTTATAATGTTGCCGTGCAACAGCTGCACCGACTTCATTTCTGGCATGCTTACAAATCTCTGATTGTAAAATAATAATAAGTTGCAGCTGGCATAAACTTGTAGTTTTCAACTTGGAAAACTGAGTAAAATTATGTCAGCCAGGTGCATTAATGATTAAATCTATGGGAAACTCTGCGACTGTGTCTATCACATTTTTCATACCAAAGCAAAGGAATGGTAAAGCTTATCCTAATGTATGAAGTTATTTAAAAATAAACATTTACTTCAATGTTAAATGTTTCACAAATTCAAGACCCTCGTAATGAGATTAGAAACACATGTAAGTTTAGCATGGGGTGCCTATACAATCAGGATTGCTTGGCTGTGCCTGTAGATATGAGTCAAATATAAATGCAGTTAGCCAGCAGCAGCCTGAAAGGACAGGCACTGGGTGTTCATGTTGTTAAAGATTTACCAAAAATATCCTTTTCTATTGTTTTTTTTTTTCTTTTTACAGTTTAGCTGCAAAATGGTCCATAAAGAAGATAACATCTTTTATCTAATTTGAATAATGGTAGAAAAAGTTTGTGTAGCCCTAGCTAATGAATTTAAAAGGGAAAATGATAGATCATGTTTGTGTGGTTTTATTTAAATTTGCATGTTGTTAATGTTCAATAAAAAGGATATAAGTGTTTCTTTTGCATAACAAGTTTGAAAAATATTTAAGAAAAGGAATGCAACTCAACTTGTGCTTTTAGCAAAATAATAAATAGCAGTCCAACAGAATTCTAAAGAAAAGGTCACGCCTGTTGAAGCTCCAGAGTTAATTTATTTTTTCACCAATATCTCTTTGTAGAGATACATTGATAAAGGAAACAGAACATATACATGGACTGCTGTGAATGGCACTGATTACAGGTAAATCGTTTCTGTTCTCTGACTTCTATGTAGTTGAATGTCCTTTTTGGTTTTTTTTGGTTAATATTTTTAGCATTACATTTTCCATATTAGCTGAGACAGGACTAGATCATGTTCAGGCTTGTAGGGTTTTCTGGGTTCCTTTACAGCCCAGAACAGTTGCTCTGCCTAAGGACCAGAACCTCAATCTTCCAGCTAACTGTTGAGATTTATCACTATGGTGTTTCAGTGTGCAGGAAAAAAAGCGATTTTTATAACTGATGTTAAGAATCTTACTTTTCCTCTTGCTTTCTTTATGACAGTATACTTTCATTCTTAGTTGTACCCTTTCTCTTAGATTTCTCGTCTTCATCTTTTCCCTGCATTGTCTCCATGTTCTTGTTTGAATATTTTAAGAAGGAAGATGCTATATTTTAGTCTAAATAAGAAATGTGATACAGTTTGTGCAAATCTTTTTCAGTCACAGCCATTGCTTAGATCGTGACTTTGGTAACCTTCATGTCAGGTCTTAGGGGCAGGAACCATGCTACTGATATCTCTGAAATCTATCTATTTGTGACAAGCTTTAACTAAACAGCACTGGTACTGCTTTGCATGTAAAAGTTATATGGTGATTGGGAGCAGAAACAAATGAAGAAATGGGGGAAAGTACATCCTCTCTTGAATGCAGCATTGGCCTGTATATTATTTCAAACTCATTTAGGTGCAAAGCTCTGTGACATTGGAAGGAATATAGAAACTTGACTTTATCCAAAACAAGTTAAGTTTTACCAAGTCACAGAAAATTTAAGCTACTCTAGATTAAAACTAGATGGTGCAACTATTGAGTCATTTTTTTACCAAAAGAACACTTTTATTGTGGTGAATTAGGGCAGTTCTCAGCCGAGCTGGTTCTCGCTTTCTGTTATGTTCTGCACAGGGGTACAGCAAACGACATTGCAAACACTAATTTGCTTGTAGAAGCAAAGAAATCAGTTTTAACAAGAAAATGCAAATGTAGGTTATTTTATACAGCATCCCATTTATCTGTGAAACTGCTTCTATCTTTTTAAAGAAAAGAAAGTTTTTTTATCAGACTATGCCATCTAGCAATCAGTAAAGAAATACATTTGATTTATATGACTTCTAAATTCTTACTGAGCTCCCTGGCTTGAGACACAGCAATAAATCCATGGAGTCACATTGCAGAAAACCTATTAAACATAAAATTATAAATTTTAATTAGCAATTTCTGCAACCAGTAACTGTTAATGACAGGTAAACTGCTACTGATTTCCCTAGGGGAGAATCACTGAATACTTAGTCATAGCCTTCTACCAATCTCACGTTCTGTTCAAATGGCAAATGTATCATTAAAGGTCATCTCATTTATGTCTCAATTGTACAACTTTTTTTAATGTTAATTTCTGTAGCTATCCATTAGAAACCTTTGCAGTTCTACAGTGATGAAATCTGAGTGCAAAAATTAAGGATGCGATATGGGAGATGATGATACCTCTTTAATGATCACTCTTTCCTCCTGCCCTTTACATACCTTTTTAGAACTGAACTCTTCTACGCACGTATTGAATTTAGTTGCAAAAAGAAGTCCTATATTTTTTTGAACAAAAAGTATGATCTAAAAGAAAATATATTGCAAAGGCTTTGCAGATCTCAAAATGTTAGCACACTATTGTGTTCAAAGGTTTTTAGTTGTGATTGCATGATTCAAGAAGATATTTTACATCTTGAACACAATGTGAATTTATGATACATTTCCTAATGAATATTGTTAGTTGTTTTATTAGTAAAAGGAGTATGTCACTATGATGCATGCAAATCAATACAATATTCCATGGTTGTTTTTACAGTCAGTGATCACTTTGACATGTGTTACATTGGGATTCTAAATGTATTAAAGAAGATACAAGAAATGATATATTTTATTATTTGCAATTCTTTGGAAATCCCTTGCTTATCTGTAAAAACTACATCTATGCTTAAAGCACGGGGAACTTCAGGACTGGCACAAACCTACTGGTGTCTATTAGAAAGTGTGAGGCTGTCACTATATGACTACCTTGTCTCATAATGATCCAACTTGCAGACTTGTTAACTGCTTTCAAAACACAGAGAAGCTGAAAATGGAAAACTGCTGCAAATAACATAATTGCTTTATTTGCCTCATTTCTATTGCAGTTTGGCATTGGTGTTACCATCGTACAGCTTTTATTATATTAAAGCCAAAATAGAAGAACCAATAACTCAAGCCAGATGTAAGTACTATGAAGGTTCCCTGGTTTTGTCTGGTATTGCCAAGTTTCAGGTTCGTTTGAAAAACAACATTTAAAAATCATAAATTTTGTGCAATTCACTGATGTTATCATGATGTACCCAAAATCTGCAGCAATGATTCTAACCCATTGTAACATCCAAGGTACAAGAAATATTCTATAAAGATAGAATATGTGCAGGTACCCCAGTTCCACTGACAATCCTTTCCCCCCTTGCTGTGTACCTGTAGAATCATTGCTCTGTGTATCCTCTGTTGCTGTCATTTTAAGGGTCTGGATACTATTTTTTTCATTCTATCAGCTAAATGTTGTGATATAGACTATAATAATAAAGCTTTTTTTTTTTTTATTTCACAGTAGTTACAGCCTAATATTTAGTAAATTACCTCTGCTGCCCGTAGGAATAAAATAATGTGGAAGTGCTGTTTGGTTTGGCTTACATCTAGGTTTTTATTTTGTATTTTACAAATAGTTTTAGTGGATGTTTGTAATATATTTTTGGATTAGACCCATTTCAAGCCATTAACAGATTCTGAAGAGATAATTGGAAATGATGCTTGTGAGTATTCAAATACTTTTTGTTTATTAGGTGTAGGTTAACTGTAATCTACATAGCAGACAAAAGAGAACTCATCCTTTTAACTTCATACAAGTGTTACAATTAACTTGAACAAATATGCAGTTAAACAGAAAATTAAAAAACCACTATGAGTCTCTCTGAAAGGCATAGATATTGTTAGTTTAGAGAAAACTTGATTAGCGCTAAATCACTGTCCTTTACCATCTCCTCCTGCATGTGAAGTAGAATATGCCAAGTTTTTAATAATCAGTGATTTATTTTCAAACTGTGTCAAATAGTAGTTTAAAACTAAAGTTTCACTGAGTCAAAATGGTTCTCTTGATGGATTAGATCATCTGGTTTTGCATTAACATTGATACGACCTGCAAAACAGACCCTTGAAATAGCCACAGTATATAGAAGGTACTTGAGAAATAATTGAGAAGGACATATTCTTCAGTCTTCAAAGATGTTTGTCTTTTTTCCAGACTACAGCTGTATGTAAATTGAACCTTTGATCTATCTATGTACAATATTTTTATTCAAGGGGCAGTTTGAATAAAATATTGGTTTGTGACCCCTTTTGCTTTACCCTGTTTTTTTCTGTTTCCCTGCTTTCTCTTTCTGATGGATAGTGACAATCAAAAAGGGCAAGTATATTCTTGTTGCTCAATTTCCTTTTGTTTACTGCAGTTGATATTTTTCACTTATATTTCTATTCCTACTGGATATTCTCCTCTGTAATCCTCATCTCAGGATTTTTCCCATGATCATTGGGTACCATAGCAATAGAAAGGGAAAGAAAAAGAAAAAAGTGAAATGTTCTTCTGTTTTCATGCACATCTCAATATGTTGCTAATCTCTAATCCTTCTTTGTCTGGTCCTATCAGTGTTCAGTGACACCAGCTTTTAAAGCCACTATTTTCAGTAGCATTGAAATGAATGTAGCTTATTTGGATGAGTTTTTATAAACTTTATTGCAAAAAATACTAGAAGCACTTTTCATTGTGTTCTAACAACTCAGTGTCCCAAGTATTTCTTTGTATCAAATTTAGTTCTAATGAAAACATCTCATATGTTTTCATGTTGTCATGCTAATGAAATGTCTTCTCTAAATAAGTTGTTAGATACATTATTATTGCCAGGTGTATATGGTATATAATAATCAAGTAATTTCTTCCTATACTGTGAAATACTGGAAAGTATGCAGTATATACATAGGAAAGTGTCTGAAAATAAACTTTTAAAAGAAAAAGTAAAATTCAAGGATGCATGCAAAAGCTAGTCAAATATTTTGAGAGGAAAAATGATGGCAAATGTCCAGTTTACTTACTTAATATTTACTCTTCATCTTTGTAGATTCAGAAACACTGAAGCTTGATCATTTTGATGAAGCTGGCTATACTTTTATAGCACCAAGGTTGGTTAACTTCCTGGTAATAAGTATTTCAGCGGTGAATAAGCATTTGATCAGATTAATGATGTTTACCAAATACACCTTGACCAAAAATATTAAGTAAAAGAGCAGTTATTAAATTCATGTTTTACAAGATCAGACTTTCCTTCTTGTTAGTGTAAATAGCATATTCAGGCCCTGAATCCTGTTTATGTTAATCTAATGTTGATGTTTTAATGGAAATCTTACATAAGTCTGTTCATTTCTTGTGGTTATGACTTTTAAGATTTTACAATTTTGTACTTTAGATTCTCATTTATCAAATAAAGATCGTAGTACTTACCTCAATATATTTTCCAATTTAAAGATAAAATGTTTGAAAGATCTCTGTCACTTAGGGATGAGTTCATTTTTGATTCACTTTACATAAAAAAAGATTGAGTCATTGAAAATTGATCAGCTAATGAAGTTCCCTGTTTTTTTCATGTGAAATTGTGTAGCATTGTTGCTCTTGTAAATGCATGTTTGCAAGGGAAAGATGATAAATAGTACTTAAAAATAAGCTCCTTTGAGAGATAGTTATGATAAATAAAGGAAATGTTGTACCATCAAGATCAGTTAAGAATTGTTCCATTTCTTACCTATCTTACTATTTTCTGTATCATTTTAAATTTCCATGAATTTATTGATTTCAGTGGATAGATGGATTTGTATGTAAAACATAGTCATATCTTCAAATGTATTCTCAGCTTAACTGTTTAATTTAATTTTTCTGAAGAACTGAAGTTATTGATAATCAATTGTACCAGTTAGAAGTTTCCAGCAAGTTTCTAGCAACTGGGCTGATTACAGGAAAAGAAAGCCTGTTTGATATGAAACTGTGTTTAAATGTACCCTATTAAAATTGTCTTTTGGACTTCTCAGAGGATAGGACCTTATGCCGTAAATCTGGCCTCAGTTGAACATGAAGTGATTGCTTTAATCAGCAGTTCATATACTTTCCAGTACAGTCTAACCCAGAAGCAGTCTAAATTCACTGGACATTTTCTTGTTTAGGTTTCAGACTAATCCAAATTTAGGCAGGCACTTTATTTCCTATAGATGCCTGAAATACTCAGTATGATCAACATTCAATATTTACCATGGTAATCAATTGACATAGTCATGCCAGCGACTTCATTGTGGTTGTACGATCCTGCCTGGACGTAAAAATTGCTGAGCCATATTTGCCAGCTTTAGTAGCAAATAAAACAAATCTGAGAAGACTGATGTTTTGCTGTTTTTCAGAGAATACTGTAGTGATGTAAAAAAATCAGAAAACAACACTGAATTTCTATTAAATTTCAATGAATTTATTGACAGAAATACTCCAAGCAGTCCATCATGTAAGTATTTTTCTCAATTCACTGAAATTTTTCCTTAGAAAAGTACTTCCTCATAAATGAGAATGTCAAAATGACAGCTTTCATACCCAGATCATGTGGTTTTGGTTTTTATCTTCACTGAGTTTTGTTGTTGTTTTTGTTGTTTGTTTTATTTTTTTTTTTAGTAGAAACACATCCAGTATTGGAATTTTCTACACAAGGTAGAGATTGTAAGATTAGTTTAGTTTTCTGGGTTTATTCAAGAAAGTTTGCAGGGCATTATGCATCATCTGTTCCGCAGTTCTTTTCAGCATTCTGTTCTATCTGCAAATAGCTATCTGCTCAAAATCTTGTAATGCAATCTTCAGTCTTCTTTCTTGTCAGTTTGTATAACTAAAATAAGTCAAGAAAAGGAGCTGAGAATCAAAATAGCCAATAGCCAGAATAAAATATAAGGAATTTCAATTGGTGGTTCACAAATGGATTAAAGAGCTCTCACTTGACCTTGAGTTGTTTAAGATCACAGATTCATCTAACTGCCACAGTGCTGAGCACTGGACTTTGGGAAGGTATTCACATCTTGAAATTTGGTCTTAAATGCCACTTTGAGTAAATGAGGAGTTCTACTTTTGAACAAACCATCAATAATGCATTAAAGTCTTGTTATCATAAAAAATTCAGTTTGTCTTGCATTCCTTGAGAATTTTTAGCATGTTACTATCAGGGATCAGTGATCAATTCAATAAGAAGACCATGTAACTTAAGGAATGTGCACTTACATATGAGATCTTTTCACAAAAGGGTATTTCTGAGTGCATGTGTGAGTGTTTGTTATTGTTTTTAATAGAGTGATCCCATTCATTGACACATTACTGGCTGACAGATATTTTACTTTAGTCTCTTGACTCAATTATACCAGTTAATAACTGAAAATTCTAGTTTAATATTGACTAGTTATATAAGTGAATATTGAGGACCCATTTAGTGATATTGTAGTATACATTAGGACTTAGTAATTATGCCAAAATGTTATTAAATTATTGATATTTTTTATTTTGGAATCCGCAACAAAATTTTTACCTCTTTCCTTTTTTAATAATTAAGTTACTTTAAAAAGTAATATCCTGAATAATTAAAGTCTAAAGAATACAGTGACTATGGAAGTTTTCTCAGCTAAAAATGCTTTTCAGAAGGAATAACTAGTAAAATGCCCAATTGAAATAATCTAGATACTATGTTTAGTGCCTGTTATATTTTAACTCATCCCATCCAACTTTAACCTGTTAGAAGTTAGCCAGAAAGTTAGACTATTTCTGTTATTACCAAGGAGACAGTAAGAGCAATTCACCCTACTTGTCTTCAACATCTGCTTTACATGTGTAAGCAAGTCTCACTTTGTGGAGGTGCACACAGTACAAGGGGGTCCTAAACAAAAATATATCCGGTAAAATATTAGGAGTCTGTATTAGCAGAGATAAATATCACTCTGAGAGACATATTTTGATATTTATATACAGGTAGAGTATCAATTTAGTTTCTAGGAAAAAGTGGATGCAACAAAGCCCTCCGGATTTTGTCCTTATGTTATTTAATGGGGTTTTGTCATTGCTTCCAGCTGAAAAATATTTTTAAAACAGTACCCTAACTTATATTGCATACTATACTATGACATTGTGCATGTGAATAGGAAAGATGAGTCTGTGGCATTTGATAGAGTTTAACAAGTTCACCCAGCTAAGCCTAAATATATCTAATGAGAAAAAAGTTAATGTAGAAGATGATATGAGACAGTGCTTCCCACTGGTAAAGCAGAGCTGCTGACTGTGCACAGCAGGCTCGCACATTCAGACTTCAGTGAATCTTATGAGAAAGCCTTTTTGCTAAAGTTTACGAAGCTTTTCAATACTCAAATTCATGTCCTTGTTGGTCTATTCTGTGAAAACAGATTGATCTATGGCAATTTATTTATTTATTTATTTATTTGATTTTTAAAAAAGGAAGTTAATTAATGTTTACAAATATGTAAAGGGTGAGTGTCAGGAGGACAGAGCCAGGCTCTTCTCGATGACACCCAAGGATGAGACAAGGGGCAATGGGTGCAAACTGGAGCATAGGAGGTTCTGTTTAAATACAAGGAAACACTTTTTCACAGTGGGGGTGACAGAGCACTGGAACAGGCTGCACAGAGAGGTTGTGGAGTCTCCTTCTCTGGAGACATTCAAAACCCGTCTGGATGCATTCCTGTGTGACCTTCTTTAGGTGGCCCTGCTCTGGCAGGGGGATTGGACTTGATCTTTCGAGGTCCCTTCCAGCCCCTAATATTCTGTGATTCTGTGATCGATGTCATTTTTCTGGAACCTAATACTTAGAGCATGTCATGGCTCTCTATGATGCAAAACTAAAGAAAAGCTGTTGGCTGGTTTTTATGTTGTTTTATTTCCTAGAAAGAGTTTTCAGTCTCCTCAGCAAGGTTGTGCTGCTGGGGTTTGACAGAATTCAGAGGTGCAGGTTCCAGTCGTGGAACAACTGAATTACCAACACTAATTTACTGTGTGATATTGAAGACCAAGACCCAGTTTTTTCCTTTACATTATTCAGCTCCAATTTAACCCTTTTATTATTTTTTATTTATTTATTTTCCACGTTGGTAAAATCTGTATTAAAGCGTGAGCTTACTTCTGTTGACCATTCCATGCAGTTTTGTTTTTCAAAGTGGTACTGATAAATATGCTTGAGAAGCAGTGACTTCAAAACATCTTTTCAAAGTTACTTAAAAGTGACATATCCTTCTAAGCTACTAATTCAAAATTAGTTTGTTTCTTTGAACCCATTTTCAGATGGCAAATAGGTTTTTTTGAGAGGCTGGGACTTAACTGGTTTTTCTCAATTTTTGTAGCGTTTAAGAGTGAGTATGACTAAGAATTAAGTGGTGTTTCATTGCATCACCTGAGATAAAAAGTGTTTAAAAGAAAGCATGCTTTAAAAATACGTTAAAGTTCGAATTTAACACAGGGCTTTGCAAAGCTGGGACCTTTACCCTTGTCACCTTACTTACTCTTCTGCCACAAAGACAGTTATTTAGATACAATGAAGGAAAAGTTTAAGTGAAGTCAACAGTTCAAAAGCAATCTCTTTAACAGTAAGTACTTGATGTAATTTAAGTTAGGCAGTGTATCTAATAGAAATAGCCCAATTCTTGTGGCTGTAGCATCTTGACAAATCAGAATTTCATTTTAGCTGTTTAATGAAACTCCATGTCATGTTGTTTCACATGAATGTCTTAACTCTTTTGATAGGTAATACTGATATGGTCATTAGAGTTTTACTGGATGCGGGATTTACAAATGAACTTGCCCAAAATTATTGGAGTAAACTGTCTCTGTAAGTATTCTTATTATCGAGTCATTTTTTTTGTGCATTTCAAAGTTTAAAATAGAATATTTGTGTATATATATTGATATACAGTTAATGTTTACACAGGATAGATATTCACTGTTAGGGATTTAAATGGCAACCCTTGACATAGGAACTTGTGAGAATTTCAGTCAGTTTTCATTTTAAATCTTATTTTTGTTTACAGCGATGGAGTTGTTGCACAGTTTGTTGTTACAGATGGTGGAATTACTAGAGTGTTCCCAAAAAGGTAACAGTTATTTTAAAATAGTGTAATATGATAATTTTGACACCTGAAAAGGTGGAATGCTGAATAATGGATTTATTGAATTAAAACCAACTTCCTCTACATTCTAGTCTGTACTGATAACTATGAAACAAATGGAATGTCTTGGTCGTGTTGGGTTTTTTTTTTTAATTTTACCTGCGTCACTGCTTGAAACTGATCTTCAGCATTATTTCCATAACGGGTCTTTGTAATCCGTATTTCAAATCAGTGTAGAGTAGCAGTAAAAGCAGTGCCCTTGTAGTAGTAGTGGGGCCACGCTAATCCCTAATTACTCCTGAACTCTCATTTGTTTGACAGTCTGTCAGGCTGCAAATACCATAAAGCATTACGTGATTTTTATCTTTTTTTTTAGAATAATAAGAGCAGACCAAATGGTCCAGAGACTTAAAGAGAGAAAAATGTATCATTACCACAGGGCAAAAAAGGGAATGTGAAGTGGTCATATAATAAACTAGACAACCCCCATCAATAAGTGGGAATGGTGGGGGTATTAATACAGATATACTGGGAGATGGTTCCTTAGATTATTCTGTGTTTCTCCAAAATGGAAAATGATAATTAGTTTTACTCTCTTAAGTCAGTTTCTTTTCTGTTTTGGTGTTATTAATGATATAAAATCTTTTTGAGATGATTTCTCAAGAGATAGCATGTGCTGTAAAGGTTTGTTTATATTTTGTTGTAAGTAATGTTGCAGTTATACTTCTCTCAATAAATCTGAAAATGATGAGACAATCTGTGTTGTTCCAAGAACACTATTTTCTTTTTTTTTTCAAAGTTGTTTTTTTTCTTTTTTTTTTTTATAATTGCACCTGGCAGTTAACCAGTGAAAGCTGTCGAAGTCTGAGAAGTCAGAGAACTCTGTGAATGAATCTCATTATTTCCAACTGTGAAACATTAAAAAAAAAAAATTCCTGCAGCACAGCTTTAATGAGACTCTAACTATCTTTTTTTTTGATCACAATTTTTTTATGATTAGGGCAGGAGAAGATTGGTTGGAAAATGCAGAAACTTATGAAGTCAGCTTCTATAAACGAAGTTTAGATAATGACAACTATATTTTCACAGCTCCATACTACAACAGTAAGTCATCACTGGTTTGAAATGTCAGAGCTAGCTAGTCCAATATAAGCATTTTTGTGGAAGTTTCCCATACTGGTTGAGGTCGTTGACAAGGGATGCAAGTAGGACATTTAATAAGAAAAAAAATCTTGAGATGTCACTCCTTATTAAAAAAAGGTATCTTGGAGAACACTCGGCAACAGACATCAGATATGGCCGCAATGGTGGCCCTATACGCTCAGAATTAACAAAGCCGAAAAGATGCGAAGTGTTGATTATCATTTCTTGTACGGAAATACTGTTTACAGAGATGCTTTGACAGAATTATTTCAAAAGGAAGTGAAATAAAAATGTGCCCAGGGACAATAACACTGAGTTAAAAATGCCTTATTTGATCTGAGTTCTGTATACATCCTCAGCGCCAAACTTCACTTTTTTTAGGAAAAAAAAAATCGCGGAAAGAGTAGTCAGAAATTGGAATAGGCTGCCCAGGAAGGTGGTTGAGTCACCATCCCTGTATGTGTTTAAAGGTCTTTTAGATGTGGTGTTGGGGGATATGGTTTAGGGGTGAGCTTTGTAGAGTAGGGTTAATGACTGGACTTGATCCCCAAGGGTCTTTTCGAACCTGCATGATTCTATGATTCTAAAGTTATAAGGATCCAAGAGTCAATAACTCTGTCCACTGCCCCACTGCTTAATTTAAACTTTGCTTTTGAATTCTATTTCAAATTTCTGCTATTCACCAAAACCAGTCTGTCTGAAATACTGTGATATTTCAAACCTATAGCACAATAGTAAGTGCTCATTACTGATGTAAGCAGCATTAACCTTGCCAAACTCGTCTAAAAGCAGATGCTACCACAAATGACATACTCCTCTCTTAAACATATGGGATCTTTTATTGCTGTTATTTCATACTTATTTATTGCATCTTTTCTCAATAAAGTATTAACAAGGTAATTAAGTAAATTCCTTGAAGCCTCTGTTGTTCCTCAAAGAGCTCCAGGGAATGTACTTTTAACTTGTTTTTTCATACTAAGCAGTGTTGAAAGCAGGCTGAAGTCCATCAGAGCAGTAATTGTTGGTTAGTGAGTGGTGTCAGTATACCCTGCACTGAAAAGTACACAGACGACAGCAGGATAAAATCTTTGGCTCTGATCCTGGTTTTAACAGAGCTGCTCACATGTGTAAAGCTATTCATGGCTCTGCAGAAAAGAAAAAAAAAAAAAAAAAA